>CM069135.1:68081542-68226991 GCA_035221665.1 Okamejei kenojei
ACAGTTTTTTGCATCTAGATTAATAATCTCTGACTATTTAAAATATAGGAGAAAATATGATCTACAATTTCTAAAGAGGACCCTTGCTTTAAATATATCATCCAATACATCATCCAGCGAGCCCCATCAACTGAGAGATGACACACAATAAGAAAACAGAATCTGTGGACTCCAAGTGCTGAACGGTTAGGCACTCGCCTACAAAATCAAAGTCTGAACTTTTAATAATCAGTTATTATTCCATTCACATTTGTTTGGAATAAGAAGTTTCAAATTTCTTGTTTAATCCACAAAATACATGGTTACACAAACATGAAAAGCTAGATGCAGATAGAAATCACTACTAACATGTCCCCGGACACTTAGAGGGTGGCAAGAGACCACAGCCTTGGACAAACCTCGCTTAAATACCAGAGTATCTCACGTAAGCCTGCGGTTGAATGTCCGTCAAGGAAATGGGATTTTTACCCATCTCGCTCAATTCGTGCAGTTTCCACATTTTTTTTGCTAGCAACTTTCAAAGTACTCTATTGTTGGCATCATATACATTAAATAAGAAATTCGTAGTTTGTTCGCAATTTCAGACATAGAAAATCTAAGCTTTTACATTCTGCATTTCATCCTGGCCGAACATCTCAAAGTACTCCTGTTATTTATTAAAATAAAATTCTTTTAGTTCCTATACCAGTAAATCAGTTTGTGTTTTTTTTATTATTTTATTAATTTAATACATTTTTTTTAATGATTAACCATGCTACCCCCTCCCCCTCAAAAAAACACTGGGTGCCTACAGTCTGTCTGTTATTTTGTGTTTTTTTGTTATTTCTAGTGTGGTTTTAAAAGTATGTGTTAATGTTCTTCCGTTTGTTTATGTGTGGGGTGGGGTGGGTGGTTTGGGGATAACTTTTTGCAATCTCGTTACCTTGCCTGAGAATGCAATTGGTTTTCTGGGTCATATCTCCGTCCTTCTGCCGGCCCTAAATCATGGACGGCGGCCTTGCTCAGACTACTTTGGGGAGCTCCACCCGCGGGGCGTGGACTTTACCAAGGAAGCCAAGTCCCTGCTGGGACAACGCTCCAACCATGGCTGTGGACTTAACATCAAGGAGCTTGCAGTCTCGGGAGAAGACCGTTGGACGCTCATAAAAAACACACGAACGGTTCGACTAGCCCGGGCCCGGGGTCTGATTGCCCAGCGCTGGGGGAGTGAATTCCCCCCCCCCATGCAGGAGCTGATCGCCCCAACGAGAGGGCACAACAACGGCTGCGGGAGTAAGATCGGCCCGTCAACGGAGATTAGAGCCCCTGACCGCAGGAGGACAAAAGACGGGAAGAGAATTGAACATTTTTAGCCTCTATCAACAGTGAGGAATGTGGGAGGAGTCCTGGTGGTGGATGTATATTTATAATGTTATTTTGTGAGTACTGTTGCTTTTTATAGTATGACTGTATGCAAATCAAATCCTTCTAGTTGCAAACATACTTGGCTAATAAGTGAAGATTATGATTATGTTAAAACTGACTTACTAACCTAAGAGTGGACTGCCCACCACATCGGGACCCTGGCTCATCACAGGCCAATTACATCTGGCCAGCAATATTGTTTCTCTGTCAATCAGACTCTATATCAAAGAATCTATAGCGGAGCAAGTAGGTCACTCCTGCGAATGCAATGAGACGTGTAGTAACACACGGAACGGACGTGGGCAATTTTTTTCGTCCATTTCATAACCGAACCTACCCGACCCGACTGCAGTGTATCAACGTTTGCGGGGGGGGGGAACAGTTTGTGTGTGTGATATAGGGCTAGATTCATAATTCTGTTAGTTCATAATTCTGTTATTTCTTGTAAAGAATAAAATTTGACGGGGATTTGGGAGGGGGTTTTCAGTTAAATCAGGGCCGAATGGCCTCCTCTCCTGCACCTATTTTCTATTTTCTTTTTAATTGCTCATAAGCTGTGTTTTGAGTTTGATTTTATAGTATCTGGGAACCTACCCGACCCGACCCGACTCGCATGTAATCAACGTTGCAGGGGAACCCGTTTTGTGTGTGTGATATAGGGTTAGATTCATATTCCTGTTAATTCTTGTTAAAGAATAAAATGTTTATAAATTTTGATTCTGGTAATTTTCTTTTATTATATGTTTCTTAAATCATATTCTTTTTAAATGGCTCATATGCTGTGTTTTGAGTTGATTTTTGCCACGGGCCGGTTTTCAAACTCCGTGGCCCGGGCGGTCGTAGCTGCCGCCCTCCAGTCCAGCGGACGAAGCTGTTGCCGCGGGAGCTCCGGAAAAACAAGTCACCAACCTGGTGACCTGTGAGCTTCCCGACGATGTCCTCTACTGGGCCCGCGCCCGAACCTCCGAATTTGGGCCACCGTCGCCGCCGGACACATCCTCAACCCCGAGTCGGGCCGCCACCAGCAGTCGCCGGGACACAGCCTCAGCCCCGGAAGACGTAGGCGGAAGCAAAGATCATATCTTCTGGGCAGAAGCAAAATGGCGGTTGCAAGATGGCGGAGGCTGGTTGCTGAAATGGATCCTAAATTACCCATGAAATCTGTGCCCATGACCGTACTACGCGTTTTTTGCTTGGGAGTAGGCCATCTAACTGCTCTACTATAAGGATCTTTGCTCTGGATAACGTTCACCCCATATACTGAGAGTACTGAGATTTTAACAAGGATAAAATGGTAGCATTTAAAAAAAAAAAATTTTTTAATGCATTCAGAAGGGTGGCAGAAAAAAAATTCTGGAACAACATACTGATATACTTCACGCTGCAGACTCTGACATCATGGGCTCTGACTGCTGAACCAACCACAAAGTCCCCCGTCTACTGATAATCTCCTCTGCCTACGGAGCTGGTCCTTACCCTTAATAATCTTTCGTTTGACTCCTCCCATTTCCTCCAAATACAAGGTGTAGCTATGGGCACCGCATGGGCCCTAGCTATGCCTGCCTCTTTGTAGGGTTTCGTCGAACAATCTTTGTTGAGGCGTACCAGGGCCCTATCCCCAAACTCTACCTCCACTACATCGACGACTGACTGCATTGTGCTACCTCCTGCACCCACACACAACTGCACTGACTTCATCCATTCCCAACCACTAACTTCCAACCTGCACTCAAATAACACTGGACATTTCCC
Organism: Okamejei kenojei; assembly: GCA_035221665.1. NCBI lineage: Eukaryota > Metazoa > Chordata > Chondrichthyes > Rajiformes > Rajidae > Okamejei > Okamejei kenojei. The sequence continues at coordinate 68,084,699 of CM069135.1, forward strand.
TACCATTTCTAGACCTCACTATCTCCATCGCAGGTAACAGACTACTGACCGACATCCTACTAGAAACCCACTGACTCCCACGGCTATCTGGACTACACTTCTTCCCACCCTGCTTCCTGTAACGACTCCCATCCCCTACTCCCAATTCCTCCATCTACACCGCATCTGCACCCAGGATGAGGTGTTCCACACCAGGGCATCGGAGATGTCCTCATTCTTCAGGAACGGGTGTTCCCCTCTTTCGAACTATAATAGATGGAGGCTCTCACACAGGGTCTCTCTATACCCTTACACCGCGAGCAAGCTACTCCGGCTCTCATTCCCCACCCCCCCACCGTAACAAGGCAGGAGTCCCACCTGTCTTGTCCTCACCTTCCCTCCCTACCCATCACGTCCCCAATACAACAATATCCTCTGCGACATTTTCGCGCCAGAACCTCCAACGAGATCCCACCACAGGCCACACATCTTCCCATTTCCTCACCTGGCTACTTTCCACAGAGACCGCTCCCTCCCTAATTCCCTGGTCAATTTGTCCGCTTTCCACCCAAAACCACCCCCCCTTTGCAGGCATTTCCCTTGCAAATGCAGGAAATGCTATACTTGTCCCTTTACCTCCCCCCTTGACTCCATTCAAGACCCAAGCAGTCTTTCCAGGTGCGGCAGAAGGTTCACCTGCAACCTCCTCCTCCAACCTCATCTATTGCATCCACTGCTCTAGGTGTTGGCTGCTTTACATCGGTGAGTACCAAGCGTAGCTTGGCGATCACTTACGCCATAACACTCAAGCTCGGTTTCGCAATAACCAACCTGATCTCCCGGTGGCTCACTAGCTGACTAGTTTCTCCACACAGGAATTTTTCGCGTCTACCGACTGATACGTTAGGTTGGATTGGGAATAACTGATGAAAAATTAATTCGGATAATCAAGTGGCGGGGTATTAGCTGGTGAGATTTTAGTATTTTAGTTTAAGACTCTGAGTACACGCGGCCAAACACGGAGGCCCTTCCGCGCCTCTACAGTGATCCACGCACACCAACACTATCCTATGCACACTAAGGACATATTTATCAATTAATACCAAGGCCAAATTAACCCTACAATACTAACCTAGAACCTGTACATCTATCTGTGGAGTGTGGAGGAAACTGAGAAAAGAATGGAGAAAACCTACCAAGGTCACGGAGAAGCGTACAAACTCTGCACAGACAAGAACCCATGCTGCCCCCTCTAGCACCTGAACCTGGTTCTCAGTGCTAGAGGGCAGCAACTTTACCAGTGCACCGCGATGCGACGCTCTGTGCCAGTGGTAATGCTTTTCTTCTCATATGGAGGATAGGCATCATTCGAAGGGCATTAGTTCATGCCTGCTGCTAATTTTCTCAAGAAGACAGAAGTCAATGAACTTGTTGAGCTGCATTGATGTTGTTGATGATGATCTTGTTGAATCTGCATGATGACGACACCCTGTTACTGCTTTTATGTGGGAATGCCAGGATTTTACCCCATTAATGTTTATAGGCCATCAATATATAAAGGTGTTCAACTAGTAGGAAACCTGCAGGTGGCGCTGCTTGCCTTGTCTTCCATGTTGGCAAGATTGAGGGTTTGAGATGTTGCCATTGATGCAGCATGAGTGAATGACTTGCTTGCATTTATTAAACGTACACACAGTGCAATCAAAGCCATGGAAACAATGAGCATTTAAGGTAGTGGAAGGTGTCAGTAGATTGGGCTCCTACATCCTGGATGGGATTTCATTTCTGAGGTATGTTGAAAACTGCTCTAAATCCAGGCAAGTGAACATTCCATCACATGCTTAACCTGATGGTGGAAAAGGTCTGAGAATTAGAAGGCACTCACAGTATGATCTTTCCCTACTATCACTTCTTACATTTTACATTTAAAACTTTGAGAAGAATAAAGAAAGATGTGAGAGAGCAGTGAGAGAACTTCCTTGAACAAAAAATGCGATGAATACAAGTTTTGATTGATTTGAAAGATACAGAGTGGAAACAGCCTTGGGGGGGGCGCACAATATGAGCAAATGGGCCCATTGCCGATCATCAATCACCCAATCATACCACCTCTGTATTATCCCCACTTTCTCATCCACGCCTACATATTGAGGGCAATTTACCGAGTGCCAATTACCTACAAACCCGCATGTCCCTTTGGGATGTGGGAGGAAACCAAGCACTTGAGGAAACCCACAGCAATCACAGAATGTGCAAACTCCACACAGACAGCACGCAAGGTCAGGATCGAACCCATGTATCTGCACTGTGAGGCAGTAGATCTATCAGCAGCGCCACTGTGCCACCCAAAAAAGCCCTAACCCCAGCTGTCTTCAGCTGTGTATACCTGTGTAGACCTCAGGCTTGGATCAATTCAATCTTATTTCTTGCACTACAAGGTTTATAATATTCCAGCCATGGTTACACACAACAGAATCCACAGATCTTTATTGCCTCAGTCTTAGACCCAAAGATATAGCCAGGATCTTTAAAGCGTTGCATCAACAGATCGAGCCACCAAGGACCAGATAATAATTAAAACGTTTTGATTGATTTGCCAAATATTTCACGCCACAATAATTCACTCATTTCTGATGTGGTTAAGATGGGAGTCAGGTAATTAACAATCTTGCTCTACACGACCAATTCAGAATATTAAGGGAGTAGACAAATTAAAATAACAAGTACAAAGCCTCATCAGCACAATTATGGAAAATAGTAATTTCAGCAAATCTTGCATTTATAAACTTGCACTAATGAGAAATGTGTCTAGGTAAACCTCTGAAACATATGAAAAAATATGTTCACTCATGCCAGTTGAGATAACAAATCAATAATTCTGACTGGCTGGTAATCATGTCCAAACACATCTTTGAACTATATATAGGCTGTAGTTGAATGATATAGTCTTGGCTATTTGTTTGGATAAATATTAAATTTTCTTTCTGTTCAAGTACAATCATTAACAACTTTGCAATAATAACCTGAGGCGGGCATTAAATGTTGCCTTTATATATGTTGTTCATTTCAATGTTCTGTTTGTGCACCATGACAATAAAACACTCTGACTCTTGGCGTTTGTGGTGGACTTTGTTAGGATACTATTTTCTGTTTCTTATGTCTATTCCAGGATTTTGCAGAGCTGAATTTTGCAAATCAGTGTCTTCCAGAGATTTCTGCATGATATCAGTTATGATGTTTGTAGTTCACCAGAACAAACTTTTCTTCTGGAGTAAAATCAGACTCAATCTAACTCAGTAATAAAATGGGCTACTATGAATTCCCATGAATAGTCCTAACTGTTTTATAAGATCATAGTGCTAGGACCAGATTAGGCCATTGGGCCCCATCAATTCAACTTATCCGCCATTGAATCGTGACTGATCTATCTCACCTTCCTACCCCATTCTCCCTGACACCCTACTAATCAAATCAATCTATCTCTGCCTTACAAAAATATCCATTGACTAGGCCTCCAGAACAAAAACCGAAAAATACGAAAAAACCCTGGCGGTGGCTATGAATTCCACAGATTCACCACCCTCAGGCTACAGAAATGTCCCTCACCCCCTCCTTCCTAAAAGCTAACATCCTGTAATTCTGAGGCTATGACCTCTGATCCCTAGACTTCCCCACCAGTGAAACATCCTCCCTCCACATCCACTCTATCCATGCCTATTCCAGGTTTAATCTTGAAGAACAAGCGAAGTCCTAACCCTGCTGGACATTGGGGTGTTGCAATATCTTCACAATCTTCCGTGAAGCCAGCTCTTTTTTCACCTATGGAAAAGATAAGAAGTTTATTTTTAAAATATTTTTGATGAATACTGGCACAAATTCCTTCCTAATTTAATAACTATGTTTAAAAGTAGTAAATCTACTTACATCAAATCACAAATTATATCTGTTTCTTTACTAAAACTCATTGACCTTTTTAAAATATTGATTTAACCCATACAAAATATTTCCCAGTGTTTTTAAAAAAAAAGGAAACAACTCTCGACCGAAACATCCATCCAACGAAACAAAACTTCTCTCCGAGATGCTGCCCCTGTCCCGCTGAGTTAATCCAGCTTTTTGTGTCTATCTTCTGTTGAAAAAGATCAGCAGGTCTGGAGCATCAGTGGCGAGAGAAAACGTGTTAACGTTTCAGATCAATAACCTTTCAGAACAGGATCTAAGAAAAATTGTCACACACCGAGTTTGTTAACTTCACCTTTCTAACATTCCTGATAGTCAATGAGGTGATATTTCTATCATTGCTTCCAATCACTCAGACAAGACACAAACATTTTTGATTATTCAGTTACAGAATAGCAAGAATATCCATTTTCTATTCTCTGCTTCAATGGTTGTTAGTAACCCTATTTGTTCCAATTATACCTTTACCATCAGATGACATCCATTGCCCTCGTAATGATTCCCATTCTCAAGTTCATGATGAAGGGTTTGTGACATGGATCATCCTTCTTCCTCCACAGATGCTGCCTGACCTGCTGACCTTCTCCAGCAATTTGTTTTTGCTCCTCGATATTGCAGCACCTGCAGTATCTTATCTCCATCCATTCTATTCTGTCTATAATACTGACTTCTACCTCTCCCAAACTTCATACACCTCTCCCAATTCCATGATTGCCATGTCATTCCCTTTCTTGTTATTTCTGAACAGTAAGGACACGGACACTGTCTTATAGTTCCAGTGGATCAAAAGATTTTTTTTTTGTGTGCTGAATTTAAAAAATAATTGAAGCAACTTAGAGATGTTTTTGTGATTATAAATATTTAACCTAAGGATCTAGCAGACAAATATAAAAGTCCTAACAAAATATTGAGATATGGAATGGAAAATAAATTCAAAATGTTTAACACAGTCAAACAATTACAAACAACAACTAATTTGAATCACAAAAATTAAGCCAAAGGTGGAAATGATTAAGGGAAATACCAGAGTTTACTGGCAATTTTAGTGCAACTCTTGAGGGCTAAAGGAATCAAGGGTTAAGGGTAAAGGCAGGAACAGGGTAACTGATTTTGGGTGATCAGCCATGATCATATTGAATGGCAGTGCTGCTCGTAGGCTCGTATTGTGGGTGTTTTTTTTTTTTGTTCTTTTTTCTAAATGGCCTACTCCTGCACCTATTTTACTATGTTTATGTTTTTAATTCGAGCATCAGCATTTCACACAGGTGGGTTTTGCCTTTATCTCTATTATTACCTTTACAACTCCAATTGTAGTCAGTGCATACAATCCTTCTTCTGGATGCAGTCATCAGAGCACACGAACAGTGGCTTTCTCCGAAGTCCGCTTCCTTCTCACCACAGCGAGACTCACACAACGTCTCAGGATTCAACTAAAATAAGTCAAAAAAAAATATAGAACATAGTTTTAAAATGCACCTATTTCACAATTTGGATTACTTTTCGCTCAGCACAATTCGTGGGGAGAGGGTAGCTCTGCCAAAGCAGTTTGTCAATTACTATCTTGTATCCAAGACGCACAGAGTCGCATCAGCCAAGAAAGAGAACAATCTCCACCAGTTCAGCGTGCTTGCCAAGATTTTAAAGGCCTGTTAGGGAAGAGGGAAGTGATTGCCTCTATACTTTGCATCCCCTTCACCAAGGGGTAGTGAATCTTTAGAATTATTTATCCAAGAAGTTGATGCAGAGGCTCAGTCACTGATACATTGAAAACAGACATGAATGTTAGTATTAAGGAATCAAAGTATAACGGGTTGTTTAGTGGAAGATGTAGCATAGAACTAAACAAGGTCTGACAGAAGAAACCTTACATCAAACAACTCCCTATATTTTCACATTAAAATGACCCAATGTTAGTTCCAAACACTTATCTGGGCACATCAAAAGCATGATGTATGAATTTTCACGTTTTGAACAGAATTTATTTATCAGCTCTACACATCAATTCTCCATGATAACTGCCTTCAAATCTGGATTTTCTTTGCACCTCCACAAGTGTCTCCTTTCAACTTCAATTCCTCCTGCTGCCCCTCTTGTTAGATATTCCTTAAAATCTACACATTCTATCAGATTTTCATGGTCTGCTAGCAAGACTCAGTGCGTTCTTAGGAAAGTCTGTTTTAGCTGTGCTTGATAATCACAACAGTGAAGTATATTGTATCCTTTGCAATACACACAAGAACACATTGTTTCTGTCCTGACAAGACACACAATGTTTGTTCCTAATCTGCATCAACCTCCCTCACTGCTGGTAGTTATTTTGCTTTTGGAAGAAATTTGCCCTTTGGTTGGGAAAGAGCTGCTATTTTTTCCCCTTTGTTAGGGCAGAAAATATTTTTAATTTTCATAAGCAGCACACGTATTTCAAACCTCCATTCAATTTAGAATGCGCTGATTTTTTAATAGCACAATTTTAATTGAGTTCTAATCATGATGACACAATGCTTTCAATTCAAATATTTAATCTCAGAAAGGAAAATACAACCAATTCTCAAAGATCTTCTCATGTTATCAAACAAACCACATTAAATCCTGGTCATCCAACATCTCAGTACTTTGTCTTTATCAGCCATAGCACTTCTCAAGTTCCATTAGCATATTGTTAATCACCTGCATAATGGTTTAAAGCAGTAATGTTATAATCATGAGCAAAAAGAAATATGCTGAAGAGTGGAGGGGGGGGGGGGGTGGGGGGGGGGGGGTGGGGGGGGTAGACTCAGTGGGTCAGGCAGCATCTTTGGAAGGAATGGTGCGTCATGCTTTGCTGCCTGTCCGTTAGATGCTGCCTGACTCACCAAGTTCTCCCCACACGCTTTGTGTTTTTGCTCAAGAATCTATCTAGCGTCAGCAATCTCTTGTATCTCCAATATAATAATTATGATATTTTAAGAACCCCCTTTATCCATTAAAATCAAGCTAGGGCAGGGCACTGTAACCTGTAAAATGCACATTCTCTACCACATGGGAACTCCAGGACATTTCCCCATTCCCAGGACAACCAAGGTGAAGGAAGCTTCTTCATCTCGAAGACTCATCAAGCTCATTACAGTGTTGCGGAGAGTGCATTACAAGAGATGTTTATTTCATCATTCATCTCAAAAGAGTGGTACACACTGAGGAAAGGGTGGCTGCCACACACCAAAAGTAATAGATGATTCGTTTCCTGTACTCTTAACATACTCATTTTAGCTTTAGTTTATTGTCACGTGCACCGAGTACAGTGAAAAGCTTTGTTGTGCGTGCTAAACCAGTCAGCAGACAGACAATACATGATTACAATCGAGCCATCCAGTGTACAGAATACATGGATAAAGGGAAATAACGTGAATGATGTTTAAGTGCGAGGAAAAGAGCATAGTCCAATCAAAGATATCCCAGGGTTTCCAATGAGGTACATAGTAGCTCATGACTGCTCTCTAGTTGTTGGTTGGGTGCTTCAGTCGCCTGAGATATAGATGATGATAAAGAACAATGAACAAAAGATATACAAAAAAGTAACAATGATAAAGGAAATGGCCCATTGTTAGCTGCTTGTAGGGTGAAAAAAGAGAAGCTGGTGTGACTTGGGTGGGGGAGGGGAGAGAGAGAGAGAGAGTGATAGAGAGGAGGAATGCCGGGGCTACCTGAAGTGAGATAAATCAATTTTCATACCACTGGGCTACAAGCAGCCCAAACAAATATGAGATGCTGGTTCCTCCATTTGCGTGGGCCTGACTCTGACAATGGAGGAGACCGAGGACAGAAAGGGTTTATGTAGGAATGCGAAGGAAATTAAGTGTCCAGCAACCCGGAGATCAGGTTGGTTCACGCCGGCTGAGCGAAGATGTTCTGCGAACTGATCGCTGCTAGGGGGGGGGGGGGGGGGGGCCCGGCAGTCTGCGGTTGGTCTCGCTGATGCAACTAGAGTCCACATCTTGAACAATGGATACAGTAATGAGGTTGGAGGAGGTGCAAGTGAACCTCTGCTTAACTTGAAATGGACTGTGGGGGTCCCTGGGTCAGAGTTGAGGGAAGAGATATAGGGACAGGTGTTTGCATCTTCTGCGTTGCAGGGAAGGTACCCGGAAGGGAGTGGTTTTTGGTGGGAAGGATGAGTTAACCAGGGAGTTGTGGAACAGCCTCTGCGGAAGGAAGAAAGGGGTGAGATTTCCTGTTTGATGCCATCCCCAACTCCACTACTACTACTGTTAGGTGGCCTGTACACAACTCCCACTAGCGTTTTCTGCCCCTTAATGTTTCGCAGCTCTACCCATATTGATTCCATACCCTCGGGGGGGGGGGGGCAAGTTAATGTCCTTGCCTTTCTATTGCGTTAATCTCCTCTCTATCCAGCAACGCTACCCCACCTCTTTTTCATTTCTCTCTATCCCTCCTGAATATTGAATATCCCTTGGATGTTCACACCCAGCCTTGGTCACCCTGGAGCCATGTCCTCCATGATCCCAACTATATCATATTCATTAATAACTCTCTGCACATTCAGCTCATCCACCTTATTAGGGAAATGCTCCTTGCATTGAGACATAAAACCTTCAGGCTTTTGTTTTTACAACACTCTTACCCCTTGCACAATTATGTTGAAAGGTGCCCTTTTGATTTTTGCCCTGGATGTGTCTGCCTGCCACTTTTACTTTTCACCTTGCTGCCTATTGCTTCTGTACCATCATTTAGACACCCCTGTCTCTCTGCTCGCACATAAGAAATCCACCACCTCTTATTCTCTGTTTATATATTTTCTTCTTTCTCCCCTACATGTTGGTCTGAGTGCTTCCCTTCTCTGCCTCCTGCCTCACACACTGTCTATTAGCTTTCTCTCTATTTGAGTCCCCTCCCCCCCAACGTTACCCCTGCCAGTTAAAAATAAAGAGGTCTAAGGCTAAAAGGCCGTTCTAGGAAGTCTCAGAGGAGGAGGACAGGGGGTGGGGTGTGGAGACAGGGGGGGGGGGGGGGGGGAGTGGGGGTGGGGGGGGGGGGGTCGGTGGGATCATTAAGTGGTGATGACTCCCTGTCCCATAGAAAAGGGGGGGGGTGGTGTTTGGGGATAGGGGGGGGGTGGGGAGGGAGGCGGGGGGGGGGGGAGGCGGAGGCGACGGAAGAAAGCTCTACCGCTCGTGGCGAACCCAGAACTCGGTGAGGTGGGGGAGTGGAGGGGAATGAAGGTGAGGCCTCATGCCGAGGTTAGACCGTTTCCATGCAGGAAAGGGGAGGTCAGGGAGATGAAGACATGACAAGGTCGGAGTTGGGGTCAGAGTAGGGCTGTGAGTGGACAGTGGCTGAGACGAGGTCTGATGGGGGGATGCTGGGGTGTTCAGAAAGGAGGGGAGGGGGCTTGAGACTGTTGTATGGGTGGGGTGTGGTCGAGGTAACCTGGTTTAAAAGAGGGGAAAGGGAAGACTCAGGGGGGGGGGGGGGGTCACTACTGTGGTTTTCCTGTAGGAGGGTGGGCGCAGAAGGACCCAGCAGAGTTGACTGTGTAGGGGTCTGTCACTCATAAATGCTATCAGATCGCCCCTCAACCTCTGACACATGATATAAAACATCACTTTTTATTTCCTTCAAATAAAACCGCCAACAATATGGAAAGCACTCAAGGTGGCGGAAGAACTGTTAACTGCGTAAGTAAGACCAGTTTAACTTTGGTGTGGAAAATTCCAGACACAAATCAGTAACAGAATTTGCAATGGTTTGAATAAACATTGCTTGATCGGAGAAAGCTATCGTGGATTTCCGTACACAACTTTTAACAGAATAAATATTGGGGGGGGGGAAGCAAAACAACATTGATGTAGGGCTGTAGTCAGAGTGATAGTGTGAAATCAGACCCATCAGCCCAACTTGCCTACCAACATGTCCTATCTACAAAAAACAATCTCACCTGCCTGCATGAGTGAGATTACAGTGCCTCCATAATGTTTTGGGACAAAGACTCATCAATGGGGGGGGGGGGGGTGATTTATTATTGCCTCTGTACTCCACAATTTGAGATTTGTTAATAGAAAAACATTGTCGGATTTCAGATAAAGGCCATTTTTTATACATTTTTGGTTTCACCATGTAGAAATTACAGCAGTGTTTATACATAGACCTTTCAGGGCACCATAATGTTTGGGACACAGCAATGTCATGTAAAATGAAAGTAGTCATTTTAGTATTTTGTTGCATATCCTTTGCATGCAATACTGCTTGAAGTCTGCAATTCATGGTCATCACCATTGCTGGGTCGCCTTCTCTGGTGATGATCTGCCAGGCCTGTATTGCAGCCATCTCTAGTTTATGCTTGTTTTGGGGACTAAGTCCCCTTCAGTTTTCTCTTCTGCATATAAAAACCATGCTCTATTGGTTCAGATCAGGTGATTGACTTGGCCACTCAAGATTTGAATCTTTTTTTTTAAGCTTTGAAAAACTCCTTTGTTGCTTTATCAGTATGTTTGGGATCATTGCCTTGCTGTAGAATGAACCACCGGCCAATGAGTTTGAGGCATTTGTTTTAACTTGAACACATCGGATGTGTGTATACACTTCAGAATTAATTATGCTACTACCATCAGCAGTTGTATTATCAATGAAGATAAGTGAGCCCTTCATGAAGTCTTCTGCAGACAGTGGTCATTGACAAATCTACACCCGACTCCTGAAGAGTGTTTCTGATCTGTCGGACAGGTGTTTGGGGATTTTTCTTTATTATAGAGATAATTCTTCTGTCATCAGCTGTGGCGGCCTTCCTTGGCCTGCCAGTCCCTTTGCGATTAGTAAGCTCACCAGTGCTCTCATTTTTCTTAATGATGTTCCAAACTGTTGATTTTGGTAAACCTAGGGTTTGGCTGATGTTTTATTCTTGTTTCTATCTAGTCTCATAATGGCTACTTTGACTTTCAATTTGGCACAACTTCGGTCCTCAGTGTCGATAAACAGCAATAAAAGTTTCAAAGGTGATGGAAAGACTGGAGGAAATTGTAGGTGCGTAGAGCTCTCTTATATCTGCATTAAGGAAGGCAATTAAATACAGCTGAGCAATTACAAACACCCGTGAAGCCATGTGTCCAAACATTATGGTGCCCTGAAATGGGGGGGACTGATGTATAAACACTGCTGTGTTTCCCCAATCAGAAACCTTGGATGAGCTGGTCGGGGGGGGGGGTGGTGGGGGGGGGGCATAGGAACAACTAACAGGACTGTTAGGAGACTGTAGACTGGGCAATGTTCATGACTCGGCAACGGACTTTCAACGAATACGCCACAGTCGTTACAGACTTCATTAAGAAATGTGTGGAGGACTGCATCCCCACCAAAACCTTGCGAGTGTTTCCCAATCAGAAACCTTGGATGAACTGTGAGATCCGCACTCTTCTGAAGTCCAGACACCGAGCATTCACGTCAGCTGATGATACAGTGGACTACAAGAGGTCCATGATACAACCTTGGTAAGGCCATCAAAAAGGCTAAAAGGGAGTTCTGCTCCAAACTGGAGGGATGAGACATATGTACGGCAGCTGTGCGGGGCCTGAATGCAATCACTTCCTACAAAGCAAAACCAGGAGGCAGCTCGAATGCCAGCAAAACATCACTCCCTGATGAGCTCAATGTGTTTTATACGCACGATTTGATAGGGAGAATACTGATGTGCCTTCCCCCGAGGCCCCCATTCGCTGTGTGGTATTTCAGTCAGTCAGTCACAGAGGCCAACGTCAGGAAATCCTTCAGAGGGGTGAACCCTTGAAAAGCGCCTGGACCTGATGGTATAGAACCTGGTCGTGTTTTAAAACCAGTGCGGACCAACTGGCTGGAGTCTTTATTAACGGACATTTTCAACCTGTCACTTCTGAGTCTGAGTCCCCACCTGCTTTAAAAAGGGCATCAATTATACAGTGCCCAAGAAGAATAAGGTGAGGTGCCTCAATGACTATCGACCCAGTGGCACTAATGCCTGTGGTGAAGAGCAAATCAACTCCTACCATCGACAAAAAACCTGGACCCACTGCAGTTCGCTTACCGCCACAACAGAACAACGTGGATGCGATCTCGCTTGCCCTTCACTCAGCTCTGGACCACTTGGACGACAAAACTCATATGTATGCTGCTATTCATTGATTACAGCTCGGCATTTAAACACAATCATCGCCTCCAAGCTTGTTACCAAACTCCGCAGAACTGGGTCTCTGCCGCATCCCTGTCTGCAATTGGATCCTCGACTTCCTCATTCACAGAGACCACAGTCTTTCGTAATTGGTGGGAAATGTGTCAGCTTCAATAACAATCAGCACGGTAGCACCTCAAGGCTGCGTGCTCAGCCCCCTGCTGTACTCACTCTATACTCATGACTGTGTAGCCGGTCACAGTGCGAACTCATCATCAAGTTTTGACGACACCACTGTTTGAGGGACGTATCACCGATGGGGATGAGTCAGAGGTAGAATAGGAATAGAGATCGAGCAACTGTTCATATGGAGTGCCAGCACAATAACCTGGCCCTCAACACCAGCAAAACCCGAAGGAACTGAATGTGGACTTTGGAAGGAGTAGGATGGGGACCAACAGTCCCGTTTATAATCAACGGGTTGATTGTTGAAACGGTCAGAGCTTCAAATTCCTGGCGTGCACATTCTGTGAAGATCCCTTTCCCTGTGCTTGTTAGTCGAGAGCACGTAAATTTATCAAGAAAGCACATCAGCACCTCTACTTCCTGAGAAGATTACGGAGAGTCGGTCTGTCAAGGAGAACTCTCTCTTAACTTCTACAGGTGCACAGTAGAGAGCATGCTGACCGTTGCATCGTGGCTTGGTTCGGCAACTTGAGCGCCCTGGAGAGGAAAAGACCACAAAAAGTAGTAAACACTGCCCAGTCCATCATCGGCTCTGACCTTCCTTCCATTGAGGGGATTTATCGCAGTCGCTGCCTCAAAAAGGCTGGCAGCATCATCAAGGACCCACACCCCATCCTGGCCCACACACTCATCTCCCTGCTACCTTCAGGTAGAAGGTACAGGACCTGAAGACTGCAACAACCAGGTTCAGGAATAGCTACTTCCCCACAGCCATCAGGTTATTGAACCTGGCTTGGACAAAACTGTGATCATTAATAACCCATTATCTGTTATTTGCACTTTATCAGTTTATTTATTCATGTGTGTATGTATTTATATAATGATATATGGACACACTGATCTGTTTTGTAGTAAATTCCCTACTATGTTCTGTGTGCTGAAGCAAAGCAAGGATTTCATTGTCCTATCAGGGACACATGACAATAAACTCACGAACTTGAACAAACTTGCTGTAATTTCTACATGGTGAAATCAAAATCTATAATAAATGGTCTCCAATAAAATCTGACAGTGTGCACTTTAACCACATGTGATTTTTTTTCTATTACAAATCTCAAATTGTGGAGTACAGAGGCAAATAAATAAATGATGGGTCTTTATCCCAAACATTATGGAGAGCACTGTACAGTGATGTCCCATAATAGGTGCCTCTAGTTCCCACTGCTTTTTTAAAATATATATTCGCAACTTGGATTACAGAGCACAATTTGCAGACTTGTTAATGACAGAAAACCCAAGGGTATACATGAACTATGAGTGAGTTAGTAGTAGACTTGTGGGAGATAGTGACAGGCTGACGAAATAGAAGGATAGATAGTACAGAAAACCTGCTGCTGAGAGACATGAAATGTTACAATGTAGGAAGAATGAGAAGAGGCATTATAACTGGAGAGCACAATTCAAAGATCAAAGCATCTGGGGCTACATGTGCACTCTTTGTTAAAAATGACGGCAGTTTTGAAAAATGATTTTAAAAAATCCTCAAGGTTGTGCGCTCAGTCCTCTGTTCCACTCCCTGTCCCATCATGACCGTGTGACCAAGCGGAGAGCCACCTTGATCTTTAAGTTCACTAATGATACTTCTGTTAGTCGGATCTGTACTGTCCTCACCTCTGGGGGTGCGCTCTTTAATTGCTGCCTGTAGGCAGGGAGAAGCAGCACCACAGTAATGTCGGATTTACCGAAGCGAGGGCGAGGCATGGAGCGGTAGGCATTCTTGATGGAAGTATTGCCAAGGATGCTACTGCCCTGCCCATTCTCTCATCTAACTTCTGAGAGAAGATACAGGGATTGATACCCCAGATGTTTAAACTTAAGAACTACTTCTTACCTAGTGCCATCAGATTATTCAACAAATCAGCTCTTTTACACCCCCCCCCCTTCCTGGAAATGCTGCCATGAAGAATCAAGAAGGAATCAAGATGACGCCTGCCTGCGGCGACATTTGCGGAGTTCTGGAACATAAAAGGCTCCACTACAACTCCCATCAACTTACCTGGATCAGGAAAACGGCAGTAATCTGTGCCGTTACAGACAAGCTGCTTGGGCAGCTGAAAGCGCTGGCAATTTTGCGATCTCCCACAGCTGCGGGAGCCCCGGACTTTAAACTTTCCCACGCTGGCTGTGAAACTCCCGACCCGACTGAGGAACCCAGGTACGGTACCTGGAAACCCCGGGATGACCTCCAGAGACGACGGGCTGGATCTCCCAGAAACAATGGGAATCCCCTTTCGTTAGGGAGCTGGAGCTGCCGTCTGTGAGGGAATTCCCGTTCCAGCGCAGGTCCGCAGAAACAGCAGGTACAGTCAACCCAGTACCTGGAAACAAAGGGGAAGCCTCCATTGTGTCCGGAAACGTGGCCGGCGGGCAGGACTTCAGGTCAGACTGAAGCGCAGGGGACTTCGACCCCCTCTCCCTACTATCCTACTGGCAAATGTACAGTCCCTTGAAAATAAAGTGGAGGACTTAAGGGCAAGACTGCTTTATCAAAGGGAACTGAGGGAATGCTCTGTGTTCTGTTTCACAGAGACATGGCTCACCCCCAGCTCCCCAGATTCAGAGGTCCAGCCTGAAGGGTTCTCCATCCACCGAATGGACCGTACACTGGCATCGGGGAAAGGGAGAGGAGGGGGCGTCTGCCTCATGGTCAACTCTGCGTGGTGCTCAGACATGGCAGTCCTGTCCAACTCCTGCTCTCCACACCTCGAACATCTGGCGGTGAAGTGCGGTCTACATCCCACCCCAGGCAGACGTCCGTGTGGCACCTGAGGAGCTGCACGCCGTGGTCAACAAACACCAGACGTCTTACCCCGAGGCAATTACCACCATTGCTGGGGACTTCAATAAGGCAAACCTAAAGAAATCGCTCCCTAACGTCCACCAACATGTCTCCTGCTGCACCAGAGGACCAAACACCCTCGACCACTGCTACATCACCATCAACAATGCCTACCGTTCTATCCCTCGCCCTCACTTCGGTAAATCCGACCATACCGCGGTGCTGCTTCTTCCTGCCTACAGGCAGCAATTAAAGAGCGCACCCCCAGAGGTGAGGACAGTACAGAGCTGGTCGGGGGGGGGGGCATAGGAACAACTACAGGACTGTTTGGAGACTGTAGACTGGGCAATGTTCAAGGACTCGGCAACGGACTTGAACGAATACGCCACAGTCGTTACAGACTTCATTAAGAAATGTGTGGAGGACTGCATCCCCACCAAAACCTTGTGAGTGTTTCCCAATCAGAAACCTTGGATGAACTGTGAGATCCGCACTCTTCTGAAGACCAGACACCGGGCATTCATGTCTGATGATACAGTGGTCTACACGAAGTCAAGATACGGCCTAGGTAAGGCCATCAAAAAGGCCAAAAGGGAGTTCTGCTCCAAGTATCCGGAAGTGGCAGCGCTGCGTGGCAGCTGCGGCTCACCTGCAGTCCGTCTGTTTTTTCTTCTTTTTTTTCGTCTTTTTGTGTCTGTTTTAGTTAGAATTTTGGTTTATTAGGCTGTGTTTGTGTGTGTGGGGGGGGGGGGGGGGGGGGGGGGGGGGGGGGGGGGGGGGGGGGAGGGTGGGAGAAAACAAGGTTTTAGTCTCTCCCTCCCTTCGGGGGATGCGACCTTTTCTTGTCGTGTCCCCCGTCACCGTCTCCGTCTGTGCTGAGGCCTAATGGCGGAGCTGGTGGCCTCGGAGCTGTGGCGAGCGTTCAGAGCTCCAGTGTTCCAGCGGCGGCAACGGCCCGGCTTCGGCGCTCCAGCAGTTGCTCCAGCGGTGCTCCAGCAGCGGCCTGGCTTCAGAGCTCCGGCGGCTCCAGCAGTTGCTCCAGCGGTGCTCCAGCGGCGGCCCGGCTTCAGGGCTTCGGCGCTCCAGCGGCTCTCCAGCGGTGCTCCAGCAGCGGCCCGGCTTCGGCGCTCCAGCGGCTCTCCAGCGGTGCTCCAGCGGCGGCCCGGCTTCGGGGCTTCGGCGCTCCAGCGGCTCTCCAGCGGTGCTCCAGCGGCGGCCCGGCTTCGGGGCTTCGGCGCTCCAGCGGCTCTCCAGCGGTGGCCCGGCTTCGGGGCTTCGGAGCTCCGGCGGCTCCAGCAGTTGCTCCAGCGGTGCTCCAGCGGCTCTCCAGCGGTGCTCCAGCGGCGGCCCGGCTTCAGAGCTCCGGTGCTCCAGCGTTCCCGTGGTCGATCCTGATTGGGAGCTGTGGTGGTGTTCCGGCATTCCGGCAACGGCGGCGGTGACGGCCTGGCTTCGGAGGCTCGGCCGCGGGCCTAGTGGACGATGACATCGAAGGCCTGGATTGCCTCAGTACAGAGAGGGAACAAGTAGGGGAAAAAGACAAAGACTTTAAGACTTTTGCCTTCCACCACAGTGAGGAGGTGCCTGGTGAACTCACTGTGGTGGATGTTAAATATGTGTTTATTGTGTGTTTTGTTTTAATTTATTACATGTCATGACTGCAAGGTAACAAATTTCGTTCAGACCGAAAGGTCTGAATGACAATAAAGGAATCTGAATCTGAATCTGAATCTGAGCTGGAGGATGAGACAGATGTTCGGCAGCTGTGGCGGGGATTGAATGCAATCACCTCCTAAAAGGTGAAACCAGGAGGCAGCTCAAATGTCGGCAATACATCACTCCCTGATGAGCTCAGTGCGTTTTACGCATGCTTTGATAGGGAGAACACCGATGTGCCTTCCCGAGCCCCCATTCGCTGTGATGGTATTTCAGTCTCAGTCACAGAGGCCGACGTCAGGAAATCCTTCAGAGGGGTGAACCCTCGAAAAGCGTCTGGACCTGATGGTATACCTGGTCGTATTCTAAAAACCTGTGCGGACCAACTGGCTGGAGTTTTTACGGACATTTTCAACCTGTCACTTCTGAGGTCTGAGGTTCCCACCTGCCTCAAAAGGGCATCAATAATACCGGAGCCCAAGAAGAGCAAGGTGACGTGCCTCAATGACTATCGACCAGTGGCACTAACGCCTGTGGTGATGAAGTGCTTTGAGAGGTTGATCATGGAGCAAATCAACTCCTACCTCGACACGAACCTGGACCCACTGCAGTTCGCTTACCGCCACAACAGATCAACGGTGGACGCGATCTCGCTGGCCCTCCACTCCGCTCTGGACCACTTGGACAACAAAAACCCATATGTCAGGCTGTTAATTCGTAGATTACAGCTCGGCATTTAAAACTATCATCCCCTCCAACTAGTTACCAAACTCACAGAACTGGGTCTCTGCGCATCCCTCTGCAATTGGATCCTTGACTTCCTCATTCACAGACCACAGTCTGTTCGTATTGGTGGAAATGTGTCAGAGTCGATAACAATCAGCACGGGAGCACCACAAGGTTGCGTGCTCAGCCCCCTGCTGTAGTCTCTCTATACTCATGACTGCGTAGCCGGTCATAGTGCGAACTCCATCATCAAGTTCGCTGACGACACCACTGTTGTGGGACATATCACTGATGTGGATGAGTCAGAGTATAGAAGAGAGATCGAGCGACTGTCCATATGGTGCCAGCACAATAACCTGGCCCTCAACACCAGCAAAACCAAGGAACTGATTGTGGACTTTGGAAGGAGTAGGATGGGGACCCACAGTCCTGTTTTTATAAACGGGTCAATGTTTGAAGGGGCAAGAGCTTCAAATTCCTGGGCGTGCACATCTCTGAAGATCTTTCCTGGTCCGAGAGCACAGATGCAATTATTAAGAAAGCTCATCAGCGCCTCTACTTCCTGAGAAGATTACGGAGAGTCGGTCTGTCAAGGAGGACTCTCTCTAACTTCTACAGGTGCACAGTAGAGAGCTTGCTGACCGGTTGCATCGTGGCTTGGTTCGGCAACATGAGCGCCTGGAGAGGAAAAGACTACAAAAAGTAGTAAACACTGCCCAGTCCATCATCGGCTCCGACCTTCCTTCCATCGAGGGGATCTATCGCAGTCGCTGCCTCAAAAAGGCGGGCAGCATCATCAAGGACCCACACCATCCTGGTCACAAACTCATCTCCCTGCTACATTAGGGTAGAAGGTACAGGAGCCTGAGGACTGCAACAACCAGGTTCAGGAATAGCTACTTCTCCACAACCATCAGGCTATTAAACTTGGCTCGGACAAAACTCCGAACATTATTACCCCTTCATCTGTTATTTGCACTTTATCAATTTATTAATTCATGTGTGTATTTACGTATATAATGGTGTATGGTCACACTGATCTGTTTTGTAGTCAATGCCTACTATGTTCTGTTGTGCTAAGCAAAGAAATAATTTCATTGTCCTGTCAGGGACACATGACAATAAACTCTTTTGACTTGACTTTGACTTTGAACTTTACTCTTAACTACTTCACTCAGTTATTCATTTCATGCACTTTATTGTTTATGCATCACTTCATATTGCACTACAATATTTGCACTATTTTGCATTACACCATTGTATTTATTATTGTATCTATCATTAGCATGTACACTGTTTACTCCAGGAGCTTCATACAAACAAGAAATTTCATTGCACCCTGGTGCTTATGACAATAAATTAACCCAATTTGTAGTATGGGACCTTGGGTTTTATAAATAGCATTATAAATAGCATCGGTAGACAAAAACGCTGGAGAAACTCAGTGGGTGAGGCAGCAATTTTGGATAGATGCTGCCTCACACGCTGAGTTTCTCCAGCATTTCTGTCGACCTGCGACTTTCCAGCATCTGCAATTCCTTCTTAACCATTATAAATAGCATTATGGTCCAGAGGAGGTTTACAAGAATAATCATAGGAATGAGTGTGTTACAGGGCTGCCTTCATTGGCTGAGAGTTGGGAGTGAGAAATTGCGAGACCAAGCCCAAGGGAGCGTAACGACTGGGTGGGGGGTGTGTAGGAGGAGGGCCCCCCCCCCCCCCCCCCTCCCCTCCCATTGGTACGGAACAAACTGTCCTGAAGTCATCAGGCTAATTACAAATCAATAACATTAGCTAACTCCGAAACATGAAGCGCTGAGCATTGGGATCCAAACATCATGGACAACTGGCCTCAGTTCCCAGCTCACATCTGGCAGTGTTCTCCATCTGAGCCAGGGGCTGTGGAGCGTTTTTGAAAGTGGGGAGGCTGAGCGATCACTGATCACTGGCCTTGGGGGTACCCGGTGAGGGAGTGGAGCAACCGATTGGCGAGAGGGTGTGGAAGAAGTGTGTCCCCCCTCCCAGGGTAGGAACTTTTTGAAATTTGATGTATTAACATCATGTTTTAGTGCATTGTAGAATTATGATTTCAATGTATTTTTAAAAAGGTAACTTTTTAAGGGGTAACTTTTTCCACACAAAGGATGGTGAATGTTTGGAACAAGCTGCCAGAGGAGGTAGTTGACGCAGTGACTATCCCAACATTTAAGAAACAGTTAGACTGATACATGGATTGGACAGGTTTGGACCAAAAGCAGGTAGCGTAGCTGGAACATGTTGGCGGGTGTGGGCATGTTGCGCTGAAGGACCTGTTTTCACATTGTATCACTCTATGACCACATTATACCTCCACCAAGCATGAATGCTTCAAAATCAAGTGATCGAGTTTTATTACCATATACGCAAGCATAGAAATGTAGAAAATAGGTGCAGGAAAAGGCCTTCGGCCCTTCGAATCAGCAATGCTATTCAATGTGCTCATGGCTATTCATCTAGAATCAGTACCTCTTTCCTGTTTTTTCCCCCATATCCCTCGATTTCCTGAGCTAAATGTAACTCTCTCTTGAAAACATCCAGTGAATTGGCCTGCACTGCCTGATCTGTGGCAGAGATTCCACTGATTCACAACTCTCTGTGTGAAGAAAGTTTGTCCTCATCTCAGTCCTAACTGCCCCCCCCCCTTTATTCTTAAACTGTGACCCCTGGTTCTGAACTCCCCCAACATCGGGAACATTTTTCCTGCAGTTACAGTAAGTGAAAATCTAGCAGGCAAGTAGGATGCTTTCGTCAACCACCCCCATTTGAAGTCCACTATCTTCCACCGTTTCTACCCAGTGCCTGGTACTTACTTCCAGTAGCCACTGGTTGTCCTCCAGGATGCACCGAGCTGCAGCCTGATCCATGCCGGTCACCTGGGCGAATTTGGCACAGAGACTCTCACGGCAGCGGCGCAACGCTTCCGACGCCTTGCACTGAGGCTGCTCCATGGCCGGAGCTGCAGTGAGCGACTCGCCAGCCTGGCAAACCGTCTGCATCTGTCCCCGTCGCTGCTTCTGCTTCCAACTTCCATGGCCCATGCAGTTGATGTGAGTTTTGAAATTTTCGTTGATCTCAGAATTTCTCACGACAGAGCGTGAGAAATTTGTGATCAGCGTGAGAATTTGGCAAAATGCGTGATTCTCACACCCAGTGCATGGGAGTTGGCAGCCCTGCCTCTCTCTCTCTTCCTCTCTCTCCCCCTCTCACCCCCCTCTCTCTCTCTGTCTCTGTCTTTCTCTCCCCTCCCCTTCCCCTCCTCTCTCCTCTCTTCCCCTCTCTCCAATAGAGCTGCAGCGAGCGACTAGCAGGCCCCCGCAAAACACTCGGCAGCCCCGGCTTTCCGTCCGCATCTGTTCCAGCCGCTACATCTGCTTCCATCCCTCCCTCAGCCTCGGCTCTCCAACACCCGCGGACCATGCCGTTTATCTGAGTTTTGACATTTTCGTTGATCACAGAATTTCTCACCACAGAGCGTGGGAAATTTGTGATCAGCGTGAGGGCGTGAGAGTTTCTTCAAATGCGTGATTCTCACGCTCAAAGCGTGAGCGTTGGCAGCCCTGGTGTTAACATATTATAAGTGTTTGACAGTACTGGGCCTCTACTTGCTGGAGTTTAAAAGGATGAGGGGGGACCTCATTGAAACTTACCAAAAAAGTGAAAGGCGATAGTGATAGAGTGGATGTTTCCACGAGTGGAGAGTCTAGAACCAGTTATAGCTTCAGAATAAATGACTCCTTTAGAAAGGAGATGAGGAGGAATGTATTTAATCAGGGTGGAATCCATTGCCACAGACGGTTGTGGAGGCCAAGTCAATTATATTTTTAAGGCAGAGATAGATTCTTGATTAGTCAGGGTTACAGGGAGAGGTGTAATAAAATGGGGATGAAGGGGAGAATTAGATCAGCCATGATTGAATGGTGGAGAAGACTTGATGGCTGATGGCCTAAATCTGCTCCTATCACTTATAAAACATGAAATTAATCTGGAAATATATGGGGAAAAGTGCAAGGAAAAAGGATTAGTGGATTGCTCTTAAATAACACACCAGTAATTTGAATGATCGGATGAATTCTATTCCATAATGATTCCATGCAGAGACGTTTCTTTTCCATTTAAAAACCATATATAGGGATGTTAGTTAAAGGTAATAATGAGGTAGTAACTATGTAATTACTAATCCATCATTATTTGACGTATTAAAGTACAGACACCGAATGGAATCATTATGGAATAGAATTCATTCGATCGTTCAAATTACTGGTGTGCTATTACTTTATGCCTTCTGCGGAAACCTTGACCAGGGACATTTTTCACCTCTGACACCCCTCAAGTAAACACTCACCTCGCCAAGAAACTCTGCCCTCTGAAAATGAATTAGCAGCTACTATAAATAAATAAAACATTTCAACGTTCAACAATCGATGTGTTTTTAAAAGTTTCCTAAAAGCTCATTATACCACAAAGCAGGAAGCTACTTTTCCACACAATCTGGTTTGAAACAGTGTTTATGCTCAAATAAGAGAGAGCATGGTTCCAAACCTAATTTATCATTAAACCAGGATTTATTTTTATGCACAAATTGAAACCAACCATTTTGTTGAAGATTCTCTGTGGTGTTCCTCAAGGATGTGGTTAAATGCTTTAGAATGTCTGCCTTTTACTCAATTGAAGAATGTCCATATAATGCTTCTAATTTTAATTGGGTTCCAGGCCATAATTTTCCAATGTATTACAACGTTGTAACACAATGAATGTTTAAATAATAACTTGCATTTATGTAGCATTTTGAATATAGTCAGTTGAAACATTTGACACTGGCTCAGATATATGAATAGGTGATTTCATGTGTTTGGTTAAGGATTTGAGCCAAATTGGCAGCAAAAAAACAATGTAGTCGGGTGAGGAAATTTCATAGGCCAGGAAATTGGAGCCACTGAACAAATAACCTGACCCGCTACAAACAAGAAGCCAACAATTTCCAATAGCACAGTATAATATTACATACACAAGCACAAAGAATTCCGCCGTGACAACACCATATATTACGGCTACAAAATTTAACAGCAACACAAAGACCAAATCAATTTATTCCAAATTAATATTCAATGCAGGTTTCGCATTGCTTACTGATGGTACATGTAACTCGTGGCATTACATTACCACAGCCTGCTCAACAGTTTATATTCTAAGGTTCCCACACTGAGCAGCAGCAATAAGAGGACAATATCCTGCTTCCAGGGTATCACATAACATCCTAATCACAAGTGCAGTGATCAACATGCCAAGTTGAAGACTAAATTGAGTTTACTGTACAAAAAGCTATAATTTAAAGAGATAATTTGGTTAAAAGGTTCACAACCCTAAATTATAGGGATACTTTTCTAAAAATAAAACTTACTTTCTCCCTCCATTCCCTTTTGATTTCATTAAAGGCAGGGCTGCCAACATTGGGTGAGAGTTGGGAGTGAGAAACTGCGAGACCAAACCCGAGGGAGCGTAGCGACCTGGGGGGGGGGGGGGGGGGGGGGGGTGTGTGCTGTGTGGGTGTGGGAGGAGGGTGTGTCTCCTCCCATTGGTACGGAACTTTTGCCTTTTTCAGCTTGAAATTGTGTAATATGGTGCATACTGTAGCGCGTCTTTTAACTTACACTTGAATGCAATATGTATGCTTTAAATTGGATTAGCTATGAATAAGGTTAGAGTAATTACATTCCACAGTAGAGCCCAGGTTCTGATCCATACGTGCAGCACATGAATGATCTTAGTGTATTCAATGTATGGAAATCAGATTATAATCAAACACTTTGGCCCCATGTTGGCCAACCTGGGTCCCTCACTGCACACCCTGGTACATACTCCTGGCCCTGACTCCAGTTGCATACCTTCTCTCTTTCCTGTCCCCGAGTCCAGCCCTACACCTGGCCCCCCATTCTACCCTGATCATAGCTGCTTACCTGATTAGGTTCCCCCCGGTGCTGAATACACCCCCTGGTCCCAGCTTTGACTGCACACCTAAGTTACTATTCCAGACCTTGACTCTGGATGCACACTTGGCCTTGCTCCTAGCCCCTTTGCACTGACAATTATCTGGCCCACGCATAAAGCCCCATATCTGACCCCCTGGGCTTATACCTGATTATGAGTTCAAGTCCACAGGTGCTTATCTAATGCAGTAATCCTTTATGGTCACAGACCAAATTATGGATAACAAAATTTGCTACATTCATTGGCTTCCTTGTTATCTAACATGCTAGTCACTTTGTCAAAGAAGTCATCAATTGGTTGAACACAATTCCCATCCATAAAATTATACTCACTCAGCTGTATAAGTATTCTGATACTACTTCTTTCATTTTCGTAACAAACTGTCCTGAAGTCATCAGGCTAATTACAAATCAATAACATTAGCCAACTCCGAAACATGAAGCACTGAGCATTGGGATAAACATCATGGACAACTAGCCTCAGTTCCCCGCTCACATCTGGCAGTGTTCTCCATCTGAACCAGGGGCCGAGGAGTGTCTTAGAAAGTGGGGAGGCTGAGCGATCACTGATCACTGGCCTTGGGGGTACCCAGTGAGGGAGTGGAGCAACCGAGTGGGGAGAGGGTGTGGAAGAAGGGTGTCCCCCTCACTCCCTCCCTCTCTCCCCCTCTCTCTCTCTTCCTTCTCTCCCCTCTCTTTCTTCTCTCTCCCCCTTTTTACTCTCTCCCCCTCTTTCTCTCTCTCTCCCCCCCTCTCTCTCTCTCTCTCTCTATCCCTCTCCCCACCCACTCTCCACTCACTCTCCTCTCTCTCTCTCTAACCTCTCTCTCTTCCCCCTCCCTCTCATCTCATCCTCCCTCTCCCCCATTTCTCCCTCCCACTCTCACTCTCCCCCTTGCTCTCTCTCTTTCTCCTATGTCTCTATATCCTATTACTCTTGCCCCCCATCTCCCTCTCTTTCCCCCCTTTCCCTCCCTTCCCCCCCCCTCTCTCTCTCTTTCCCCCCCTCCCTCCCATTCTCGCCTACCTCTCCCAACCCCCCCTCTTACCTCTCTCTCTCTTCCCCCCCTCTCCCACCTCACTCACTCCCCTCTCTCCCTTCTCTCCCCATCACCATTCACTCCCCCCTCTGTCTCTCTCCCTCTCCCTCCTCTCAGCCCCTCTCTCTCCCCCCGTCTCCTTCCCCTCTCTCTCTCTACCTCCCTTTGAGAGTCTCTGTCCCAATCGGCACAGAGACTCTCGTGGCACCACCCACCAGCGGCGCAACGCTTCCGCCGGCTCCGATCGGCCCCGGGACTCTTGCATGCTCCATGGCAGAGATGCAGCGAGCGACTCGCAGGTCCCGGCAAAACATACACCCGGCAGCCCCGTAAACACTCGCCAGCCCCGCTTTCCGTCCGCATCTTGTTCCCACCGCTACATCTGCTTCCATCCCTCCCTCAGCCCCGGCTCTCCATCACCCGCGGACCATGCCGTTTATCTGAGTTTTGAAATTTTCGTTGATCACAGAATTTCTCACCACAGAGCGTGGGAAATTTCTGATCAGCGTGAGGGCGTGAGAGTTTCTTCAAATGCGTGATTCTCACGCTCAAAGCGTGAGCGTTGGCAGCCCTGTTAAAGGACAGACAGATGAATTACTTCCAAAACTCTTCCCAGTGGCGCACATTTACCACAAATCAGGATGTGGCAAATAAAAGCAAGACCAACCCAAATTAATTCTTCTTTCAGCTCGACTTCCCATCTATGGAAGCTGTGGCCATGGTTCTGAAGCTTTCATTAATTATGCCTATAACCACAAGCTTACTTTAGCATTTCATGGGACCCTATAGGATGGGATTCTGCATCATTGTGCAAGAAATGAAACAAGTAAAACCCATGGGCATGGTGGCACTAGAACAAAACACATGCAATCGTCAAGATCTTTCAGCTATGGGATTTTTGTTTTAAATTCAAAATATCTATTTTTTAATGAGGAAAACAGAAGTTTTATTCCAGTGTGTGTGTGTGTCGCTATCTCACATCCGGGTACCACTATCATTCAGGTAAAAAAAAAGTAAAACATCCGAGTACTCACCTATCATTCAGGTAATACATCGTAAAGCAAAGACCGTCTCTCAGGGTCTGGTCAATTCTTGGTCTCCAGGTCAAGCAATATGTGTTGTTTACACAATTGGATTCATCAACCAGTCAGTTCAAATCTTAGTTTATGAATTTCAACTGTATTTTAGGTAGGTGTTGAAATCAAAAAATTGTGAATAAAGAGCTGGTTAAAAATAATGACGACCAAAAAAGTTATTGCAAAGTCATTAAAAAATACAACTAATTTACTGTAAGAAAAGTTGCCATTCTTAGTTAGACTGATCTCAGGTCAAAAGATCCCCAGAAAAGCCAGAAAGGAGCAGAGGGAGATTCAATCATGTAATTCAAAAGGGGTTGCATGGATAGGGTCTCAGGATCTGCCATCTCAGGTGTTCCTGTATTGGTCAGCCACCAATAATCCACTTCACGCGGCCTGAATGCCATAGCAGCAAGGCACGAGGATACTTTGATCTGCAAGATCACAAAAGTCTGTCCAAGCAAGAGACATGCAGGATTGAGCACTTTTAAAACAGGGGCCAAGCTAGGAGCATTGTTAATCATGCAGAAAATAAGCTCTTCCCAGATGTAATATTGTGATGAGATGTCAAGAAGATTCCATGAAGTGGAAATGAAAGCTCAACAGGGGATACAATAGATGTTGATTGGAAAGTTACATGAATGAGGGATTTAAAGGGATGTGGATGGGCAAGAGGTTGCAGCCGTAAGTTTAGCAAAAAATGTTAAGCAGCAGATTTACTGAATCATGAAAGTATGAGAAACAATACCACAGCTTGGTGTTGGTGAAAGTATCAGTGGTGAGATGTGATTCATGGTCTGCGTGAACTTGGTGGGCTGAAGGGCCTGCTTCCATGCTGTATCTTTCAAACAATCCACATTTCTGCTTTCCCCAAAAAGAGTGCATTGATTTTCAACCTAATGGCTGATTGTGGTGGTGGAAAGACTCAACAGTGGCCCGCTGAGAGGAGAGGGGAACTGAATTTTCCATTGAAATACTCAGCGCAGACCAGCAACAAACTATATTCAAAGGGCGTACTTCAGTTGTGTAAAGTTAAACAATAAAATAATCGCCTGGTAATTATTTTCATTGCTTACATGGGTCCCTACAATATAGCACCCACACTTACCTACAACTACAGTTTCTGCCAACACCATATGTATTTTTTAATAACTGTTACAACTGTATACAAGATATTAAAACAGTTAAAAGATTCTCTATTTTCCCCATTCTAACTACACACTATCTTTATATTTGTTGTACTACTGTTCCAGGTTCAAATGTTGAGCGTAATATTTACCATAAGCAGTAATAGAATAAAAATCTCAGACAGTTTCTCATGATTTTGATTGAAGGATTTATATTGGCTGGGAATCCAGGAGATCTCCTACACTTCCCGCTCCCATTCTTATTGGTCTGTGGTCTCCTGTGCCATTATAATGAGATCCAACACAACCTTGAGAAACAGTACCTGGTGTACCGTCTGGGAACATGGCAGACTTGTCAACTTCAACATTGATAACCTGATGTATCTGTTAATATCACCCATCTGCAATGTTGGCTCAGTTTATTTGTTATTTTCCCTGTTCACTCTTTTTTCCTTGTGCCCAACCCAATCTGCTGAGCATGCAACATGCAGAACATGAAGATCACTTCTACATTATTTGGTCAATGCTCTTGTGACTCTTTCCATTCTAACTGCTCCCATTGATTCATTGACTGGGTGAACTGGTTAATAGCCTATCCTATTGGAGATTGCCAGCTCATTCTTCCCTGCAGCTCAAAACAAGCTTTTGTCTCTTTCCCAGTTTTGGAAAAGTGTTTTCTATCTGAAAGCTCTGATTCTCCATCTACAGTTGTGGCCTGAACTGCCAAGGAATTCCAGCATTATGTTTTTATTTTAAATTCCCTGTACTTTCCATCAAACCTTTTGGTGTGGAAGTTCCAACATAAAAGATTTACATTGCAGTTTCATTTTAGCATCTCATCCAAACAACAGCAGCCTTGCACTGAACTAACATCAATGTGACGTCAGCCTACGACGGATGATTTAAATGCACGAAACAGATCCAGAATACAGCTGTGAAACTCCGGAAGCAGGAAAAAGACCAGAGTGCCAAACCTGACTCCCACATGCGAGGATAAATATTTGCTTTGCAATGGTCACAATAATATGCCTCAACTGGTGCTCTTTTCTGCAAACCATGGAATGGAACAATTTTTTTAAAACGGCATTTTATATTATCTTTCAAAACCTCAGGACAACTTGAGTTTAACAACATTTGACACAATTTTAAACAATATACACACACGCTCCCATAAACAACAATGATAATTAACATTTTAACATTGTCAGAAAAATGATAAATATCATCCAAGGGAGCCCAAATAAAGCATTCAAATGGTGTATTGGTGCCTTCTATGCCACGGGATCTTGCATGTCCAGCTGAGTAGGCAAAGAGGACACATTTAACTTCTTATCCCAAAAGTGGCATCTTAACAACACATTCTCAATATCAGCTTAATTCATATGCACATGTCTCCAGACAGCAAACTCACAGCACTCCAACTGAGAAACAAAGGTGCTATCAACAAAGCCCTTGTGAACTTACTTAAAACATGATGATGATTTTACTTCGGAGTCACGTGAGTGATTCCGTGAAGAAGGCCCGCCAGTGCGCATGCGCGTCATTACGTCAGACGCATGGCGCAGCGACGGGCTGTAGAGCGCAGCTCCACCAGCGGTAAGTGAAAACTCGCAGGTAAGTTTTATCTACGCTGCGAACGTTCCCAAGGTCCTGTAATGCCCCTGTCTCACTGTGCGAGTTGACCCACGAGGTACCCCGAGTGATAGACTCGTGGCTGCGCACGAGACTGCAAGTGTATGATTCAAGTGTGTGGCCGAGTTCCACGGGTATGTAATTGCTGCGATGTTGCAAGTTCCTCTCCCGAGTTAGCAAGTTCCTCTCCCGAGTTAGCAAGTTCCTCTCCCGTTACTCTTGAGCCAACCGTGAATGAAGGTATGGTTTAATAAAGCAACAATGTTAAAATACATCTCCATCCTGTGGTTTTGAGTTATTTCAGCGCGGCCGCATCTATTGATATGACCTACAATGGGAAAAAATGCGCATTCTACCAAGCATTTCTTGTTTTTTTATGTTTTTAAATACTTTTTTGCAATGGATCTCTATTTTAAATAATTTTAAAAAAGTAAGCAGCCGGGTGACTGACATTGAGCGGACGTTGGGACCCGACAGCAGACGCAGACACACACACACACACACACACACACACACACACACACACACACACACACACACACACACACACACACACACACACACACACACACACACACACACACACAGAGAGAGAGATACACACAGACAGCAGCTGGCCACCACTTCAGAGGAATTAAGCAGCTCGGGTGACTGTGCGGCCGCAGGGACCCGACAGTACACACACACACACACACACACACACACACCACACACACACAGAGATAGACAGAGAGGGAGAGAGAGAGACACACACACACACACACACACACACACACACACACACACACACACACACACACAGAGAGATACACACCAGACAGCAGCTGGTCACCACTTCAGAGGAATGAGGCAGCTCGGATGACTTTGAGCGGCCACCGGGGACCCGACATCAGACACACACACAGATACACACAGATAGACAGAGAGGGAGACACACACACACACACACACACACACACACACAACACACACACACACACACACACAGAGATACACAAGACAGCAGCTGGCCACCACTTCAGAGGAATTAAGCAGCTCGGGTGACTGAGCGGCCACCGGGACCCGACAGTACACACACACACACACACAGAGATAGACAGAGAGGAGAGAGAGAGAGACACACACACACACACACACACACACACACACACACACACACACAGATACACACAGACAGCAGCTGGTCACCACTTCAGAGGAATGAGGCAGCTTGGATGACTTTGAGCGGCCACCGGGACCCGACATCAGACACACACACAGATACACACAGATAGACAGAGAGGGAGAGAGAGAGAGGCACACACACACACACACACACACACACACACACACACACACACACACACCACAACACAGATACACACAGACAGCAGCTGGCCACCACTTCAGAGGAATTAAGCAGCTCGGGTGATGAGCGGCCACCGGGACCCGACAGTACACACACACACAGATACACACACACACACACAGATAGACAGAGAGGGAGAGAGAGAGAGACACACACACACACACACACACACACACACACACACAGATACACACAGACAGCAGCTGGTCACCACTTCAGAGGAATGAGGCAGCTCGGGTGACTTTGAGCGGCCACCGGGACCCGACATCAGACACACACACAGATACACACACATAGACAGAGAGGGAGAGAGAGAGTGAGACACACACACACACACACACACACACACACACAGAGATACACACAGACAGCAGCTGGCCACCACTTCAGAGGAATTAAGCAGCTCGGGTGACTTTGAGCGGCCACCGGGACCCGACAGTACACACACACACACACACACACACACACACACACACAGATAGACAGAGAGGGGAGAGAGAGAGACACACACACACACACACACACACACACAGACAGCAGCTGGCCACCACTTCAGAGGAATCAAGCAGCTCGGGTGACTTTGAGCGGCCACCGGGACCCGACAGCAGACACACACACAGATACACACAGATAGACAGAGAGGGAGAGAGACACACACACACAACTCAGCGGACCAGGCAGCATCTCTGGAGAGAAGGAATAGAGTCGAGACCCTTCTTCAGACTTACCCGAAATGCCACCCATTCCTTCGCTCCAGAGATGCAGCCTGTCCCCGAGTTACTCCAGCATTGTGTGTGTCTATCTCCGGTGTGTACAGCATCTGCAGTTCCTTCCCAATCCCCACACTCTCGGCCCCGGGGGGGTGGATGGAGCATCACACGTGGACACATCCCACCCACCACCCCAGACTTGCCCCTACGGCAGGTCTTTAAGCCGTTCATTGAGACAGAGTGAAGCCACGGGGACAAGTGGCAGAAAGGCGAAGATAGACACGAAATGCTGGAGTAACTCTGCGGGACAGGCTGCATCTCTGGTTGCGAAGGAAAGTCTGAAGAAGGGTCTCGACTCTATTCCTTCCTCTCCAGAGATGCTGCCTGGTCCGCTGAGTTATAAACTCCAGCATTTTGTGTCTATCTTTGGTTCAGTCTTACGAGCAAAAGAACAGATTATTAAAGTTCCCACGGTACACTCACGAGGACACTAAGATAAACGCACGGGGCCACTACGTTATTACAACGAGTTAAAATGTTTCCATTTTACACTTGAACAGTTAATTTGACTCGTGGAAAAAATCAAACATGTTTGATTTTTTTCACGAGTTAACAAGTTTCCCGAGTACCTGCCGTTAGCGCCACGAGTCGATAAGTTGCTCGTGCGAGTTCCGACGTTCCCGCTACGTGATCACCACGAGTGAAAACTCGGGGTCACTCGTGGGCCAACTCGCACAGTGAGACAGGGGTTTAAGGCTGGTTTCAGGAGCCAGCAGGGACAAGGACAAAATCCGGTAATGGGAGGTCGAGTGTGCCGCCGGGTAAGTCAAGAAAATTGACCGCTGGACTGCAGTCAGCGGGCGGGCGCTTACGCCAGCTCCAGAGCTGCCGACAGTTCAATTAGCGGCAGCGACTCCGGTGCCATTAGAGCGCCATGGCCACTCCAGTCAGTAGACAGGCCAAAATAAAATCACCAAGGCCTGTGGATGCTAATGAGTCAGGCCAAAATAAAATCACCTCCCACCATGGAGGATGTCTAGACAAATGGAGCACCTCATAGGAAAGTGACTCCATCATGAGGTGTTCCAACCAGAGTTTTCTATACTCCTGGGTTACCCCAGTAGCCCGCAGCACCAGCCTCGGCACAGGCCTATACTGGGAAAACCTGTACCAACAAGAACAAGCATACGTCCGCGGGTCTGCGTGGGGGCCCATACCAGCAGCGCCATGTCAAGGGCTGCATGATACCTCCCTTATGCATGAGCAGGGAGAGCCAGGGCAGTATGATACTGACCCTGAAGTTGGTGGTATAGCAGAGGAGCATACCCCAAAGCACAAGAGCTTAGCTCCAGGTGTGCCGGACGTGGCAGGCAAATTTGCCATACCGGCAGGAACTGGTAAGGCAAAAATCTGGCCAGAAAAATTAATTACATGACCTCTCACCAGCTCCAAGAATTAACAATGGATGAAACATCCAAACGATATGAGATACCTGTAAATTGTTCATCACTCAGAGTGCCCACTGTGAACCAGACCCATCCGGGGGGGCAAATGGGTGCAACCATGCAATTGCATGAAGCAAGGCTGCAGAAAGCCTTAAAACTAATCGGATCAGGCATAACGGCATTGGGGTGGTCAGTCGAAGTTGCACCACTATCAGACACAGCGGACATGTTAGCCCTGCTGTGTAAAGCCCACTTTGAGATCAACTGCCTGACGAAAAATGCAATCAAGCCAACTTTGAATCCGAAATTTGCAGCACTGTGCAGATCATCCAACATACAGCCACCAAACTGCATGGTGAAGATCTGGCAAAAGCATGTCAAGGACTTAGATGATGAGGCGAAGACTGTGGGCTTTATCAAATCACATTGGACAAGCAGGATGCCGCCTCGTCAACCATACCCCTTCAGATGGGTCACAGACGCTGGTGTGGGGCAAGCTCCCATTACTACGCCATTGGCATGCACCAGTGCACATCCCCAGTAGAGGCAAAAGAATCCAACACCCATGGCGGTATGAGCAGCTGGACTTGTCCAGGATATATCCTCTAGAGACCAGCCACCAGTAAGGGGAAGATTGCAATTTTTCTACAATAAATGTTACTACATAACATCAGATCCGTTTATACTGGACAGTATTCAGGGGTTTCGAATTGAGGTTATTTTTGAATTACATCCACCCACACAACATACACCAAGTCGAGAATTGGTGTTTTCAAAACCAGAAACTTTACAGGTAAATGAAATTGAAACATTATTCAAAAAAGGGGTAATTAAAAGGACGGCTCATCAGCTCAGCACTAATATATTTCCCAAGCAAAAGAAGGATGTTGGATGTTGTGTCATTCTAGACCTAACTCACTGAACTCCTATGTC
The DNA here is from genome assembly GCA_035221665.1 of Okamejei kenojei. Classification (NCBI taxonomy): domain Eukaryota; kingdom Metazoa; phylum Chordata; class Chondrichthyes; order Rajiformes; family Rajidae; genus Okamejei; species Okamejei kenojei. The sequence goes on from CM069135.1 coordinate 68,117,510, forward strand.
CAGTATAAACACTTTAAAATGGAAACTTTCAGTACTGTTAAACAACTGGTTTCCAAAGGATGTTATATGGCCAGTATAGATCTGAAAGATGCATATTATTCAGTACCAATTCATTACAATTACCGTAGATATTGAAAATTAGTTGGATGAGACAGCTGTGGTAGTTAAAACTTTGCCAATGGGGTAAACCTCAGGCCTAGTTTGTTTACAAAATTGTTGAAACCAGTATTGGGACTACTCCGGGCTCAGAATCACTTGTGATGGCATACTTGGATGATGTTCTGATCGTAGGCAACACTCAGGAGGCAGCTGAATTTTCTGTTTCAGTTACCAAACATATGTTCGAGAGGTTGAGATTCCTCATTCAACCAACTAAATCCAAATTGAAGTCATCTAAGAATCATTGACTATTGGGGTTCACCATTGATTCAACCAACATGTCAGTGACTCGTACAGTCAAAGGTTTAGAAATTAGGCCTGCAGCAGTCTGGTATAAAAACGGCAACCCTCCATCAACAAGTGGCTAATCTAATTGGCAAATTAATAGCAGCCTTCCCTGGAGTGCAATGTGGGCCTCTACACTATCAGAATGTGCAACGAGCTAAGGAACAGGCACTCAAAAACATGCAGGTCATTTTGACCAGACCGATGCAGTTGACAGTCCAAGCTATCACCGAGTTGCAAAGGTGGATAACAAATGTTTCACATTGTTCCAGTAACATTCTGAGTAAACAACCTTCAGCTGCTTTACAAACTGATGTGAGTGTGTCAGGATGGGGAGCCACTGATAACAATTCAAGCTGCAGCGACAGATGGAGTATGCAAGAGGCATTAATCCTACAGATGCATGGGATAAACTATTTGGAATCGTTGGGGGCATTCTATGGCCCAAAAAGCGTACTGTTCAACAAATGCATGATTTACATGTTCAGCTCCAGATTGACAATACCACAGCAATTGCCGATATTAATCACATGGGTGGAAGTCATTATCATGTGATAATCTGGATAAACCTCATCTGGCACTGGTGTATTACTAGGAACATCTGGGTCTCAGCAATCTACCTACTAGGTAGAGATAACGTGGTGGCAGACACCAGGTCACGTAAATTTAAAGACAACACAGAATGGTTGTTGAATCCAAACGTTTTTTAAAAAGATTGTCACCCAGTATGGATTGCCAGACATAGATCTGTTGCATCTAGGCTAAATCACCGGTTACATTAATACATCTCATAGGAACCGGATCCAGGGGCAGTAGCGGTGGATGCATTCCCGCTACATTGGGGAGGTATGCTCTTTTACGCTTTCCCCCATTCTGCCTTATCAGTCAATGTCTCACCAAAATTGAGCAAGGCTCCGCTTCAGGCATTTGGTAGTCCCCGACTGGGCCACACAACCATGGTTACCATTGGTTCTGAGACTGATGACACAGCCATTCATGGTTATCCCCAAATGCAGCAACTTGTTGGTTCACCCTGTGACAGGAAAGAGTCACCCTTTCCATGATCGTATTCATCTGTTGATTTGCAGATTCTGATGAGACCATTCCAGGGGCTCGGACTATCGAGGCGGACCGTGGATATGATAACTACGGCCTGGAGGGATAGTACTAAAACTCAATACGTATCTCATGTTAAAAATGGGAGATGCTCTGCTTACAGTCAAATATATGTTATCACACTGCAGGCATACCTGATGTATTGGATTTCCTTGTTACATTACACTTTGACGAGCAATTGAGTTATAATGCCATTAATAGTGCTAGGAGTGCATTGTCCTCCTATTTATGGCAGGGGTCGGGACAACATTCTGTCGGATCTCATCCATTGGTGTCCTGATTCATGTTTTTTATTTGTAAAAAAATTTGAAAACCATGTATCATTTTCCTTCCACTTCACAATTATGCGCCATTTTGTGTTGGTCTATCACATAAAATCCAACAAAATACATTTACATTTGTGGTTGTAACGTGACAAAATGTGGAAAAGTTCAAGGGGTATGAAAACTTTTGCAAGCCACTGTAGATATACGGGAATCTGGGATGTGAGCAAAGTTCTCACACTGCTTTGTCAATAGGCTTCGATTACATCTGTCTTCAAAAAAGTAACACTTAAAGTGGTCATGCTCATGGCGCTCATTTCAGCGCAACAGGTCCAGACATTGCAAAAGTTACGACTGGACAGCATGCATTTTCTGTAAATAATATTACATTTTATGTATATGATCTAATCACACAAAGCACCAGGGACGTCAGGGAGGTCACCAAGAGTCTTAGAAGCTCCAAAACAACAATGTCATCAGTCACAAAAAAAACTCATAGAAAGGTGTCGGTGCAGACCATTTCTAGGTGGCTGAAACAGGTTTTTGATTGTGCTAGAGTAGACACTGATGTGTTTAAATCTCACTCCACCAGGGCGGTATCAACATCCGCAGCGAGGGCACTGGATGCCCCTTTAGACCAAATCCTCGGGGCCGCAGGAAATCAAATCCGGGCAGGAGAAATTATATCTCAAGCGGGAGAGAGCGGGAGATTTTGCGAAAATGCCCTTTCAGCGGGCGATCTCCCGCCGAAAGCAAGAGAGTTGGAGTCACTGGTCTCCTTGAGAAAAAAATCAGGAGTAATAAGGGCAGTAAAAATAAAATGGAAAACTGACCCTAAAAATGCACTGATAGTGGTGGCTGGTCATGAAGTACCCACCACAGCACCAGTAAAATATATATATATATATATATATATTATAATAATAAAACTTTTTATGTTTTATTTGTACACTTCAGCACAAAAATATATATAAGTGTACTAGGTTTGATACCTGAATGTATGAGACCATGAAAAATAAATATGAAAAAAAAAAAAAAAAAGATATCAACGGTGAATCCGGTTATGATATCTATGTCTCAATTAGATGAGATATAAGGAAATACGATTTTAAAAGTATTTCAAACTGGTGCATGGCATTTCCATTCAATGGAAAACAAATAAAATATTGTGCAAAATAACCAATACATTTAAAGGAAAATTAATTGCCATCAGTTTGTGGAGCTCATTGGGAAGAAATATATAATATTTAGGGACCAAATCTGCACTCTAGATTTGCAGATCAAATCAGGTTATGTTAAAATCCTTATTATTATGGAATAAAACCTGCCTTATGATTATTCAAAGTATTGAATATAAAAGAACAGACTATTGGTCTTTAAACTTTGGGGGGAAAAAAAATTATGATCCAATATAAAGATTTGATAATGGATCAAAACTAAGGCAGAAGTATCATAAATAAAACATAAATCAAACATAGCCTTATTCGAACCCATATAATTGGGGAAAAGAAGGCCTGAAGTACGTGGAAGAGGTGCAAAAACAACTGTTACAAAATAAATTCATGAAAATCTCCGATTGTGGGGGATTACAGGTGTATTATGATCATTAATTGAATATAACTAGGACTACAAAAAATTAGAAAGGATTGGTTCACCTTTATAAGAAAACGAAAAAATTTTGATTTTAGGTTTGCACCCAAAAGTAACTCCAATAAACAAGGGGTACGTACATATATTTATATATTATTAAATTACCTCAGTGTACAGATGTGATGGTATAGACCATACAAAACATTGTTTTATATACACTTTCACAGTGTTAGAACATTTTATTAAAATGGAACATCTTCAAACATTGAAATACAGTTGTTATTAACAAAGTGTTAATCAAATATTACAGGTGCTTGAAATTAATTAAAATGGGTCAAGCAGTGCAAGTTAAAACATTGTCTAAAGGATTAAAATCCAGTTTAAGGCTGTTAAAACAGAATACTGGAATAACAATTGCACTGATAAGATCAGCACTTGCACTAAATGAGGACATGGTCATGGTTATCTTGATCACATTTAAATTAGAGTCAGCTGCAAATTAGTGCTGCAATTACAAGTCTGTTGAAAGGCAAAAGACTTGACCCATCACATAAAGCCTATGTTTTAGGCATTCATAAATATTCATAAATTACTATTTTGGATTTAGGAGTAATTCAGCACCATAAGAAGGGGAAAATTGTTCCATGATACAAATATGTCTTATGATTTTGTTGACATACTTTGTCCCTCCATTAGAAAAGGAGCCTAGGTAAGAGTAAATAAAAAGCTCCAAAAGAAGAAATACAGAAGATTATAAGAATATAAGCTTAGCAGCTGTTGCAAGCTGAAGCAAGTATTAACAGATGATGGACAGCTCTGAATATTTGGGTAAGATAAAAATATTATCTATTTCTATAAAGATAATTGATACGTCTCTTTGTTGGGACTACGGACAATAATACCAGGTAAATGCAAATGAATTGTCCTAAGAAATTCTGCAAACATTTGTATTAATTATTGAATTATAATTATAGAATTATGGATTAAATATTGATTGTTCTATTATGGAAGTGTCCATGGCATATCAAGGTGTACAATACCACGGATGTGGCATATATTAAATCACATAAGATAACGTAAAATAATAATCATGTGATTATCTGAATAAAACAGATGTGGCATATTCTAAAATATTTTAGTCCAGCTGTTTATCTCTAAGAAAGAGACAATGTTATCACAGACAAACACATTAAGGGGGGAAAATACATTGTCATTAATATGGATTACTTACGATTAATCTGGTTGTATACAGATTAAATAACCGATCTTTCAAATGTTTCGTGGGTAAACCAAGACCAGGAAAGGTGGATGCTTTTCTCTCAATTATATGAGGAAAAATGTTCTTTTATGTTCCTCATTTTTTTTTCTGATAGGGCAGTGTCTGATGAAAATATAGTAAGACACAGCCAGAGGCATTTTGATGGTCCAAAATGGATCCTTCAGGGTTTTCATAAATATTGAGTGATGTTGAAACACTTGTGATGATTCATAGTTACAGTAGTTTATTGTTGTACAAAGGCATCCATGATATGAAAATATGAATTGACTATCTGCAGGTTGATCAGACCATTACAACAGTTTGATGGTCAAAGAAGTCTATGAATGTTTAACTAATATAACAAACATAAACAATAAAATAATATGTATAAAGAAGTGTTATACCTGTAAATTTGCAGAAATAAGTTAAAAAAACAAAAAAAAAAAAAACAATATTTTATAAGAAATTGGAAGTCTGTGTATACAGTAAAGTTACTTGTCATATTAGATATATGCGAGTTCCTTGTGGATTGCATTTTTTCTGAGTATCTAATTGATAGAGCCAATAATAGGGCTCAGAGTGTTATCGTCCTATTTACGGACAATATACTAACCAAGAAGTTATCGGGTTCATTCGTAATTTTGGACAGATTTTATATATATATATATATATATATATAAAATCTGTCCAAAATTGCAATACATAAGTCTGGAGATCAATATAGTCCTGAATTGCCTTAGGCAATGGACTCCAATTCTATCAATGATTCAAAAAAGTTAAAATTGGAAGTAATAATGCTGATGACTTTAATATCAAGATAAGAGTGCAAACATTGCAAATATTACGTTATAATTGTATGTGGATACAGATTACATTATCATATATGTTTATGAATTTACCAAACAAAGCAGACCAAGAAGAGCTGAAACCAAGGTAAACCTATAAGCATATCCTGTCAGCCTTAAATTGTTGTGTGTGTGTGAACATTGATGAAATATGTTAAAGTAACTAAGAGTCTCTGTGGTAATGAGACAGCACTATTTATTACACCCAAAAAACCACATTACGTTCAGTAAAAACTGATGGTTCTAGAGAAATGTATTCTAGATGGTTAAACATTGTATAACACTCAGTGGAACTAGACACTGAAATGTGGAAAATTACTCTGTTAAGGAGGTAGATACATTCACAGGAAAGGCACAGGATGAGCCGCTCGAGCAAAGATGCAAGGCCACAGGAGGGTGTAAAATAAATGTATTAAATTAAATGAAAATCAGTCATTGTGTCACGATTGGACATGGAGTGTTGGGTTCTCTATAATTGTTGCTTTAGTTCATACCATCAAATTATATATATCAATTGATATTTTGTGATAAACTTGCCTTTCAATAGAAAGGGCATTACTTTTATTCTTTTATAATGTGAAATAATTATCACATAACTTGAGGCAATGTTTGGGGGAAAAAAATGTGTTATTTTGCTCATTACTGTGTTGTGTTGAGCCAGAGTGACGTATGGAAGGAGTCTACGACATGAAAAACACAGAAAGCTTCAAAATCTTCACGTAGTCACTCACGTGACTCCGAAGTAAAAATAGTAAGATTAAACGAGAACTTACCAGTTCGAAGTTTGATCGTTATTTTATGAGGAGTAACGATGAGGGATTACGTGCCCTCCACTCCCGACCCTCATAAAATAAATAATCTGGTAGTTCTAAATCTAATTGAGCCTTACTATCTTACTCCGGCTATTATGTTCTGTGTTTTTCATGCCGCTGCTTTGAAGTATGCCGTTCCAGCGCCAGGCGGGGATTCTTTACGTAATCCCTCATCGTTACTCCTCATAAAATAACGATCAAACTTCGAACTGGTAAGTTCTCGTTTAATCTTACTACTTTTCACTATACCTCGGTACACATGACAATACTAAACTAAACTAAAGAACGATACTGTCCTCCTGTATTACACAAAAGTATATGGATTAAAGAGGATGCCATATGAATGGTCAACAGCGAAGTTGTGCAGCATCTCTGTGACTTCAACAGAATCCATCATCCTCGCAATCTTCACTACCAATAAGACAAATAGCACCGCCTTGGTCTGCAGATCAGTCACCATTCTGGCTGGATATTAATAAACATTCTAAATGTTTATTAATATCCAGGTGTATAAAATCATGAGAAGAATAGTTCGGGTAGACGCAGAGAGTCTCTTGCCCAGAGTAGGGGAAATTGAGGACCAGAGGACATTGGTTTAATGTGAGGAGGAAAGATTTAATAGTAATCAGAAGGGTAACCTTTTCACACAAAGGGTGGTGGATGTGTGGAGCGAGCTGCCCGAGGAAGTAGTTGAGGCAGGGGACTATTGCAAAGTTTAAGAAAATAATTAGACAGGTCCATGGTAGGGCAGATTGGAGGGATATGGGCCAAGCGCAGGCAGGTGGGACTAGTGTCAAAGGGACATGTTGGTCGGTGTGGGCAGGTTGGGCCAGAGGGATGGTTTACAAGCTGTATGGCTTATGAATAGTTTCAGGATGCAGAGAAGGGCTATCAAGGCCAACATCCTACTTGGTTTTTATTGGTTTGCTCACCTGCACACTGACAAACATGTTTCTTCAACAAGAGCATATAGAACTCCCAGAACAACATAAATTAGCCTCTCACCATTCACATTATACTCTGTTATTCAATCTCCACTCCAAAATGGATAAGCTCGTACTTCCTCATCTTAAACTTCAACTGCTAAATGTTTACCTGCTCATTTAATCCATCTTTCCTTCTTTACTTTACAGACATGTTGTGCCCTCGCTGTTTATTTTTTGACCCCGTTTTTTAACAGTAAACCAGACAATTGCACTTGTTCCATTTGTCTAAGCTATTCATGTAATTTGTAAACAACTAAGATTCCAGCACAGATGCCCTTTGCACTATTGAATTGCCAATTACTTGATTTTGTTGCCACATCCTGGCAGTCCGACCATCATCAGACCTTGGACAGCAAAGCAGGACAAACTGTGTGGCAAGAAGGTAAAGAAAAGGAGCAGTAGTTCTTTGGCAAAAAGATTTGAAAATCCCAAGGGACTGCTGAGCCTTCTAGTAGGTGCTGAGATGACAATAGACACACAACTGGCATACGATTCCGGTCCTGAAACCACTTCTATAACTTTTAAAACCACTGAACCGCTCAGTCCGCCTAAACCTACCCGATCTTGCAATTGTTAAACACTTTAACTCCGCCTCCCACTCCCACACTGACCTTTCTGTCCTGGGCCTCCTCCATTGTCAGTGAGGCCCAGCACAACAGCACCTCATATTGTGCTTGAGCAGCTTACACCCCAAGTCAATGAACATTGACCTTTCTAACTACAAGCAACCCTTGCTTTCCATCTCTCTCCATCCCTCCCCCTTCCCAGTTCTCCAACCAGTCTTACTATCGCCAACTATATGTTATCTCTGTTCGCTTTGAACAGAGATTTTTTTTAAACCTATTTCCCAGCCAACAATGATCTATTCTACATTTACCTTGATCTCCATTCCCTTTGTCCTATTATCTATGCATCTCCCTCTCCTCTGACATCTGTCTGAAGAAGGGTCTTGACACAAATCATCACCCATTCCTTATCGCCAGAGATGCTAACCTATCCCCGGGTACACAAAAAGCTGGAGAAACTCAGCGGGTGCAGCAGCATCTAAGGAGCGAAGGAGATAGGCGACGTTTCGGGTCGAGACCCTTCTTCAGACCCAATGCTACCTATCCCGTTGAGTTATTCCAGCATTTTGTGTCTATCTTCGGTTTATAACTTTCCAAAAAAAGCAGCCAAACCAGTGGGATACAATTTACCACATCTTAATATATTGATCTCCATGTTCATTAACAATAATCATCTTACAATTAATATTGTTATAAAAACCACACGTCGCGTTTAGAAGGATGAGGGAGGAATCTTGTTGAAATCTACCGAATAATGCAAGGCCTTGGTAGAGTTGATGTGGAGAGGACATTTCCGGTAGTGGAGAGTCTAGAACCAGAGGGCACAGCCTCAGAATAAAAGAACATACCTTTAGAACAGAGATGAGGAAGAATTTCTTTAGCCAGAGGGTGGTGAATTTGTGGAATTTGGCACATATAGCTGTTGTGGCCAAGTCATTGAGTATTTTTAAAGCAGTTGATAGATTTTTGATTAGCAGGGTGTCAAAGGTTACATGGAGAAGGCAGGAGAATGGGATTGAGAGCGAAAAATTGTTCAGCTATGCTCGAATGGCGGTGCAGACTCGATGGGCTGAATGACCTAATTCTGCTCTTATGTCTTATGATGTTAAACGATCAAAAATATTCAAGGGTATCACAATAAAGATAAGTAACAATTTGTACATTTGATGGAGGAGAAGGCTGCATAAATTACCTGCATTTGATCGGAGGCCAAGTCCAAGGACCAGTCCAAGGAGTAAAATTAACAGCAAAGCCAGCAGCACCTATGCAGAATGAAATAGATACCATAGGTTACACAGATCTATTTATGCATTTCCAACACTTTTTTATTCTTGGCATAAAGCATCAATTGTTAGCTGGACATATCACAAAATAATTGTACAATTGGGGGTAATTTTTACCTTTTCAATTGGATGTAAACCCATTAGGTTGTATAAACTTGATCACCCAGTAAAGTTTTCTCCACTCTTTGTTTGCATTGATTTATTAATGCCGAGTGCAACGAAATACAGTGAAAAACAATAGGTTTACATGCTATCCAGATAGATAATACCACACATTAGTAACAATTAAACCATACTGGTACTACAAAAACAGAAGGGAAACAAAGGGATAGAATAAGGGGTAGGCCATTTAGAACAGAGAAGAGGAAAAACGTTTTCACGCAGAGAGTTGTTAATCAGTGGAATTCTCTGCCTCAGAAGGTGGTGGAGGCCAATTCTCTTGATGCTTTCAATAGAGAGTTAGATAGAGCTCTTAAAGGTAGCGGAGTCAGGGGATATGGGGTGAAGGCAGGAACAGGTACTGATTGTGGATGATCAGCCATGATCACATTGAATGACGGTGCTGGCTTGAAGGGCCAAATGGCCTACTCCTGCACCTATTGTCTATGTATCTATGTAAAGCACAGAATGTAGTGTCACAGCTATGGAGGAGGTGCAGATAAAAAAATGTGCAAGGATTGTGCTGAGGTAAAGTGGGAGATTGAGAATAATCTTTAGCTACTGAGAGGTCCATACTAGGGTTTGATCGCAGGGGGAAGAAGCTATTCTTGAATCTAGTGGCATCTACTTTAAAGCTTTTGGATCTTCTGCTTGACAGGATAGGGGAAAAGAAGGAATGGCTGATATATGAGTGGTTCTTGATTATATTGGCTGCTTTTCCCAAGGCAGCATGAAGTGCAGATAGAGGAAATGGGGAGAGGCAATGTTGCTTTGTGTGATGGACTGGGCTGTGTCCAGAATTCTCTGCAATTTCTTGTGGTCTTTAATTGGATTGGTCCACACTTGAAGTGGCTGCTATAATGCCAAGGTGCCAGATAAGAAGTTCATCTAGACCCCTGGCTCAGCACAACTGATCTCTGTAAATTGACTCAATGTTGAGACCACCCTCTGTGAAGGGGGTTAGATGCTTTTAATTAAGAGCTTGCACTTTGATAATTTCATCTATTCTGCTTCAGTGCGGCTTTTGTAATATAATTTAGTCCCTCAAGGACACCAGTAAACCAGATATGCATTGTTTTTAAACAATTCATTAGTTTCTCAATGACCATGTTGGATCTAGCATTTGATTTGAGATTTGTTTAATTACATGAATTTAAATGCCTTGGCTAAACCATGATCAGGGCCTCTGGTCCACAATCCTTGTCTTAATGCAACCGCATTTAAACAGTTCTAAACATTAACAGCTCAGACCATTTTCACCAGAACATACACCAGGGAGCAGAACCATCAGAGTTAATTGGCTCAGCTCATCAGCCTTCCAGACATGAATAAACTGACCACTGGCCCATTTACTAGGTTTCGAGTTGACACAAAAGAAAAACAGAGCATTTAGGGCTGCCACGTCAGTGCTGGAAGAACTCCCAATTGCCACTCAGCAGAAGCAATTGAGCCAAGTTTCCGACTTTCCGGTGCTGTCTGAAGTTTGTACATTCTCCCTGCAAACTGCATGGATTTCCCCAGATGGTTTCCTTCCATTTACCAGCAATTATGATGGTTCTTAGGTGAAATGGCCACTGTCAATAATCCCTACTGCAGATGGACAGTAGTAGAATCATTGTTTTGTAGAAGGATTATTTTTACTTCGGAGTCATGTGAGTGATTCCGTGAAGAAGGCCCGCCAGTACGTCAGCCGCATTGGCGCAAGCACCAGTCTGGCAGGACAGAGCTCCTGCCGGTGGTAAGTTAAACTTAAAAGGTAAGTTTGTTTTTTTACTTACCAGGGGTTTTTAGGCAGGAGCCACTTTTTACAGAGGATTTTCCTGCCAGTTTCGCAGTCTGACATGTTGCCGGTTATGGACTGTGGGGAAATTCCAGTCCGACCGCAAATGCGGATAAACCGGCAAAATTGATCGGGTTGCGAGATAAGGAGCCGCTAACAGTGCAGTTAGCGGCTCCACAGCCTGCAGGGATGCCGTAAAAACGGCAAGAAATTTAAGCAGAGTCGCTGACGGGGGGGTCAGCAGCTCCCCAGCCTGCAGGGATGCCATCAAAACGGCAAGAAATTTAAGCAGAGTCGCTGACAGGGGGGTCAGCGGCTCCCAGCCTGTGGGATGCCATTGGAACGGCAAGGAAGCAACACTGGAGCCACTGACAGTGGGGTCAGTGGCTCACAGACGTTGGTCCCCAGTCAAGAAATTACTGGGACTCATTCAGCCCTATTTGGACTCAGGTGAGTCAGGCTATAAAGGGTTTCTCCTTATAATAAAAAGTATGTATTTTATAGTGTTTTTTCTTCAAGTAAAAGCTAAAAGGCAAAGTAAAAAAGTTATTGTTATATGTTCTGACAATGTTATACTTGTTTTAAACACAGGTTGCTATGAATTATTTTTACCCTTCACAGGTAAAGCTGTACACTAAATGTTGATTTAGTGAGCTTACACAGCAATAGCGCGGGCCTATGGGACAGGCCGCGCCAGCAGCGCCTGACAGGGCTGCTTCATATATGAAAGTGCTGGCCTACGGGAGAGCCGTGCCAGCAGCACCTGATACAGGGCTGTTTCATTTGTGACATTACCGGCCTATGGGAGAGCCGTGCCAGCAGCGCCTGACAGGGCTGCTTCATGTGTGAAGTGCCGGCCTACGGGAGAGCCATGCCAGCAGCACCTGATGCAGGGCTGTTTCATGTCAAAAAGCACCGGCCTTTATGAAAGGCGGCACCAGCAACGCCTGGGACAGGGTTGCTCAAATTCACACGTATCTGCTCGCCCACGGAGTCGGGAGATGATTCTCCACCGGGGCTAGAGAGCAAGGCCCACGGAGGATGAATTCCTCACCGGGGCTGGATAGTGCATTGAAAACGACTATCCTAAATACAGCAACTATTGTATACAGAGCTACAAATGTCTCCCTCTCAGAGGCAGAGACCAAAGATGGGTCAGTATCCTGCTGACACTGAGTCTCAGGGTATGGCCGTGGGGCATACCCCAAGGGATGAAGGGCACGTGTCAGAGGTCCCTTTCCTGACAATAAAGTTGCCATCCCAGTAGAATATTCTATTGGGTTAAGGCCAATGGGTTCGTATCAGTATTTGTATCCTGCGGCAGCGCCTGTTAGGGTTGCGTACGAATCACCCTCTCTGAGGAGGGAAGAGCAAAAGGTCAAGATGACTCCGGGCTCTAAAAATGCCCGGAGTCATCTCCAAGTAAATTTGGATTATGGCCAGGTTTGGAAATTGGGCAAAAGTTCTCATGCAAACCACCCAATGCAATAAGACAGGATTGGCATGTTATTATGAAGAATGGAGAGTATCGGGCATATGAACTTTCGCGAATGTAAACATTTATTCCTGACTACAACAGATTCATAAAGGTAAGAGATGCATGTTATACAAATCCCATTACAAAAGGTTATCAAAGACAATATAAACTGTACTATAACAGTAAAGCTTTGCAGTATGGGATTAAACTGTTTGTTGGTCATTGGGATTTACCTTTAATTATTATTAGCCTTGTCTCCACCTTGTGGCAAGAGATTGGGGTTATAGCAATCTGTTACAAAACTGAGTTATTTTCATTAAGAGTAATTGGCAATATAGCAGCTGTGTTGCAGCTGAGCAAATCAAGGAACTGATATTGTGTAAGTCGCAATTAGATCGTTGCTTAACAACCTATGCTATTGTCAGCTGAGGTTACTTCAGCCATAATGATGAAGTAACAGTATCAGCATTGCTGAACATGACAATAACTCATTGAACTTGAAACTCGCTACTCGTAGTGTGGTCGGTTGAATTCAGTTATTATGAACTGATGTTTAGAACTCTAAGATGAGAAGTTCCAAATACCATCACCTACTCAAAGGTAATGCAGATTGCATAGTTACCAATTCTTCAGTTGGCATCAACTAAATATATACACTAAATGCACCATGAGTAAGGGGTTTTTGAGCATTCTACATGCTCAAATTCAAGTTGCTACTCTACGATGGTGACATGTTAGTCACATGATAATCAAGGGAAAAAATATCCTGTAATTATCTCCTTGCCACTGGTGTAATCATCCAGTTCAGATTGATGATAACACAGAATAAGTGTTGGATCTCGAAGTATGATAAAAGCATGGTTCAATACTTCATTCGAATATTTCATCATGCTGGTGCATGTTTTTCACATTGCAAAAAAATATGTGGAACAACAATGCGGAGAAATACTTTCTCGCTTCAATAGGAGGAATGGTCTTATGTCTTCCTCATTTTTTTTTTGCCTCATTAGCCGGGTCTTAAAACAGTCAGCAAGACCTCGCTTGGGTTCGTACTGTCGGACTGGACAAGCGTCCATGTTGCCTGCTTCACCAGGCATTATGGCACAATGGTATATGGTTAATGCCAAAAAACAAGAATTTGCTGTTTCAAACTGTGGTTCAGGAGACTGGCTTTTGCACAGTAAAACAATTATTGACCTACACACTTTGAATGGATTGACTTTTTCCTCAGGTTGTCACATCAAGCCATGAACGTGCTCACTGCAGTGTGCAGGGATAGCACCCAAAAAAACAGTACATTCCTATTGAGGGGATCAGAAATGTTTTGTAAAATGTTAATGTTACATTTAATACGGTACAGATTACAGACATTTCCAGCTCATTTTAAATGGTATTGACAATAATTCAGTTATAGAGACACTACAGCTGCAACATAAGGGAACTACGCTCTCGGGTTCAACCCGGATATCGAGTTGTTAAAAGATCTTGACACAAGTTCTCCCACTACAAAGATTATGCAGTTGGTTATTGAAAATCGTGTTGAACATTACTTCACCAGGAGGTTCCAGCTACATCCTTAGTTATGACACTTATATCAGCACAACGACGGCAAACATTGCAAACGCTATGGCTAGATAGGATGGAATTGGCTGCAGGTGCCATTACATTTACATTCTTATCTACACAACCAGAGTAGACTAGGGTAGCATGATTGAAGATCATTTGAACAGCCCACGGTCTCACTTCTATGTTATCTAGGCCACCAGAATCCTAAGAAGTATGGGATCAGCATTGTTTATTAGTTAACAAACAACTACACAAAGGAAGGTCGGTTCAGACTATTTCATGGTGGCTGCAAGCAGGTTCTGGGTTATACAGATATTAACACTGACGATTGTATATCTCATTCCACCAGATCAGTATCAACGTCAGCGTATCATTTAGATAGTGTGTTTACATCTCATTCCACTAGGGCAGCAGCTACGTCGGCGGCCAAGGCGAGGGACGTCCCCTTCGACCATATTTTGGCGGCTGCCGGATGGGCAAATGAGCTGATGTTTCAGAATTTTTTTATCATCAGCCGATTGTCAATCCAGGATTTACTGTTTGCCTATGCCATTTTAAGTACCTAAAATTTAAGGGTACTGTTGTTTTGTTTACATTGTTAAATAAACCCTATTTCTACATTGAATGCAATGTTACTACTAATGCATTTATTTCTCTTTCGAGTTCATCAATGCAGTGGGATGCCGAGATTTGTAATCTGCGGCATGAAATCACAAAGCTTTGAAACTCTTCACGGAATCACTCACATGACTCCGAAGTAAAATAGTAAGATTAAACGAGAACTTACCAGTTTGAAGCTTGATCTTGGTTTTATGAGGAGTTACGTTGGTGATTACGTGCCTGCCACGCCCAACCCTCTCTCATAAAGGATCATAAGGTAGTTCTCGAGTCACTGATCTTACTATGTACTTCGTGTTTGTTTATTTATGATTTCATACCGCTGCTTTGAAGTTTGGTGCGCATGCGGCCTGGCGGGCCTTCTTCACCTGGGGGCATAGTTAGGTGTGAGGAGGATGCTAGGAGGCTGCAGGGCGATTTGGATAGGCTGAGTGAATGGGCAGATGCATGGTAGATGCAGTATAATGTGGATAAATGTGAGGTTATCCACTTTGGTGGCAAAAACATGAGGGTAGACTTATCTGAATGATGGCAAGATTAGGAAAAGGGGAGATGCAACGAGACCTGGGTGTCATGGTACACCAGTCATTGAAAGTAGGCATGCAGGTGCAGCAGGCTGTGAAGAAAGCAAATGGTATGTTTAGCATTCATAGCGAAAGGATTTGAGTATACAAGCAGGGAGGTTCTACTGCAGTTTGTACAGGGTTTTGGTGAGACCACACCTGGAGTATTGTGTACAGTTTTGGTCTCCAAATCCGAGGAAAGACATTCTTGCCATAGAGGGGGTTCAGAGAAGGTTCACCAGACTGATCCCTGGGATGTCGGGACTTTCATCTGAAGAAAGACTGGATAGACTCGGCTTTGTACTCACTGGAATTTAGAAGATTGAGGGGGTTCTTATAGAAACTTACAAAATTCTTAAGGGGTTGGACAGGCTAGATGCAGGAAGATTGTTCCCGATGTTGGGGGAGTCCAGAACAAGAGGTCACAGTCTAAGGATAAGGGGGAATTCCTTTAGGACCGAGATGAGGAAAACATTCGTTACACAGAGAGTGGTGAGTCTCTGGAATTCTCTGCCACAGAAGGTCATTGAGGCCAGTTCATTGGCTATATTCAAGAGGGAGTTGGATGTGGCTCTTGTGGCTAAAGGGATCAAAGGGTATGGAGAGAAGGCAGGTACGGGATACTGTTGGATGATCAGCCATGATCATATTGAATGGCGGTGCAGGCTCGAAGGGCCGAATGGCCTACTCCTGCACCTATTTTTCTATGTTTCTATGTTCACGTAATCACCAACGTAACTCCTCATAAAATCAAGATCAAACTTCAAACTGGCAAGTTCTCGTTGCTCAAAAAAGCCCAACTGTCCCCCCAGATCCTGACCAACTTTTACCGCTGTACCATCGAAAGCATCCTGACCACCTGCTTTACGGTATGGTACAGCAGTTGCACCGTAGCAGACAGGAAGGCACTACAACGGGTGGTGAAAACCGCCCAGTACATCATCGGTGCCCCGCTCCCTGCCTTGGATGCCCTCCACCGAAAACGGTGTCTGAGACGGGCTGGGAAGATCATCAAGGACCCCTCCCACCCTAACCATGGACTGTTTGCCCTCCTACCATCGGGGAGGCGGTACAGGAGCCTCACGTCCCGCACCAGCGGGATGAAGAGTAGCTTCTATAATAACACCATCGCACTGCTGAACTCGGAGTCCCGCCGTTAGATTCCCACATCTGTATTTATTTTTCTGTATTTATCTAAACATTGCTATCACTACGTACTGACACTAAACTGCATTTCGTTGTACTTGTATCTGTGCAATGACATTAAATTTGAATTGAATTAATCTTACTATTACGAATCAATAGGATACAGGGAAGTAAGTAGAGAAATGCGAATGCCTTCAGGATTTGCATGGCTCAAAAGGGAAGAAAAATGTAAAATATGAACTCAAAGCTAACAATGAAAGAGTTAGCAGGGAAAAAACTACATTTATGACTATTATTGACTGAGCTGTAGATTTCCTTCTTCAATCTGCATAAAGTTTAATCGTTACCATCAGAGTGTGATTTAGCACACTTAGAGCTTTTGTGTTTGATGAACTGTTCACAGGATTACATCTGGAACAGACTGTGCTTTAATCTACCAGCAATTCCAACTATATTTCAGAGTACAAAATTCTTGCACTTTTCTGCATAAAATCACAAAACTGACCGGCTGTTTTAAATTAGCCACTTTCCAAATTCAGAGAGAACCCGCATTGCAAATATGGCTGTCCAGAACACAGAATAGTACTGAAAAAGATTTCATTCTTCAGTTTATCACTTGGCTAGTCTGAAGACAAAAATGTATCAAATTTCTGAACTGGTTGAATTTTAATATCATTGCAAAATATCTGTTTTATAATAATATTTATTTATTAAGCACATTTAAAAACAACCCACGTTGACCAAAGTGCTGTACAGACCAGAGCAGGTAAACACAAATACAGCCAGAGTAAACTGGAGCAGCAAGAGGCGACGACAAGAAGCCAAACACAGCAGCGCGGTCATCGACTTGTTACAGCCATATGAATAAAAAGAACACAATAAACGATCGAATTTAACATAAACATCGCCCACACCAGAATCAACGTTTCCCAGTGTGAGGGAAGGCAATAAAGTTCAGTCCCCTTCCTCTTTGTTCACCCGTGGTCGGGTCCATTAAGGCCTCCGCATTTGCCGCAACGGCAGCCCGATGTTCAGGCCCTCTCGCCGGGATGATGGAGCTCTGCCGTTGGAATGGAGAACACTCTCAGCAGCTTGGAGTTTCCGAATCGGCCACTTCCTACCAGAGACCGCAGCTCCCGAAGTCCACAGGCCGAACTGGGCGGAGATTCAACGCTGCCAATCCTCGGCAAAGATCCCAGGCTCGGCGATGTTAGAGTCAGCGCTGCCCGCGGCTGGAAGTTCTGCAAACCACAGCTCCACGATGTAGTCAGCTGGCCCAACACTCCGGAGCTCCAACACGGCAATCCCCAATAGGAATCGCTCCCTCCGCGATGGTAATTCAGTTCTGCGCCGCTGCTGAAGCTCTGGCCAGTCTCTGGCAGGAAAGGCCGCGCCAATCCAGATGGTAGGCTGCGAGGAGGGAGCAAAGATGCGGCTCGGAGAATAGACGCATCCTCGACCAGGTAGTGATTGGAAAAAAGTTTCCCCCTTCCCCCCCCCCCCCCCCACATACAAAAGACTAAAAGACCTCCAAAACAAACTTTTTAAACAGACTAAAAATAACAAAAAAGGGTTAAAGGACAGACAGGACAGAGTTGCAAGTTGGGACCAGCAGGGCTCCACAGAATAATGGCTTCTAAATCCTAGATGTATCATAAATTTGTATAAACTCTGTGAGAAAACGACCCAATCGGTAAAATAAATAAATAAACAGACAAATAAATAAATGTCCATCTATCTACCTATCTATCTTACTATAACTCTCATCTGTTTGTTTGTTTGCATATGTGAGTGTTCCCAAAATATCGCCAAAATTGCAGCACCACAATTTTTGGCCCACCTTACTCGCCATTGTCCTGCGATGTAAATGAAATAAGTTTTGTTCAGATTTATGTTATATTTTACAGGGAACTCGTCAGCCGCGCCCCCGCAGTTGGGGGCTATGGATGAATGGTGGAATATTACGTGGGGACAGTGCCCAACGGGTCCTCACTTGGTCTAGTGTACAATAAAAAGGCGTAATGTGTAGAAAGGACCTGCAGATGCTGGTGTAAACCAAAGATAGACACAAAATGCTGGCATAATGTACACTGTACAAGTATAGAATGATAAATTAATTACCTCTCTCAAACAAGCTTGAAATAATCTACTCCCTGTAACTGTGTGTACTCAAAAGCTAATGTCAGGGATTAAGGTCAACTGATGGTAATAGAACAACATGCTCAAACTCGTACATTGCTCATAAAACAGCAAAATGCACAGGAACATAAAGAGTATTTCATAGCCTAGTGAGAAATGTAGAGATTAGGATGAATGATTATAAAATGAGTCAAGAAAGGTAGAATTTAATGAAAATCTTAGAACGATGAAGAGTAGTACGATTTAGAGAAAACTATTTATAGTTAAGAGTCATGGAGTCTGAGTCATAGAGTACAGAAGCAGACCTTTCAGCCCAACCTGTCAATGCCAACCAAGATGCCCCATTATAGATTATCTCAATTGGCCATGCTTTGCCATATCTCCCCTAACCCTTCCTATCCACATATAATGCCCAAATGACTTTTAAATGTTGTTATTGTTCTTGCCTGAACCACTTCCTGGCAGCTTGTACTTTATACCCACCACCCTCTGTGTGAAAAGGTTGCCCCTCAGGTTGATTATATCATCCCCCTCTCACCTTAAACTTATGTACTCTAGCTCTCCGATATCCTATCCTGGGAAAAAGACTCTACATTCACTCACTATTTTATCCACCCCCAAGATTGCCCTCAGCCTCCTGCGCTCCAAGGAATAAAGTCATAGCCTGTCTAACATCTCCCTGTAGCTCAGACCCTTGAGTCTTGACAACATCCTCATAAATACTTGCTGCAGTCTTTTTCACTTAATGGCATCTTTCCTATAATAGGGTGACCAAAACTGAACAAAATACTTAAAGTGCAGCCTCACCTCTGTATTGTACAACTGTAACATAACGTCCCAAGAGAATTGGGAATTGAAGAGAGTCACCAGCAGATGAGCAATTTGGAGGTGATCACAAGGCCAAAACTGGAGGAGAGCAAATGTTCAAAATGTACATGTAATTAAAACTTGGAGGTGTAAGGAGCTATGATGTTAGTAAAGGACCAACAAAATACAAGCAGGTTGCTGGAATATAATGGAGATAAGCATAGAATATTACATTTAGGAGAAGAAGAGGCGGAACGAATTAGAGGGCACAAAGTTAAGATGGCTCCTTGAACAGTTGAGTCAAGGGGAGTTCACATCGTCAGCATAGTTCACTGAAAGGTGGCAGGGTTCGTCGAGAAAGAAGTTAAAGGTATTTGGGTGTACGGAATTTATCAATTAGGGCAAAGAGTTCAAGAGCAAGGATGACATGACGAATCTTCATAAAATGTTGGTTCTACCACAAATGATGTATATATGGCTAAACTGAGGTTGTTGTCCTTGGAACAGAATAAATTGTAAGGTGATATGTGAGAGATGTTTAAAACCATGAAGGATATACACTGAGAAACTGTTCCCACTGGCAGAAGAGTCTAGAAGCTAGAGACACAAAATGAAAGTGAGTGACAAAGTAACTAAAAGCAATATGAAAAGTTGTTTTATCCCCCCCATACAGAAAATGTTTGTACATGATAGGGATAGCAGTGGAGGCAGATTCAATTAAAGCTTTTAAGTACGTCGGAATATGCAATCTGTATATGGAACAAGAGGAAGTAGTTGAGACAGGTATAATAACATTTAAAATACATGTGAACATACATGGATAGGAAAGATTAATTGATATGGGCCAAACAAGGCCAGTGGGGTGGGAAATAGGCTATTTCAGTGCTGTTTTGACTAATTCTACAACGATATTGGAGAAAGCCAGAGCAGCCGAGAGAAATCGGTGTACAAGCACAGGGAAACTGTGCAGACTCCACACAAGCAACAGCAGAGGTCACAATAAAGCTCACTTTCTTGGAGCTGTGAGGCAGCATGACATGTACAGCTCTCATGTTGAAGGACAGCCTAGTCGGCATTGTCCAATGCTACTTGAGCTCATCTTCATCACACTACTTGTTACCCATACACCCCACCATTACCGCGCACATAGACTACTGTATCCCTCCTTAATGTCACAAGCATTCTTGTTGACTATCCCTCTGCCTCTACAGATGCTGCCTGGCCCACTGAGTTCCTTCAGCAATTTAATGTTTGCTCCAGGCTCCAGTATCTGCAGTCTCTTGTGTCTCACAAGCTGCATCGTGGTTTGTTACAGTGCACATGTTGGTGGGACCGCACCCGAAACATTGTGTACATTTCCGATTGTCATATTATAAGGATCTGATTAAGCTCGAGAGGGAGCAGAAACGTTTCACAAGGATATTGCCAGGAACGGAGAACTTGAGACGTCAGAAGAGTTTGTACCTCGGTACAAGTGACAATAAACTAAAATCAGAACTCAGGCTGGATAAGCTGGGACTGTTTTCCCCAGAGCGAAGGATGCTAGGGGTGGCCTTGATGATGTTCATAAAATCATAGGTACACAAAAGGCTGGAGAAACTCAGCGGGTGCAGCAGCATCTAAGGAGCGAAGGAGATGGGCAACGTTTCGGGCCGAAACCCGTCTTCAGACTGATGGGAGGTGGGGGGGGGGGGGGGGGGGGGGGGGGGCGCGCGATAGGTGGCACAGGTAAGACAGATGATCACACACCTTTTTCCCCAGGGTAGAGTCTAAAACTACAGGACATGGGTTCAAGATATGAGAGAAAAACATTAAAAGGGAAATGAGTTGTAAGTTTTCCCCACACAGTGGCTGGTAGGAATATGGAACAAGCTACCAGAAGAAGTGGTAGTGGCAGGTATAATTTCAATATTTAAAAGACATTTGGATGGGTACATGGATAAGAAGGACATAGATTCAGAACACATCAAGGAACTCAAACCTGAAGACTGCAAAGTGCTTTTAGCTAGCAGATTTTAATTGCAGAATGGTATGTGCCCTCACAGACAAAGGACAGGACAAAGACAGGACAGACATGTTGGTGGGATAGTAGATGTCGTTTACTTAGATTTTCAGAAAGCCTTTGATAAGATGCCACACGTTAGGCTGCTTAGGAAGATCACAGTATCAAAGGGCAGATGCTAGCATGGACAGTGGGTTGGCTGGATGGCAGAAGACAAAGAGTGGCAATAAAGGGGGCTTTTTCTTGTTGGCTGTAGGTGACAATAGACACAAGTGGAGTTCTGCAAGGGTCGGTGCTGTGGCCGCTACTCTTCACATTGTATATTAATGATTTGGACGAGGGGAAAAGCTTTGTGGCAAAATTTGCGGGTGATACGAAAATACGTGGAGGGGCAGGTAGAGTAGAGTAGACAAAGCAGGGACCATGCAGAGGGACTTGGACAGGTTGGGAGAGTGGGCAGAGAAGTGGCAGATGAGATATGGTGCTGCAAAGTGTGGAGTCATGTATTTTGGTAGAAAGAATAAAGGCGTAGACTATTTTCTAAATGGGGTGAGAATCCAGAAATTGAAAGTGCAAAGGGACTTGGGAGTGCTGGTGCAGGATTCCCAAAAAGTTAAACTGTAAGTCGTAGTAAAGAAAGCAAACTCAATCCTAGCATTTATTTCAAGAGGGCTTGTATACAAAAACAGAGATGTAATGCTGAGGCTCTATAAGGCGCTGGTAAGGCCGCATTAGGAATATTTTGAGCAATTTTGGGCACCATATCTGAGGAAGGATGTGCTGGCTCTGGAGAGGGTCCAGAGGAGATTTACAAGAATGATCCCAGGAAGGAGTAGGTAAACCTATAATGAGCGTTTGTCTGCACTGGGCCTGTAATCACTGGAGTTTAGAAGAATGAGGGGAATTCATTGAAATATACAGAAAAGTGAAAGGCTTGGTTAGAGAGGATGTGGAAAAGGATGTTTCCATTATTGAGCGAGTCCAGGACTAATGGGCCTGCCCACTAAGGCGACTTTTTAGACGACTGCAGGAGACAATGCAGCCGCCGCATGTTCACGGGTGGTCGCCTTAATGGTCGTGAGGAGTTCCCGCATTCTGGGAACTAGTCGCGACCTCATTATTGTTGTCGCAAATTTTTCAACGTTGAAAAATTATCAGCGACCAGAATGAAGCCACCATGAAGAGTAACGAGAATTCTTGTGCAGTAGGTGGGTCGCCAGGAGATTCTAGTGGATTCCAGGAGATCGTAGGTTCTTGTATGTTATAGCCAGTGCTGACCGGTTAATTTCATTGACTCATTGGGGAAAAAAAACATAAGCAATAGTTTTCAGAACCAAGGATAATCGACCGGTAATGTTAATGCCCGCCGAGCTTCACAGCCATGTATCTCTGGCTTAAAAGTTGTCTCCACTCCTTCTCCCCCTTTTAAAGGAATTACGTGCCCCTTACTGTGCTTTCACCGTCTTCATTACAGTGCCAACCTTCCTGTTCATCGCGGTGTGTGTCTGTATCACATTGGCTTGTGTGAATTTCACTCAGACAGCATTCCCCCTGTTTGCCCTGTGTGTGTGTGTGTGTGTGTGTGTGTGTGTGTGTGTGTGTGTGTGTGTGCGCGTGCGCAGCGCGTAGCTTGACAGTCACCTGAAAAATCGCCTAAGTGGGACAGGCCCATTAGACTCAAAATTAAAGGATTTTCCTTTAGGAAGGAGATGAGAAGAAATGTCTTTAGTCAGAGGGTGGTGATACTGTGGAATTCTTTGCCACATAAGGCTGTGGAGACCATCAGTGGATATTTTTAAATATATAAACAAATAGATGCAGGAGTAGACCATTTGGCCCTTCGAGCCAGCAACACCATTCAATATGATCATTGCTGATCATCTAAAATCAGTACCCCCGTTCCTGCTTTTTCCCATGATTCTTTTAGCTCTAAGAACTAAATCTAACTCCCTCTTGAAAACATCCAGTGAATTGACCTCCACTGCCTTCTGTGGCAGAGAAATCCACAGGGGATTCACAACTCTCTGGCTGAAGAAGTTTTTCCTCATCTCAGTCCTAAATGGCCTACCCAATATTCTTAAACTGTTATTGCTGGTTCTGGACTCACCCAACATCGGGAACATTTTTTCCTACATCACCCTGTCCATTCCTTTAAGAATTGTATATGTTCTTATAAGATCTCCTCTCATCTCTCTAAATTCCAGTGAATACACGTCCAATCGACCTTGGTAAGTTCCAAAAGGGACTTCTGCTCTAAGCTGGAGGATGAGACGGATGTTCGGCAATTGTGGCGGGGCTTGAATGCAATCACCTCCTACAAGGCGAAATCAGGAGGCAGCTCAAATGTCAGCGAAGCCTCACTCCCTGATGAGCTCAATGCATTTTACGCACACATTGATAGGGAGAACACCAATGTGCCTTTCTGAGCCCCCATTCGCTGTGATGCTATTTCGGTCACAGTCACAGAGGCTGGCGTCAGAAGATCCTTCAGAGGGGTGAATCCTCGGAAAGCGTCTGGACCTGATGGTAAATCCGGTCGTGTTTTTAAAAACCTGTGGTTGGTTATTGCATGTGAACCAATCAAAGTAGAGTAGCATCATTAACCCCACCTTGCTGTATGCTTTATATTAACACCCACTTCCTACATTAGGTAGACTTGGAAGCGGTGATGATGAACTAGCAACTAACAACCTGTTGTACCGCTATACTATGTGTTACAATTAAGGATGACTAAACTCCAGGCTGTGTAACATAATCATTTACATGGTGTCAGAAAGCTTGAAGTTACCCACTGCTTCCGTATATCGGGTTTTATTTTGTTTATCATTTTCATTTGTATCACCATGGCTCACTCGTGCCGAAAGCCAGCGCAGCTTACCTTCGATTCTGACATTGGGGAACGACGGAGGCTATTTGAAATCGACTACGAACACTATATCAACAACGTCCATCGTAATGAACTGGATGCTGTCAAGGCTTCTCTTCCTCTAAACCTGGCGGGACCGGAGGCTATGTTGAGAGCACGGACCTTTGACTACGCGCCAGCTGTTCTCGATGCCAACGATCAGGTAGTTGTACCTGCTGAGACTGTGCGTGACCCCACTGTTTTACTGCATAAATTCTGTGAACTATGCGGCCTACCCTCAAACCGTATCTTAGAAAGAGCAAAATTCTTCGCGAGACACCAGCTTCCCGACGAGCCTGTGGAAAGATTTATTTGTGACTTGAAATACATGGCTCAGCGATGCCGCTTCGGGGACATGTCAAATCAGGGACAAGCTTGTCAGTGGCATGACTGATCAAACGTTAAGGACTGAGTTGCTGCAGAATGCTGACTTGACCCTTGAACAAGCAGTGCATGCCCGCCGAACGTCTAAGATTGTGGCTCCACTAAGTGACCAGTTTGACACTCATATGAAGACCATAAACCTGATGGTTTTCAACAGACGAGCCACACCGACAGATAACAGAAGATTTATGAATGAACCACACTGACAGATAACAGAAGATTTATGAATGAACCACCGCAACCGGCTAACCGGGGATTCACCAATGAGCCCCTGCAAAGATGCCCGGATTGTAACTATTTCCACAACAAGGGATGAGCGTTTTGTCTGGCGAACAGCAAGCCTTATAACTACTGCAAAAAGATGAATCACTTCGCCGTTGTCTGCACGTCCCGTGGGAACAGAACCTCCAGCTCAGCGTCTAATCTGCACCTGTTGCAACAAAACCAAACAATTCAAGACTCACAGGACCAGCTCGACTCTGCTCACGAGGACGATCCAATTAGCACATATGAGGAGTCAACTGTGCATACACTCCTTCATACAGCTGGTAAGATCCTCGATCCCTCTGTTTCAATGTCAATTTACAACAAGCCTGTGAAGGCCAAGCTCGATACTGGTGCCCGTGTGAATGTAATGTCTGTGAATGTCTACAACAAGATAAAAAATGAGACCTTGACTAGAGACAGCTCTACCATACATGCTTAGGGGGGGGGGGTTGTATCCTCTTGGAAGAACTCTTGGAAGAACTACCTTTAAATGTGTGCTGAAAAACACCACAAGAAATCTGACTTTCTCTATCTTAAAATCTGACTCTCTATATCTTAAAATCTGACTGTGACTCTACTGGGCATCCATGCATGCCAAGACCTAGGGCTGATCTCCTTCTACTGCTCCGTTCACAAGTTGCTAATATCTGAGGACCCAATAAAAAGATTCCCTGATCTATTCGATGGCAAGCTAGGCAAGTTGCCTGTGATCTATAAGATCACTATTGACCCCAACATCAACCCAGCCGTTCGTGCCCCCCACCGTGTGGCACATGCCATACGAGACAGAATTGAGACTGAACTAAAAAACATTGTCTACATGGCCATACTAGCCGAAACCAGCGAACCCACAGACTGGGTCTCCACCATGGTTGTCACTCATAAGAAAGACAAAAAAGAGCTCCGTGTGTGCATTAATCCAAAAGACTTGAACACTGCCATCAAGCGCCCGCACTATCCGATGAGATCTGTCGAGGACATCACTGCAGAAATCAGGCGCACAAAAATATTTCCCGTCCTTGATGCAAAAAGCTTGTTTTGGCAGATACCACTAGATGACGAGTCATCAAACCTCACCACGTTTGCCACACCATTTGGCAGATTCAAATTTCTCAGGATGCCATTCAGCATCAACTCGGCCAGTGAAGTTTTTCAAAGAACCATGGAACAGCTGTTCCAAGGATCCTGGTATTTGGCAAAGACATAGTCTTGACAACAACCTACAGCGTATTATAGACAGGGCACGTGAGATCAACCTGAAATTCAACCCTAATAAATGCAAGTTCAGGGTTCCAGAACTCACGTATATCGGACACGTATTCACTTTTGATGGCCTCAAGCCCGATCTGAAGAAAACTGCTGCCATCACAGAAATGCCAGCCGCCACCGACGTGTTAAGCCTACAACGCTTTCTGGGTATGGTGAACTATCTGGGACCTCAGCAAAATAAGTTCGCCACTGAGACAACTCACTCAGAAGGACTCTGAGTGGACCTGGTACCAGCTGCATCAACAGGTATTTGATTTTTTAAAGTTCAAGCTGGCCAGCGCTCCCACCTTGACATTCTTCAGTGTGCGGGGACTAGGAAAGATCTTCAGAAATATGCACGCCCAGGAATTTGAAGTTCTTGACCCTTTCCACCATCGACCAATTGATATAAACAGGATTGTAGGTCCCTATCCTACCCCTTCGAAAGTCCACAATCAGTTCCTTGGTTTTGCAGGTGTTGAGAGCCAGGTTATTGTGCTGGCACCATTTGGTCAATCGGCCGATCTCACTCATCCCCATCAGTGCTACGTCCCACAGTGGTGTCGTCGGCGAACTTGATGATGGAGTTCGCACTAGGTCCGGCTACGCAGTCATGAGTATAGAGTGAGTAAAGCAGGGGGCTGAGCATGCAGCCTTGAGGTGCTCCCCTGCTGATTGTTATTGAGGATGACACATTTCCACCAATACGGACAGACTGTGGTCTGTGAATGAGGAAGTCGAGGATCCAATTGCAGAGGGATGCGCAGAGACCCAGATCTGAGAGCTTGGTAACCAGCTTGGAGGGGATGATGGTATTAAATGCCGAGTTGTAGTCAATGAATAACAGCCTGACATATGATTTTTTGTTGTCCAAGTGGTCCAGAGTGGAGTGGAGAGCCAGTGAGATCGCATCCACCGTTGATCTGTTGTGGCGGTAAGCGAACTGCAGTGGGTCCAGGTTCGTGTCGAGGTAGGAGTACATGCCATGTAGGCGCCATGATCAACCTCTCAAAGCACTTCATCACCACAGGCGTTAGTGCCACTGGTCGATAGTCATTGAGGCACGTCACCTTGCTCTTCTTGGGCACCGGTATTATTGATGCCCTTTTAAAGCAGGTGGGAACCTCAGACCTCAGAAGTGAGAGGTTGAAAATGTCCGTAAAGACTCCAGCCAATTGGTCCGTGTAAATGATTATGTTACATAGCCTGGAGTTTAAAGTCATCCTTAATTGTAACACATAATATAGCGGTACAGCAGGATGTTAGTTGCTAGTTCATCATCGCCGCTTCCAGGACTATCTAATGTAGGAAGTGGGTGTTAGTATAAAGCATACAGTAAGGTGGGGTTAGTGATGCTACTCTACTATGATTGGTTCACATGCAATAACCAATCTACATCCTTCCCCGTAAAGAGTGAATATAGTTAAACACATATAAGACTCGCCAATTTGAACATACTCGCCGTATCTGTCAGGCGGTCTACTAATACGACCCGAACGTGTATGGACCAACCCCTCTCCCTCCTTACCAGAAAAGGTAGTGGGGGAGGGAGGCAATGAACCCGGAAGTGAGAAGGTAGCTGGGAACACTTAGGCGACCGATAGGGTGAGCATGCGGGAGAGGTAGTGTTGTTGTTAGACAGTGTCGCCGGTCGTGGTGGAGAGCGGGATATGCTGGGACTAGTGATAGCAGCAGCAGCAGATGGTTTGAACATCAGAGGTGGAGCAAAGGGATCGGCTGGTGGCGGACGAGGTTCCTTTACAAGCAGCAAGTGTTGGCGGCTCTGTTGGTACTGGGCACCATCAACATCTACAAGGTAGGAGCGGGCTCCTTAGACGGGCCGACACCCAGCTCTCTTCACCGGTTCTGTCACTGACTTTCCCTCTGGTATGTAAAGTCAGAAATGGGGACTTCTATTAATGATTTGCAACTCCACTGATTAAGCTATTTGTACCTTCACGTTGCAGGCCAGATAACATAGAGAGTTGGGCTCAATGCACAGTAAGAATCGCATTCACAAAATCCCAGACCATAATCACATCCTGCAAGGGTCAGTCTAACGACAACCGTCATGATGTTTGGTGGAACTGCCTTCACCACAGCCCCCACAGAAACTCAACTAACAGCCCAGACTTGTACACAAACACTAAATCTATTATAAGTCAAGAGGACTGGTATTTTGCAATGAGCGATGAACCTCCTGCCTCCCCCGTGCTTTGCACCATGTAGGTACACAGTGAAACACTCCCCACTTGCCAAGATGGGGAACTTTCAACAGCAGTACAACCACACACAGCCGTGTCAAAATAGTTTGCTTGACTGCCCACCGGCTCATATATTCATACTTTCCACACCAAGAACACAAAGGAAATGGATGTTTAGTTAACAAGTATGTTCGAAGCTGGCACTGCTATCCATGGCAACGCTTCAGTTGGGTGGGAGGGGGGCAGGACTGGAGGTTTGAAAATATATGTGAGCAAGTTGCAATGGAAGCAGACACCATCAGCTTGAACTAACCCCAAACTCAATAAGGTCACCACGCTGTATGTTCCTGATCAATCATGGGATGTGGGTGTCAGTTGCAAGGATGGCATTTATTGCCCATGGGCAAATGCCCCCAGTTATGTTGTTAAGTCACTTCAGAGGGAAGCTAAGAGTCAGCAATATTGTTATGGATCCATGGCCAAACTCTGGCCTGATCAGATAAGGATGCTATGTTTTTTAATCAGTAAGCCATGTAGATTCTTCTGATTGTAGAAGAACAACTGTAGACCTTGGGATAGGGGATACATGGTTCCATGAAAGTGGCAAGACAAGTGGTCAGGGTGGTGAATAAGGCATTTGGCATTTGCTTGCCTTCATTGGTTGGGGTGCAAAGGAATTGGGATATCATGTTACATCTACACGATGTTGGCAAGGCCACATTTGGAGTACTGTGTACAGTCAGGACAAGCTGCTACAGGAGCGATTCCACTAAACAGGAAAGGAAGCAAATTGGATTTAAGAGAATGTCACCAGGTTTGGAGGATTTGAGTAATAAGGAGAGGTTGAAGACTGTCTTTTCCCTGGAGCATAGGTGGCTGCAGCTTGACCTTACAGAGGTTAATAAATTAATGAGAGGCCTAGATAAGGTGAACAGTCAGTCTCTTCCCCAAGGGAGAGGCATCCAAAACAAGGCACAGGTTCAAGGTGAGAAGGAAAAGAAGACAAGGAACCCATGAGACAACTTTTTTCACCCAGAGGATGGTGTGTACATGGAAGCAGCTGTTAGCGGAAGTAGTAGAGATAGAACAATTCTGACATTTAAAAGACACTAACGTTGATCGCAAAGGTTTGGAGGGAAGTGCGTCAAGCACAAGTGAGTGGGACTGGCTCCATTAGGCAACTCGGTCGATACAGACAATTTGGGCTGGAATCCTGAGTGCTCTATGACTTGGAATCTACATTAATTATCA
Organism: Okamejei kenojei; assembly: GCA_035221665.1. Lineage (NCBI taxonomy): Eukaryota > Metazoa > Chordata > Chondrichthyes > Rajiformes > Rajidae > Okamejei > Okamejei kenojei. The sequence goes on from CM069135.1 coordinate 68,147,189, forward strand.
GAGTCCAACTTGCGTACCAATCATTTATCATGTCCCTCTGCTTACTAGCGTTAAGATAATTTCACATTCATGCTTTTTAATCTCATAAACATCCAATTTAATAAACAGACTTGCATAGGACTTCTTCAAATGACTTTTGCAAATCCATGTCAGCAATACCTCCTGCATTCCTTTCATCGGCTTTCTCTTACTTTATCAAAAAGGCTCATCCAGGTTAGTGAAAACCAACTCAACACATTTGTGATGGTGCCTCTTTATTAGATCAAGCGTCATACGTTTATACATTTTTTCTTCTTCATCCAATTATTTCCGAAGTCTTTCCATCAAGGTTAAAACTGACCAGTCTTTGACTACTGGTGTGAATTCTACTGCCTGCAAACAACTTGCATCAATCAATTTTCGCAAGTCCTTGTCAAATACTATCAAAGTTACAATTTTAAAATGTATCAAACTTTTTACTTTAATTTAAACTTTTACTTTAATCTTTAATTTTAAACTTTTTTTAAATGTGCCCTCTCCCTTGTGGAGCCCTCCACATATTGCCTGAGGAAACTTTCCTGAACACACGTGACAGATTCCACCTTCTAAGTTATTGACACTGTGGCAGTCCCAAACAATATTGGGGGTGTTAAAAGCTCCTACCATGACAGTAGTTGTGATCTGGATTGCACTAACTGAAAGGCTGATGAAAGCTGATCGAATTATAACTTCATAATGAAATCTCTCTTTAGCTTCCAAATGGACAGAGCTGAAATTCTCCTATCAGGCAATTTACTCTTATCTCCTCCATCTTCCTTTGCAATCACACCCTTCTTGTAATAAGATCACCAAAACTGTACACAATATTTCTGCCGCAAGAGCCTGTAGTTGCTAGAATCCACAGATGCTGCCTGTCCCACTGAGATCTTCCAGCATTTTGCTCACAATATTCCAGATATGGCTGCACATTGGGTCCCCCTCCCCCACACACACAATTCTAGCATGACCTTCCTCCTAAAATGTATTATAGCTTGCATTATAAAGAAACAAAAACAAAATTAAATGCAAATCCTCTCCGAGACCATAAACAACTAAATGAAAGAGCATTTGCTTGCCTTCATTGGTTGGGGTGCAAAGGAATTGGGATATCATGTTACATCTACACGATGTTGGCAAGGCCACATTTGGAGTACTGTGTACAGTCAGGACAAGCTGCTACAGGAGTGATTCCACTAAACAGGAAAGGAAGCAAATTGGATTTAAGAGAATGTCACCAGGTTTGGAGGATTTGAGTAATAAGGAGAGGTTGAATAGACTGTCTTTTCCCTGGAGCATAGGTGGCTGCAGCTTGACCTTACAGAGGTTAATAAATTAATGAGAGGCCTAGATAAGGTGAACAGTCAGTCTCTTCCCCAAGGGAGAGGCATCTAAAACAAGGCACAGGTTCAAGGTGAGAAGGAAAAGAAGACAAGGAACCCATGAAACAACTTTTTTCACCCAGAGGATGGTGTGTACATGGAAGCAGCTGTTAGCGGAAGTAGTAGAGAGAACAATTCTGACATTTAAAAGACACTAACGTTGATCGCAAAGGTTTGGAGGGAAGTGCGTCAAGCACAAGTGAGTGGGACTGGCTCCATTAGGCAACTCGGTCGATACAGACAATTTGGGCTGGAATCCTGAGTGCTCTATGACTTGGAATCTACATTAATTATCAGAGTCCAACTTGCGTACCAATCATTTATCATGTCCCTCTGCTTACTAGCGTTAAGATAATTTCACATTCATGCTTTTTAATCTCATAAACCCCACTCTCCCATCTCCCCCTCTCTCTCCATCTCTCCCTTCTCTCTCCCCTCTTTTCTCTCTCCCTCTCTCTCTTTAAGGTTAAAAATGAGTAATTGGCTGTGAAGTGGTGATTGGAGTGGGGTGGGTGTAGAAGGTCAGGCTGTGAGTGGGTGTGAAGTATTGGTTGGGGTGGGAAAGGGTCCACTCTTTTCATACTGGAGTCTTGCCTTAAGTAGGTGTGAAGTGGTGAATGGTAAGGAGAGGGTGTAGGGTCCATTATTTGCAGACTGGGGTCTGGCTGTGTTTGTTGGGGAGGGATTAGCAGGGTTACGTTTCTGATTTTCAAACCTGCATTAACTCATTCAGGTCGTTGCTCAGCTGACGATTGTCCAAAGAGCAGGGGGCTTTCCTCTTGTTGTTGGTAAATTCTTGCATGCCCTTCCAAACTGAAGAAGAGTCACTAGCTGAGAACTTGCTCCTCAACTTCTCAAAGTACCTTTCCTTGGCAGCTCCGATTCCTCTTCTCAGCTTTTTACCGATTAGGCTTTCTTTTAACTCTTTAACGATTAGACTATCGGCTTGTCGCATATTTACCCCAACCCCCTTGATCTCGAAATGGAAATGTTACAGCTGTATATAATGATCCCATTAAAATGTGTATTTATGTCACAAACATAATTCATAATATCATAATCATAATTCAGAATTCATAATTTTCAGTATTGTTACCAAGGAAAAGAAAGGAGTTCCAATTGTTTGATATTGTTCATATGGAGGAGAAAATATAATAGCTCTAATACCCACCTGAATTTTGCAATGTCACTAACGATAATCCCCCTTTCCCTCTGCCCTCCACCTTCTCTCACTCCCCCACCTCTCTCTCCCCTCCCCCTCTCACATTCCCCCCTCTTTCACCTTCCTCCCTCTCATGCAGCGTGGCGGGGGTTGGGGAGAGAGATGCGAGGCCCGCGCGGGGGGGGGGGGGGGGGGGGGGGGAGGGGGGGAAGAGAGATGCGAGGGCCCATGGGGGGGGGGGAGGGGTAGAGAGAGACGCGAGGGCCCTCGGCGGGGTTCAATACTGACAGGTTCAAATGCAGTCGTTCCCAATCCGCAACACAACATTGCACTACTTACCCAGACACAAGGTCTCAAGGTGATCTCTGATTGTGTGGAGCAAAGGCTCCTCCTACTATAATTGGTGTGGAGTGAAAATTGATCTGATCTGATCCCGCCCAGACCCACTGCGCACGTGCGGAGAGACAGCGTCATGTTACGTCCCTACTGCATCACCGGCTTCCCCCAACTGCGCAGGCGCGGATGGTCACGATTTTTTTTCAGCCAGTGGGCCAGAGCCAGCATTTCGGGTAAACGCTGATTGTGCTCCAATTTTATTTTCCTCGGGAATTTTTCTTACTGTGTGAAAATAAGGGGGTGCGCCGCACCCAACGCACCCCCCCTTCGGACGGCCATTCGCAAACCACCTGAGAGCAGACTTCCGTGTAGATTGGTTGAGGTGCACATAAAGAAGGGGTATGAGGCAGAAACCAAGCAGCGCAAACATTTACATGAGATGTATGACCCCAAAGAGCAGCTCTCACTACAAATGCGTTCAACTACATTCTTATCACAACTCCACTGCATATAAGGGGTTACACAAAAAGCTGGAGAAAACTAAGCGGGTGCAGCAGCATCTAAGGAGCGAAGGAGATAGGCGACGTTTCGGGTCAAGACCCTTCTTCAGACTGCTTGTGCAGTTAGTGACTTCCAACAGCTGCTCCCCAATGAGTGGATCACTTTATTTCCCAGACAAACAAGGCATTGAGTCAAATTGTGGCTGGCATGCCTAGCTAACTTTCATTATTTTGATCATTAGAGCTTCAGTGTCCAGAGCTGCACAGAACACCCAGCATTCAGACAGTGACAGTTTGGAGCAAATGCTTCCCTTGAACAAACAAGTTTGCTTCTTAATAAACAGACCACACACAAACTGTTTGGTAGAACAGTTCAAAACTTTACTTATTATCGGCCGATGGAAGGGAGCGAGAACTCTAGTCAAGTGAGCCATACAGTCACTTCACTGCCCTTAGTCCACTTCCTCGAACAACAGAATTACATCGTATTATATAGTGTTTTTTTGTCACCTTAGCACATTCCACAAACATTAATCACGGTCAGAGGTACAGGAAATAAAGATCACTACATGATGCACCCGAGTGGTCTCGTCACATCAAAGGCATCTTGTCATATGGTGCAAGGACATATCAAAGGCTTCAGCCATTTGTCATTGCCCATTATGGGGATCAATCTAGTTTCCTCTCTCGTCACCTCCTCCCTCATAAACATTGGACATTTGTCCCAATACCCCTTACTGGGATTAATCTGGGCTTCCTTTCTCGCCAAATGCTAGACGCATTTAAGTCTTCATTATCTCACTACACAGTAACCCACAGTAATACAGCCTTTCTGTATTAGTTTACTGGAGAAAAGCCTAATTTGAGACTAAATATATGCTGTAACTTTTCTTATATATTTAACGTAATTCAGCCTTATCACTTTACAAATGGTGAAAGAAATATAATTATTTACTAAATGTTAGATATGCAAAAGGCAGGTTTGATTTTCATGGCCAACAATCCACAACCACAGATAAGTAGATGAAGAGTGTTTAATTTATATATGTGTCAGATATGAACTGGAACAATGAAATTCTTACCTGCTGTAGCTTTATAGGCACAGCAACAATACATTATTGGTTATTCTCAGTAAACCAGGCCATGCTAGTTTAAATACAATGAACAGAGTAGTAAGAAGTCCATTATAGTCTGCTGCAGAGGTAAAATTGTTGTTGTTCAAGAATCTGATGATTGATGGAAAGAAGTTTAGTTTAGAGATACTGCACGGAAACAGGCCCTTCGGCCCACACACTAACGCTACCCTACGCACACTAGGGACAATTTACTCTTCTACCAAGTCAATTAACCTACAAACCTGTGCGTCTTTGTGGTGTGGGTGGAAACCGAAGATCTCGGAGAAAACCCACGTGGTCACGGGGAAAACATACAAACTCCGTACAGACAGCACCTGTAGTCGGGATCAAACCTGGGTCTCCGGCGCGGCAGCAACTCTACCACTGCACCTCCATTCAAGCTGTTCTTGAACCTGGAGGTAACGGTTCACAGGCGCCTCTGGTTGACAGCATCAGGAAAAGAGCACGGTCAGAGTGGTGTAGAGCTGACAATATTAGCTTTCTTCTTGAGGCAGCATTTCTTACGGATCCCTTTGATGGTGGGGAGTCAGTTTTCATGATCAACCGGCCAATGTCCACCACTTTCTGCAGCATCCTTCCTTCCCGAGGTGTCGCATGCCAAACCAGTCCATAGTGCAGCCAGTATGTAAGCTCTCCACCATACTCCTCAAGAAGTTCGATAGAGTATTTAGCAACAAGTCCAATCTCCTCAAACATCTGAGCAAGGAGAGACATCAGTGAGTTTTGTTTGTGATTGCATCAATGTGCAGGGCACAGGACAGAACAGTGGAGATGTGTACACCGTGGAACTTGAAGCTGACTCTCTCCATCGCCATCTCACCAATGAAAACAAGAACATGGTCCCACAACTTTCCCTTCCTGAAGTTAACAATCAGCTCCTTGGTCTTGCTAATGTTGAGAGCAAGATTGTTATTTTGGCACCACTCAATCAGATTACCAAACTCTCTCCTGTACCTGACTCATTGTTAGCTGTTATTTGTCCAACAACTGTGGTATTGTTAAGTAACTTTAAAGATGCTTTTGGAGATGTGTCTGCTACACAATCATGCATATACAGAGTTTAGAGGAGGGGACTGAGCATACAGCCTTGAGGTGCTCTTGTGCCTACAGTCAGCAAGGAGGAGGTGTTGTTGCAAATCCATACTAATTAAGTTCATGAGGAAATCAAAGATCCAGTTACACAGGGAACTGGGTCTGTTTGTCCCCGAGTTTGACGATGAGCTTGGAAGGGATGATGGTGTTGAATGCTGAGCTATAGTCAATGATCAACAGCCTGTCAGAACAACAGAGAGCCAACCATGTCCTCTCTGGGTGCCCGCTCTACCACCCAGCAAATGGAGCTCAGGACCTGGCAGATATTGTCGCAGAGACAACAACTTGGCTGCTCAACATCCGGCTTGAGATCTAACGATTCCTTTAGTTTATGTTTCATTGGCAAGAAGAAGGCTGATGTACATATTGCAGTTATCCAACTGCTCCATTGCAGAGTGGGAGAGCCTAAAAGATTGCATTGCTATTGATTTGTCATGGCATCAGGTGAATTGGAGAGGGTCGAGGTGATTACCGAAGCAGTAGTTGATACTACTGGAAGCACCTCATCAAGATGCGATCACCATCGTTTAATAGTCATTGATCCACCAACCTCTGGAAGCACCTCACATTGATGCACCTCACCTCTTAGTTCTTCTTACTATGGATGTCCTTTTGAAGCACGTGAGCCCTCAAACCAAAGCAGCAAGAGGTTGAAAATATCTGCAAAAACTCCAGCCAGTTGGTTCATGCAGGTTTGGAGACAACAGTCATCAGGGCCAAATGCTTTCGAAAGGTTCACCCTCACAAATGACCTTTCAACGTCTGCTTTGGAGACTGATAACATGTATTCGTCAGGGGCTATGGGCCCCCCACCCTCCTCCAACAACCCAGTGATTTTATAACTGCACATTGCATTTATTTTCTCAAGTTCTTTAAAAGAACTACAGTTCTGTTAAGTTATTAGGGAGCATTTAGTGTGGGAATTAATTAATCATTCACAGCACCACACTTTGTTAATTCTATCCACAGTGGAATATTGGCACAGAATAAGACGGGATGCAACAAGCGAAAGTGAACTTGAAAACAACAAAAGGTTGCAATCCTGAGCACAGCTCAGGGGCTATGATGGTTTGTGCAAGCGCAGGGCACCCAATCTCTGTCCTACAACAATAGGTCATCGGAGATCAGAAAACCCCCATAATTTGCTGAAAACATTAAATGATCATGTTTCATAGCCAAGATATGTCAGAATGTACTAACTAGACTGGAATTAGACTTTATACATTAAGACATCTCTCTGAAAATAGACACAAAATGTTGGAGTAACTCAGGACAGGCAGCATCTCTGGAGAGAAGGAACGAGGTATGTTTCCGGTCGAGACCCGTCTTCAGAAGTCTGAATGGTCTCGACCCGAAAACATCACTCACTCCTTTTCTCTGGAGATGCTGCCTATGCTGCTGAGTTACTCCAGCATTTAGTGTCTCTCTTTAAACCAGCATATGTGGTGCCTTCCTACACAAGATATCTCTCTCTTTCTCTCCACAGATGCTGTCCAACTTGCTGAGTTTTTCCAATATTTTCCATTTTGTTTCAGATTTCTAGCAATTCCAGTACTTTTCCCCACTTCTTCGAGTTCCTCAAGTTTCTGGGGTAGAAATTCTAACCCAATGGTGGAAGTTCGACCCCAATCTGTCAGGGAATTTTTAGTGGGCATAAAACTGTAAGCTGTGTGCGGCGATTTAGACCCATTATTGTGCCACCTTTTAAATGAATAGAAGACTCCAGATACAAAAGCATATATTGTGTGTAACATGCACAATACGCCAAACTTAAAATAAAAAGTAAATCGGTCAAAAACCAACGGTAATCTGCAGTAACAGAGTGGGTAATTGTTACAACTTGACATTGAGCTGCGGGAAACTGAAACGGCGAGTTGTATGAAGGCAGGGAGTTTGTGTTGATTTTCCCACTGCACACAACCCGTGTTGCACTCACCCCTGTGAGCAGCCGGCATCGGCGGCTCTGCCAGCGGCTCCTCGCTGGCGGCTCCCCGGCGCCGGGCAGCATGGACGCCCGCTGCTCCTCGTTGGATAGTGCGCTTCGCAGCCTTGTTTATCTTCCCCAGATCCATGCCGCGTCCAACTTAGCCGTCTGTTGCACAGCGAACAAAAAAAGCTCAGCAGACGAGAGGGAGAAGGGGGGAAGGCGTTGCGACGGTCCACCCCTCCTGGGGTGGCCAAGCAAATCCCAAGCCATGTGGGGAGGGAGGAGGAGAAGGGAGAAGGGAGGAGGCGCACCCAGACCCGGGGCAGCGCGGCTCTGAGTGCAGGTGAGCTCACCCACACTGTAACAAGGATCAAGGACGTCTCACTGCAACTGTTGCAAGTAGACTGTTGTTTGCGACAGTTCGCTGCATGTTAATTCCATGTGATTTCCGGACTTTTAACCCGACCAAAAAACAGTTTACATGTTAGGGAAAGCGAGCAAATATGCACGCTTTCCCTAACAATATGGTTGTTAACATTTGATAATTGCATGGTATTTTCCACTAAACGCAGCCTTGAATGTAAGATTTTCAACAGTGAATATATGACATGAACTAGTTGCAGCAATGTTTCCATAACCAGAGATGGGTTTAATGTTCCTAATGCCTTCCTTCTATAAGTTAACAAGTAAGTGGGACCCGTTGAGTCCCATGTTCACATGGGAGGGCTGATCCCCCAACGCAATATTCCACCTCTCCACCAATTCCAATATTGGTGGCCAGTGGGGGGGGGGTGGGTTTGTACAGCGCCAGTATGGGTGTTGTGCGCTGAAGGGACTGGTTTCCAGAGGGCTAGTATGGCCATTGTGAGACGAATGGATTATTGGGCTGGTGGCTCAGTCACTCAAACCTGTTGTGCCGGCAGCTCACTCACTCATGGCTAGTGGGCTCGCAGTTGACTCACAGCTATTCCTTGAAATTCTATTTTAAGCGGGTTGCAAGGGCACCAAATTCAAGTGCAGTTTCATACATTTCAAGCAGGGTGCAAGGATACTAAAGACAGCGAGTCCCCCATCTTTCAGAGACTGAGCTACACTCACACTTCCCGGGTTTTATAGTCCCTCCCCTCCTCCCACCAGAAGGGGGGTGTTGGCCTTCATGGCATGATTGATGGAGAGAGAATCATCAACTTTTTTAAACACTAATAATTTTATTTTTCATCGATGAAAAAAATCCTCATCACCTGGTGAGCGGAGGGGTCTCTGAGTAAGATGGCCAAAAATCACAGCCATACGTGGTAGCGTTTTTCTAAAATCAATATAAAGCGCAAACAGGAAAAGGTCAGGATTAGACTTTTAATTTTATAGAAGGCAGGCAATGCTAATTAGGCAAGGCAGCTCTAATTAGGCAAGGCAGCTTGCTTCAACACATTCAAAACCAAAGGCAAGGCAGCTTGCTTCAGCACTTTCAAACCAAAGGCAAGGCAGCTTGCTTTAGCACTTTCAAACCAAAGGGCAACGCAGGCTTGCTTTCGCACTTTCAAAACCAAAGGCAACACAGCTTGCTTTAGCACTTTTAAAACCAAAGGCAACACAGCTTGCTTTAGCATTTTCAAACCAAAAGACACTTTTGCATTTTCAAACTACATTTTCAAACCACATTAAGGGCACTGACAGGTCAGTAAAACCACTCATAGTTTAGTAGACATGTGTTCAGTGTTATTCACAGCTCAGACTGAGAATTACGACCTCTCGCTCCCCCCCCCATCTTGTAGAGAACTGAGGCACCTCCGCACTTCCTTTTTTTTGTAGTCTCTCCGGAAGGGGCATGGCCTTCAGGAGAGAGAATCTCAACATTTTTTAAACACTAATAACTCTTTTATTTTTCATCGATGGGAACAATCCTCTTGTCCTGCGCAGCGGATGTGGACTCTGAGTAAGATGGCCAAAAATCACAGCCGCAAGTGGAAGCATTTTTTCTAAAATCAATATACAGAACAACAGGAAGTGGTCAAGATCAGACTTTTAGTAATATTGATTCTGTCCTGCCCTTCCTGATAATTCAAGTTCACAGGAAACAACCAACGAATACTGTACAATAACAATATGCATTCATATGGCTCCCTTTATCATTACAACCAATCCAAATTCAAAATAATATATCCAAAAAGAAACTTGCACGTGGCTCAGCTGGTAGGATTTCTCTTCTGTCAGGAGATTGTAAACTTATAGATGAATACTGAAATTTGGGCGAGAAGTAGCTAAATTATGCCCAATCTAGATTTGGTCTCTGGCAAACATTGCCATGCTGTAGGAGAGCTACCGATAATCAACTTGCATACCCGCCTGAAGGAGTATTCAGTCCGGTTGCGTTACAATCTCCTGCTATTATAAGGACTGTGGAGACATTGATTTCGAGAGTAGATTGTGAGTAGTGAGATTAATTAGATCAGGGAACAATGATTTGGATGAGAACATACAGGGCAAGATTAGCGAGTTTGCTGATGTTACAAAAGTTAGTGGTTTTGCAGATAGGTGAAGATGGTTGTGAACGATTGCAGCAGGATCTGGATCAATTGGTGGAATTTAATTCAGAAAAGTGTGAGGTGTTGCATTTTGGGATGTCGAACAAGGGCAGGGACCAACACAGTAAATGGTAGGCCACTAGGTAGTATTGTTAGAGCAGAGTGATCTAGGAGAACAGGTGCATCGTTCCTTGAAGGTCGAGTCGCAGGTAGATAAGGTGGGCAAAAAGGCTTTTGGCACTTTGGCCTTCATCAGTCAAAGTATTTGAGTATAGAAGTTGGGAGGTCATGTTGCAGTTGTATACGACATTGGTGAGACCACATTTGGAATATTGTGTTCAGTTCTGGGCACCATGTTACAGGAAAGATATTGTCAAGCTTGAAAGGGTTCAGAAAAGATTTACGAGGATGTTGCCAGGACTAGTGGGTGTGTGAGCTATAGAGCGAGGTTGAGTAGGCTGGGTCTCTATTCCATGGAACGCAGGAGGATGAGGGGAGATCCTCCAGAGGTATACAAAATCATGAGCACAATCTTTTGCTCAAGTTAGGGGAATCGAGGAATTGGTTCAAGGTGAAGGGGAAAAGATTTAATAGGAATCCGAAGGGTACGTTTTTCACACAAAAGGTTGGTGGGTGTATGTAACAAGCTCTAGTTGAGGTTGTTGAGGCTGGGACTATCACATCGTTTAAGAAACAGTTTGACTCTACATGGATAGGACGGTTTGGAGGGATATGGACCAAGCGCAGGCAAGTGGGACTAGTGCAGCTGGGACATTGGATGGCCGGTGTGGGGTGAGTTGGGCCAAAGGGCCTGTTTCCACACTGTAATCACTCTATGAAATCTATGACTCTATAGGTGAGTGTGGGCAGGGTCAGAGAGGGAACTGCAGTTGGTGGGGGTGCAAATAGATGTTGGAAATTCAGGCCATTTTTGGAGAGAGGTATTATGGTAAATGAATGATGGATGTTGTGCAGGTGGTATGGGGGTCTTTGTGCTGACATTGATAGAATCTTCTTTGTCAAAGCTATTCAGAGATAATGTAAAAAGATGAGTGGAACATAAGTAGGAGAGCAGTCGATCGGTAGATGGCAGAATTGTTTTGAGTATTGCTCTCTTCCTGTTTCCTGTTCATGAACTAAGCCTGGGCTTGTTCTGAGAGGAAGTAAAAAGCTGTATGATATCAGAATGAATAACTGCAATGTGGCTTATCCTTGATGTTTGTTCAGTAATCCTTCAAAAATCAATGATATTGGTTTATTGTTGTCACATGTACCATGATACAGTGAAAAGCTATCCAATCAAATCAGATAATATATATGAATACTATTAAGCCATAGACAAGTACAAACAGGTGGAGCAAAAGAGCAAAATACGATGAGTGCAGAAATATAGTTTCTCAATTATTCCAGCATATCAGTTCCAGAGAAGGAAGCCCAATGCAGTAGGTTGGATAATCGGGACCTGTACCCTAGCTTATGGAAAGGGACGCTGTTTGGAAGTCTAATAACAGAGGGGAATAGCTATTCCTGAATGGTGGTGTGTGCTTTCAAGCCTTTGTTTCTTCTGGCCCAATGGGATTGGAGATGGGGGGGGGGGGGGGGGGGGCGGGGGGGGCGGACGTGAAGATCCTTTATTACGTGGCTGCTTTCCTTAAGTGTAGATAAACGTGGGGAGTCAGGTCTGTGCTATGTCCACAGCCCATTTCTGCAACCAGGTTCTACGAACCAACCTGCACAGCCCTAATTCCTACCTCAGTAACAAAACATTGCAGACCACTTCTTCTAACACCATTGGACTTGTGTTCTAATCGTGTGTTAGGACTAAAGTTTTGTTTCATGTACAATATTTTTATTTTCACTGTCTTGTTAATTTTATGTATAATTTATTATTTTCTGTGATGTCCAGTCTATTCCTGTGACGCTTGTCAATAACATAAATACAACAATAAACTCTATGAGACTTACTTTTTTTGATTGAGATGTAATAATCTAGATTGTTGTTGAACTGATTTATATCCATGGAGAATTTTACTTCTGTTCAGCGCGTTTCTTTATTTTCAGTTCATTCTCAGTGTATGGGTCACCTTGACATGACCAGTGTTTATAAATATTTTTTTTTTTTAAACTGCAGATGCTGCAAATTGAACTAAAAAAAACTAAATCTTGGAAAATACACTCAGCAGGTCAGCAGCATCTGTAGTAGGAATAGACGAGTAAGGTTTCGGTTGGATACAATGGTATCATGAAATGCCGTGAGTGTACTTCCACTATACAGTCATAGTAGGGATTTTTTTATCCAGTCATGAAGAAGTAATGGCTATAAATTCCATGTTCTGAGTGGGTTTAACTTGAAGGAGAACTTGGAAGTTCTCAAGACTTCCGGGTATCCTTACATAAGCTGGGGAACTGCCTATGCTCCTCTGATGTACTAGAATCAACACATGCATCTTCTTCCAAGCATTAAGACATGAATATCTCACCATTTCTCAGTACAAAGCCCTTTATTACAAATCTGAGTGCTTTCTTTATTGTGTAGTTCATATAGAATGAAGCCTTGTTCTATTGTGGAAATTTGAGATGAATTCAAAATGTTGGCAATGCTCAACATTGCAATTGTAATGTGGCTGTAAGCTTTCTCTTTTTTTTCTGGTATTAATTATTCGTTCTAAGGAGACATTATATTAATATTCTTGGAGTACTTAGAAAGGCATGCAAGAGAGGTGTGTTTCTACCCAAGGAAGATTATATGAGAGGTGCTTTTTTTCAATGATATTTGCATTGCACGAGCAATCACTTTAATCCTATATTTTTTGTTAATTTCGTGGATGTGGGTATCAATTGCCTGTCTTTAATTCCTTGTCGAATAGTTTATGTTGCCTTTTCGTGGATGTTGCAAATAGTAGGGCAAAAGGCACAAAAATATACTTCTACAATAACAATTGAGTGGGCAATTCATGGAAATTCAGTTTTGAAAAGACAGCATATGCACAAACATAGGGGTGTCACTTTGAGGTGATGGCTTTGTAGTCCTGCTGCCCATATATGTTATGTGCGAGAAGCAGCAGGGTTGAGTGATTTGCCTGATCAAGGTGTTGCAAAGCCCTTTAAAGATAGTGTAAATATATAGTCTCACACAGGTTGAAGCACAAGCATCTTTATCGTTCAGTTCATCATCATCTAGGCAGTACATCATTCGTTCACTCTACTGCAGCTACTGAAGACAGTAGGCGAGTTCTTACACTATAAAGCTTGCATTAGGCGGAGTTATAATCCTTACGTAGCATTCTGATTGGTGCTAAGATTCAATAGCAATCTAGAGTCTCTTCTTGTATGAATGAAAAAGCAACTAAGGCATTTTAAAACGATAAACGGAGAGAACAATAATGGGGTTAAACAAAATCGCCATATATAGTATGGAAGGCCTGCTAACCCGCCCGGGTCCTCATATGGTGGGGGCTGCTTCATCCCTTTTCTCCGAAAAGATGGGGGCTGGGGTTGGTAACGCCGCTGGCGACATCCAATGGACCCGTAGGGGGAGATCACCGCAGGGAGAACAGGGGTTTGGACTGGCGCGGGAAGCCCAGGGAGCCGGTTACAACAGGGAATGCAGGGGCAGACCGACGCGGGGAGTGGACAGACACACTCACGGCAGGTGATGGAACAGCTGCAACAGGCGTGGATCTGAACACGAGCGGTGGGGCATCAGGACCCGGGGGCGCCGGACGACGTTCCTTCGCAGGAAGGAGATATTGACGGCTGTGTCTGTAGAGGGCACTATCGACTTCAACCAGGTAATAGTAAGATTAAACGAGAACTTACCAGTTCGAAGTTTGATCGTTATTTTATGAGGAGTAACGATGAGGGATTACGTGAAGAACCCCGCCTGGCGCTGGAAACGGCATACTTCAAAGCAGCGGCATGAAAAAAACACAGAACATAATAGCCGGAGTAAGATAGTAAGGGCTCATATAGATTTAGAAACTACCAGATGATTCATTTATTTTATGAGGGTGGTGGAGGTGGTGAGGGGGCACGTAAAGTCCTCATCGTTACTCCTCATAAAATAACGATCAAACTTCGAAAACTGGTAAGTTCTAGTTTTAATCTTACTATTTTACTTCGGAGTCAGTGAGTGACTACGTGAAGGTTTGAAGTTTATGTGTTTTTCGTGTCGTAGAATTTTTTCCATACGACAGTACGGCTCATTTAACACAATAACGAGCGAATAACACATTTTCCCCAAACATTGCCTCAAGTTATGTGATTGTAAATTATTTTACATTATAAAAAATGAAAATAATGCCCTTTGCCATTGAAAAAGGCAATAGTTTATCACAAATACCAATTGATATATATATTTTTATGGCATGGACAAAGAACAATTATAGAGGAACCGAACATTGCGTGTCTGAATCTGACACCATGACTGGTTCCTTTTTACTTTAACAGTAATCTACAGCCTCCTGCGGCCTTGAATCTTTGCTCGAGTGGCTCATCCCTGTGCCATTCCTGTGAATGTATTTTCCTCATTAACAGAGTGATTTTCCACTTTTCAGTGTCTAGTTCCTACTGATGGTATCCAATTTTTAACCATCTAGAAAGTACATGTCTCTATAAACCATCAGTTTTTGTACTGAAACCCAATGTGGTTTTATTGTGTGGTAATTAAGCAGTCTTATTGACACAGAGACTCTTACCTACTGCAACATTTTCATCAATGTTCACAACACACACACACACACAACTTAAAGCGGCAGGAATGCTTATAGGTTTACCTTCGTTTCAGGTCTTCTTGTTGTGCTTTGTTTGGTAGATTCATAAACTATATGATAATGCAATTTGTTATCCACATTGCAATTTAACGTAAAACATTTGCAATGTTTGCACTCTTATATTGATACTAAAGTTATCAGAATTATTATTTTCAATGTTTAAGTTTTTTTTTTGAATATAGATAGAGTTAGAGTCCACATTTCTTAAGGCATTTCAAGATTATTTATCTCCTGCCTTTATATATTTTTTTACAATTTTGGACCGATTATATATACATATACACACACACATATATATATATATATATATACACACACATATATATAAAAATATATTTATTAACATTTACATATATTTCCTTTCCATTATTGGGATATTATGAATGCATTGATAACTTCTTGGTTTAATATATTGTCACGTTTATAAGACGGGGTAACACTCTGAGCCCTATAATGGCTTATCAATTAGATACTTAGAAAATGCAATCCACAAGGAATTCACATATATCTAATATGATAAAATAACTTTACTGTATATACTCAGACTCAATTTCTTATAACAAATTATTGTTTTTTAGACTTATTCTGCAATTTGCAGGTATAACACTTCTTTATACATAATTATTTTATTGAATATTGTTTTATTGGTTAAAATTCTTTGACCATCAGCTGTTGTGATGGTCTGGTCAACCTGTAGATAGTCAAAATTCATCTTTTCTGTCATGGAGAGTTTTTTTGTACATCAATAAATTACTGCAGGGTTCTCAACCTGGAGAATCCCAGTGGGTGCAGAGCATCCAAAGAGCGAAGGGAGACAGGAAGACCGTAGGTCGTGACCCTTTTTTGACTTCAATTAAATTGCTGCCACTATGAATCATCACTAGCAGTTCAAAATCACACAATATTTATGAAACCATAAAGGACCCGTATTAGGCCACCAAAAATGCCTCTGGCAGTGTCCGCTACATTTTCATCAGACACTGCCTATTTAACAAAAAAATGAGGAACACAAAGAAATCTTTTCCTCATGTAATTGGGAGAAAAAGCATCCACCTTCACTGCTCTTGGTTTACCTCACAAGAATTATTCGAAAAGATCGGTGATTTAATCTGTATACAATCAGATTAATCGTAAGTAATTCCATATTAATGACAATATGTTTTTTCTCCCAAATTTGTTATCTTCCGATACCATTGTCTTTCCTTAGAGATAAACAGGTGGACTAAACTTTAAAATATGCCACATCTGTTTACTTAGATAATCCCATGATTGTTATTTGACTTATCTTGTGACCCACAAGAAAAAACATTTGAAAGATCAGTGATTTAATCTGTATACAACCAGATTAATCATAAGTAATGCAAAAATAATGACAATATGTTTTTCTCCCAAATTTAACCATTGTTAACATATGCCACAGCCGTGGTATTGTTCATCTGATACGACATGGACAGTTCCATAATAAAACAATTGATCTTTTTAATCCATAACTCCTTATACTTCAACAATTAATACGAATGTTTGGAAATTACTTAGGACAAAACCATTTATGTTCGCCTGGTATTATTGTCTGCAGTCCGAACAAGAGACATATCAATTATTGTTATAAGAATAGATAATATTTTTATCTTTACCCCAAACTTTCACAGAAGATGTTACCCCCCCCCCCATTTTTTCATCTGTAACACTTGCTTCAGTTTGCAACAGCTGTTAATCTTATAGTTGAAGCAGCTTATGAACCTTTTTTACATTACTTTAATGTATCATTTGATAACGTATCATTTGATATTTTGCATAAGCCTCTTCATAAGGCATACATATTCTTATAAGCTTCTGTATTCCTTCTTTTGGAACTTTATTTATTTTTTACCTAATCCTAATGGAGGGACAAAGTATGTCAACAACAATTAGACATATTTGTATCATGGAACAATTTTCCCCCTCTCTTATGGTGCTTGAATTACTTCTAAATTCAGAATAGTAATTTATAAATATTTTATTAATGCCTGAGCATATGATTTATGTAATGGGTCAGGTCCTTACCTGCCACAGGTTTGTAATGGCAGGCACTAATTTGCAGCTGCTCTTATCTCTTCAATTTAAATGTAATCGAGATAACCCATGACCATGACCTCATTAGTGCAAGTGCTGATCTTTTATCAGTATAATTGTTCCTTCAGTATTCGGTTTAACAGCCTTGAAACTGATTGATTGTTTGGACAATGTTTTAAACTTGCACAGCTTGACCACTTTAATTAATTTCAAGCACCTGTAATATTGATTAACACTTTGTTAATCACAACAGTTTTTCCATGTTCTAGATGTTTCCATTTTCTTATACTGTGAAAGTGTAATAATGATGTTTTGTATGGTTTATACCATGAAATCATTACACTGAGGTAATTTTTTATATATACATGTACGTACCCCTTCTTATTATAATTCTTTGAGTGCAAACCTGAAATCAATGTTTAAAGTTTTCTTATACAGGTGAACCAATCCTTCCTTAGTTATATTGGTTAACAATCATAATACACCTGTAATCCCCCATAATTGGAGATTTCATGAACTTATTTTGTAACCAGATGTTTGCACCTTTTCAACGTTACTTCAGCCTTCTTTCCTCAATTATATAGGTTTAGATAAGGCTATGTTTGGTTATACCACTTCTGCCTTTGTTTTGATCCATTATCAAATCTTTTCATTGGATCATAGTTTTTTCACCGCAAGTTAAAGATCTTGCCTTTGTTTTGATCCATTATCAAAATTTTTCATTGGATCATAGTTTTTCTCCCAAAGATTAAAGATCAGTAGTCTGTTCTTTTGTAATTAATGATCTTTGATTTATCATAAGGCAGGTTTATTCTATAATAATCAGGAGTTTTAATATCCTGATTTGTATTGATCTGCAAACCTATAGTGCAGATTCGGGTAAATTATATATTTCTTCCTATTGAGCTCACAACTGATGGCAATTTATTTTATTTTGATAAGTATTACTTATTTGCACACATTTTGAAATACTTTGATATTGTATTTCTTATATCTCATTATTATTTGAGACAGGGATATTTATAAACGTATTTACCGTTGATATTTTAATTAATACATAATAAGTTTTATCGTATTCTTGAATTTGTTGAGATACCATATAATTAATGTTGGCAGCTAGGTTTTCTTCCATAGCCTCACCCTTCCTTTAGATATAGCAAATTCTTTTTGCTATCTCAGGCACATCTGGCCTCACTTTTTTTATTTGTGGTGTGCATTCATAATTCACATCACCACTTGCTGGGGCTTGTCTTTTGCAGCCCTGATCACTTGGAATTATATCCAAAGAGACTTCCTCCACCCTTAAAACCAGGGTTCAATTCTCAATTTGGCACATAGCCATATTTTGTACATTCAGCCCCTCTGGGTCTTTTTTGGGCTGTTTGGGTACTGTGACCCTTGTCTCTTTTTATATTTTGGAGTACTTTCTCCATTATTGCACGATTTTTATTAACTTTTTTAAAGTACAGCATTTCTGTCTTTTAAAATTCCCTGCCTAAAAGAGTTTGTGGAGCATTTTTACTCTCTACCGTATTTTTGTTGACGGTAACAGTATCGGAACCGGCCCCGTAATTAATCTCTCGTCCCGATCGCTGGGTATTCCCCTGGGACGTTCTTTTTAAAAACTCCGTTATTTTAACAGAGTTATCTGTTCAATTTAAATTTTAGTTTGTTTTTAAAACCTTTAAAATCCTGGTTTCCACCAGGCACGGAGTTTTCCAGTCCTAAAAATTTTTTTCAACAGCACTTACCTGCCGGTTCCGAACCTACCGCTGTCGAGGAGCTGTCTGTGCAGCTCCTGCTTCTGCCGTCAGCGTCGACGTAATGCCGTTTCCAGCGCCAGGCGGGGTTCTTCACGTAGTCACTCACGTGACTCCGAAGTAAAATAGCATGGTTCCTGTTTAGTATGTCCTTTGTCCGTTTGCAGGCGCACCACTTGTCCTTGTATAAGTGGTTTGAGTAGCTTGCTGGTTCTATCATAGGAACGCTTCTGCGTTTATCGTTTAAACTGCACATGCTTCTGTATCACAGTGGGAGAGCGGACTTGCAGTTGCAGCTGTTGCTGTGAAACGGACAGTGGTGGATGCATCTTGCGATACATTAGCCACTGGGCGGGGGAGCCGATAACATAGAAACATAGAAAAATTGGTGCAGGAGTAGGCCATTCGGCCCTTCGAGCCTGCACCGCCATTCAATATGATCATGGCTGATCATCCAACTCAGTATCCCATACCTGCCTTCTCTCCATACCCCCTGATCCCTTTAGCCACAAGAGCCACATCCAACTCCCTCTTGAATATAGCCAATGAACTGGCCTCAACAACCTTCTGTGGCAGAGAATTCCAGAGACTCACCACTCTCTGTGTAAAGAATGTTTTCCTCATCTCGGTCCTAAAGGAATTCCCCCTTATCCTTAGACTGTGACCCTTGTTCTGGACTCCCCCAACATCGGGAACAATCTTCCTGCATCTAGCTTGTCCAACCCCTTAAGAATTTTGTAAGTTTCTATAAGATCCCCCCCTCAATCTTCTAAATTCCAGTGTCCCTTGGATTTCCCTTGAAACGCTGTCCCTTAAAATGTTTTGTTAGGTTTAGCAGATCCAGGTAAACATCATATATTTGGCTAAGTAGGAGCACTCCATGAGTTGCTTTGCGCTCCGAACAGCATGATCGGTAAGTCCATTGGCGGGTATTCTGGTTACTGGTGACGTATTGGAAGTTCCACCATTTTAGCAAAGTCTCTTGAACTGGCTAGTGAATTGAGTTCCCTTGTCAGTCTGAAGGCGGAGCGGGCACCCATGTATGGAAAGGTGGATTCTCTGTTTTTGGGTTATTATATCTGAAGTGATCGTTGGCTGTAAATCAATCTGTACCAGTGTCGAGTGGGAGTCCACTAAAACGAGGCAGTGCTTTCCGCGCATTCGAAGATGTCAGCGGCCATGGCAGGGAGGGAGCCGGTTGGGATGAGAGGGGCTCCTTCTGTTGGGATGAGATGTGGCCCTTCCGGTTGGGATGAGATGTGGCCCTTGTGGCTAAGGGGATCAGAGGGTATGGAGAGAAGGCAGAGGTACGGGTTACTGAGTTGGATGATCATATTGAATGGCGGTGCAGGCTCGAAGGGCTGGAATGGCTGCTCCTGCCACCTAATTTCTATGTTTCTATGTTTTCTGTGGTGCGGGTGACTGGCCATGGCGGATGACTGAGAATTCGTCCTGTTTGTTTGGGTGACGTTCGCTGGTTGTGTGCGGGGCTCTAGAGAGTGTGTCTGCAATGTGCAGGTCTTCCCCTTTCTTGTAGACAGTGCGAAAGACAAACTGCTGTAGCTGCATCATCATTCGTTGTAGACGAGATGGGGCGGCATGGATGGGCTTGTTCAGGATGGTGACCAGTGGTTGGTGGCCAATCTCGACCGTGAAGGTTTTGCCAAAAAAATAGTCTTTGAATTTTGAACAGGCGAAAGCAACGGCAAGCAGTTCCTTCTCGATCTGGGCATAGCGTATGTTCTGTGTCTGTCAAGGTGATGATGTGTTAGGCGAGATAGGCATCACGTTGTCGTCGATGGCTGTTTGTAGGCACGCTGCGCCTAGACCATACTGGGATGCACCACAGGTAACGGTGAATGGCAGGTTGAGGTTGTAGATATGCCAGTGTACAGTAGGTGCGCTGGCTAGCTGGCGTTTTAATGTCTCGAAGGCTCTTTGGTGTTGAGGGTACCATGATCATGCATTGTCCTTGTTGGTTAGTTGTCGCAGAGGAACAGAAAGTTCCCTGAGGTTGTGATTAATTTACCCAGGATGTATTTGACCATGCTGAGGAAACCGCTGCAAACTGGTGACATCGGTTGGGACTGGCAGCTCCGTTGATGGCTGCAGTCTTTGACGGATCAGGTTTGAATCCATTGCTGGTGAATGCATGACCGACGTAGGTGACCTCTGGAACCCGGAACGTGCATTTCAGAGAGTTGAGTTTGTGGGCACAGCATTGCCCAAAATAAACCAGCCCCTGGTCATGGCAATGCGTTTGATGCCAAGCAGGGTTTCTGAGTTTTGTTGGACTGTAAAACATCAGGTTGTTTGTTTGCTCATTGACAGTGCATTTTAAATCAGATTTACCCAACGGCATTTGTGAAGAACGCCCCCCCATAAGCATGCAGGGTGGAGGAGTCCTTTTTCATTAGTTCAGTGTTTCTTATCTTGTTGAACTCCTTGAGTGACATTAGGGCAATTCAAAGTTGTCCGCTTCTGGACCCCTAGATTGAGCAGTAGTGATGCCTTCAGATCGTCGGGGTAGATTCGGTGAACAATGCGGATATAGTGAGCATATTCCTCGCTCAAACATTCTCCAGCGCTCAGCTACGACAGAATCAAACAATAAGGGGAATCGGCTTACGGCAGGAGTTAGCCATGTCGTCAAAATCAATCACAAATAAAAACTGATAAACAAAATAAAATCGCGGTTAGCAGATGAGGGTTGGACCCAGTGCTCTTGACACCATGTAAATATCTTAGTCTCACACAGGTTGAAGCACAAGCATCTTTATTGTTTAGTTTTCATCATCATCTAGGCAGTACATCATACATTCACTCTACTGCAGCTACTGAAGCCAATAGGCGAGTTTCTTACATTATAAAGCATGCATTAGGCGGGATATAGTTACTAAATCATTCCAATTGGTCTAACACGCAATAGCCAATCTACACCTCTTCTGGTATAAATGAAAAGGCATTTTTAAATGATAAGCAATCTACAGATAGTTTTTCCACTACCAGCCACAAATATGCAAGGCAGAGAGAACAGGTATTTCAAATGGTGGAAGACAATCAACTGAAACACTTTGTCCAGGATTATGTTATACCTAAGAATCCCAGTAAAGGCTTGCCAGATGCTAAGGCACCCTTTTAGGCTAGCTTAGACATGTCCTGGGACCAAGAGAGGGGTGGGGTGACGGGGCAGGCAAGTGCATGGGCCAGGATGTATGCACCTTTCCTCCACCATTCACCTATATTTCAATTCAAAGACATAATTGTATTTCTGTATCTTCATTAAGAAGAACTCAGCAAGCTGGGCCTTATTGCACATAACACTATATTACCATGCAAAAAAATATGTGCCAAAATCACTTCAGTGGACACCATAGAAATGATGATTTAGATAACTTCTACACCCAAAAATGAGTATGGCAGCATCTAACATGATCTAACATGATCTGTTGTGGTGATGGTTTTAATTAATATAATGCACAGAGAAGACATGATGTCACATCTATTTTATTGCGGTGATTTATTTATTTTATTTATCTTGGCTTGTTCGAGGAGCAACTGGGAGGAGATGAGATCAGCCGGTAGTCATCATCAGCTGACAGACATTCCTTCTGGATACTCAGTGACATTGGTAATAAACGTGACTTTAACTCTCCTGTGATGACACATTTAGGCTTACCAAAACACCATCTAAGTGGAAAAATAACCCTAACCAAAGACCAATTTTTTTTTGCTCAGTTTGTTTCCTATAGATATTCCAAATTTCCACCGTGAACAAAAGATCAATTCATCATTATAACCCTATCCCATAAATAGTCCATTTTTTATTTTAAACATTTGGCAGTTATACATCTCAGTCCCAAATAAAACAAAGTGTGTGGAGTGTTAGAATCCAATAAATTAAACTTTCGGTGTAAATGTGGGGAGATATGTTTGTAGACTGTAAAAATCTCTGAAACTGGCTGCTTTCTATCTTGATAATAATCAAGCCCGGTGATCAACTCCACATCCCGTACACGGGCTGTATGGGTCAGATTCGTTCTTTAACCCACTCGGACTCCTCTTTGCCATCCTGCAAAAATGAAGATACAGGAGCTGTAAATCTATTACACAGTCAAATATTATTAAGACTTTTGCTGCTTGCAGGTTGGAAAATTTTAGCTGGCATGTAATTTTCATCATATGCCTTTAGATGGTTTATATATTTGTGATTAGTGAGTGTCCAGAATGGGACAAGCTAAAATATTTAACAATGATACAGCACCATGTCCATTTCTTTTTTGGTGGGGGGGCACCTCACCAAGAGACTCAAACCTGAAAGTGTAAACCTGCTGTTTCAATTTTTTCTTCAGATTGGGGGGGCGGGGTCATGCAGTGCATGTGCCTAATTAAATCCTAATAGATAGCAATGGTTGAACCTACAACATGCAGCCATGATACTTTCTATGAATGGCTATTCTTGACATAAATCCTTAAAAAAACCCTATCACCCCTCAATTTTTCTCCATTAATTGCATTTGGGCTAGTGGACACTCAACAATTGCTTTGTTTTTCAATAAGTCCTTATGCATGAGTGCATGAAATTATACAAAACGGTTTTCATCATGAATACGTCAGTAAGAAAATAAAATGCAGGATTTTTTTCACATTTGTGAAATGTTGGTGTTGGAGGATCTGGGTCTAATTGTAAGCAAATTGCAGGAAGCTAATATGCAGGTGAAACTAGGAATTTGGAAGATAAATGGTTTATCTTAAATGCAAAGGATTAGAGTAAGGAAGCCTTACTATATTAATTAGGGGACTGGTGGGACTGTACCTGGAATTCTATGTTAATTTTGGTCTTGATTTCTAAGAACTGATATATTGCCATTGAGGGAATGCAATTTTAAAATCTACTGAAATGACTCCTGGAATGGGGGAAGATTTAGATTAGGTCCTTTACCTTCAGTTTAGATGATCAAAAGATGTTATAATTGAAAGATGAATATTCAAGGGGCCTTGAGAGGGTATATCGAATGGTTCAGGGTATTGGTAAGCTGAGAGATTACAAACAAAGAGAATCTCTGTTATGGCGGACAAAAATCAACTATACTTAAATTTTTTCTGATAAAGCATGTTGAGAACGGATTTGAATTTCTTTACCGGACATGTGATGCTATAGGTGGTGTTGTCGAATTTGTTCATAAAAAATGGTAGTGATTTTTGATTTTCATGTGATAAAAAAAAGTCTGGGTATTGGAGAAGATGGAGAAAAGATGGTTTCAAGGAGACAAGAAAGAAACTGCCTCCCAAAGTGGTAGGGGTATTTCCGGAGGGGTGGGGGGGCATTTTCTCTCACCTTGGCGGGTGGGAGGGGAGAGTGGTTGCGAGGGGTAGAGGGAATGAGGGGCTCGTAGGGGTGGTCCCGGGGGGTACTCTGTCGTAGGCATTACGGGGTGAGGGGACCTCCTAACCCTTTTCTTGTTTCACGTTAGTATAATCCTTCACTTATTATTTTTTTTTTTTTTTCCTCATAACATTCTTCCCACATGCCATCAACACCCCCGCCAATATTTTTTTTTTTATTTCTTACTACACATCTACACTTGAGACAACCTACACCTGCCAATTAATCAACCAACCAAGCAGAAAGAACATCTTTGGGATGCAGGAGGACTCGGGGGAAACATACATGGTCAAACGCGCGAGAGAACATGCAAACTCCACATAGTATTTTTTAAGATTCTTGCGCATAAAGATGCACTCTTCATGAATAGTTTTCAGACACTGTTTCCGCTTGTCCTTGAAGTTAACAGTATAACATTGATAAACCGACATGCAGTGTTTTTTAAGGTAAAGATTTGCTGTTATTTTCTTCCATATGATTTAAAACACAGAAGAGGAGCAGAATGTTTCTCCTGTGTCCCTGATTCACTCTCACATCCTTGCTGAAGTCATATCTTGGCAGCTGGGTATTTCCAGAGTATTCACGGGCTGCTTCAGGAATCCTAGCAGATGTGCTTGTTAAAGACCCAAAACAGGATCAAGAACTATTTGGGAGGTGGTTAGTCCAGAAGAAGAAAGCAAGTTGGAAATGCATCAAGATCAGTACAAAGCTGGGGCCTTGTGAAAAATAAATCAGTATACGTTAAGAACTTAAATTCTGTTGCTGTACTTACCGGGCAACTTTCACTGTTATCCACTCGATGTGGTAGAATGAATGACATTGCATTCAGTGGGCCATCACAAGTCAGGGGAGTCTGAACAGAGTTATTACAGCTGGTAAGGATTACGTAAAAATGCGTAGGAATGGGTACCTTTGTATTATTAAACATTACCTGGAGAAATAACATTAGAAGTAATTCAAAAAATGTCACAATTTTATCATGTCAGTGCCAGTATTTTATAATGTAATTGAATTGGATTATTGAATGAATCCAACAGCTACACTTGCCTGAATTCCCTTCATCAGATCTACACATTCATTCTTGTTTTCCACACACAGTCTGGAAGCTGAATGATGAGGCCCTGACCAGTGGCAGTGAATTGCCAGTGAATGGCGGTGAGACGGGCCATGCCCAAAACTCCTTTATTTTTTTAAGAGTTACAGCATGGAAATAGGCCATTCAACCCTTGTAGTTCACACTGACCATTGATCACATATTTTATACTAGCTCCATGTTATCTCACCCATACCCTACACATTGAGGCCAATATCACAGAGGCAAAATGAACCTACATGTCCACAGGTTGTTGGGATGTGGGAGGAGACAGTAGCAACTGGAGAAACCCTCATAGTCACAGGGAGAACATGCAAACGCCATACAGAACAGCACCCAAGAATAATGTTGAGAAAGGCCTGCTGTTTTCCCTGGATCTGCCACCAAAACTGAGCAAAGCCCAGGCCAATATTTGGAGTGTAGGTCAATTAGCAACATTTATGCAGTAGCCTACTGGTGAGCTAGTCTGATATGAGAACATGAGATGGTTCATGTTGTTGATTTGTTTAAACCCAGATTCAAATGGGAATGCCAATTGAAAACATAAAATGCTGGTAATACTCATCAGGGCAAAGGTTGCATATGTGTCAAAAGAAAGAGAACTAACATTTCAGATACAAGTCGTTTATATCAGAACTGGGGAGGAGGCAAAGGCAGATTTATTAAACTGCACACCGGGATGGGGAGGGTGATAGGTTAGAATCGAGGTAAATATGGGGAAAAGCTGTAAACAGGGTCATCGGTGAAAGAAGACCAGTTAGAGAGTGAGAACATGGACTAAAGAGTTGAGGTGTAGTTGTGGAATTGCGTTTTGGTTAATTATGAAAGTACTGTTTTATATCTAAGTCTCTTCCAGCATATGTGGCCTGACCTGCTGAGTATTTCAACATTTTCAGGTATTATTTCAGAATTCCAGCATCATCAGCATTTTTTAAATTTTCAGGCTGGATGTTGTCATTAGTTGATTTTTGTGCTGGTTTGGATGTAATTCTGATTTTCAGAATTGCAAAACAATCTTGTCATTTGACATGCAAAGGCACTTCCTCTCACTCTGGCACCATCCCAAAAATTAATTTGCTCTTTTAAGATAACTTGATGTCTTGAAATATAAATATTGCACTTTCCTTGAAATATCTATTTATTCATGATCACTATCTCCAATTTAAAACCGAGATGAGAGCAATCTCTGCTCTCAGAGGAAGGAAGAATTAAAAAAGCATTGTTATGTGGCACAGTGGCACACCTGATAAAGCTGCTACCCCACAGGGCCAGAGACCTGGATTCAATCCTGACTTCAGGTGCTGTCTGTGTGGAGTTTGCATCGAACTGCGTGGCTCTCCATCGGGTGCTCCGGTTTCTTCCCCAAATCCCAGACACGGGCTTGTAGGTAAATCGGCCCCTCTGCAAATTGACCCCAAAGGGTGTGGGAAGTGGATAACATAGAACTAATGTGAACGGGTGATCGAAGGTTTGGCAGGGATTCAGTGGGACAAAAGCTCTGTTTCCATGCTGTTGTCCTTTAAAATCAATCAATTAAATGGATGGACACTACAGAAATTGGTACCATACAAAATGACCTCTCTGCGGTTCACCTCCCCAGAGCTGCAGGGGCAGAGCCATGGAACATGGGACAGGACAGCACTGGAACATATCATTTAATATATTCAATGTGGGATTGACAAGTATTCAAACTAAAAGATCTTTTCCATCCACAGAAGAAAACAGACAGGATCTCAATTTAACATCTAGTCATAAATATGGCAACTGCTTTAGTACAACAATGGATTGACAGCTGGGCATAGATACTCAGGTCGGTGGAGTAAATCTCGAATCTGCAAACTTCTAACTCAAAAGTGGGAATGCTTCCGAACTACCCATAAATGTGTTACACCTTGCATATCCTGTTAAATAAATGCCTTGGAGTCACTGAAGCAACTGGCAGTTTTCTAGACTTTGTGACTTTACACGTCCAGACTAAACAAAACAAAATGAGCTATAATAATACATTTTTAGCAATTTCCGCATCACATTTGGTAAATAAATCACTTCAGGAACTTTAAATAGGTTGGTCATCCTAAGCTGGCTTACTCTTTCAATATTTCTTAATTATGCTCTCACCCAATGTTAGTCAAAGTTTACATTTTGTATCAAACAAATATAAAGTACAAAAAACACTTATTTCTTACTTTTTTATTTGGTTAGGTGTATCAAAGTGACCATCATAATTATAGTCAAATACTGGTCCACTCAATACATTGACTCCATTTTTCAGCACAACCATCTCTGGCAGCATAACCATGTGAAAGTACTGCCAAATCACTACAAAATAATAAGAACTTGGTTATTTTGAAATGTAATAAATAAAAAGATCTGTTTAATACCCCATTCTTAGACATTTCCATAGAATTCCCTTTATTTTCCATGACACGGTAACAGGCTTCTAAAAAGAACAATTTATTTTAAGCTTTCATACTTTTTATCTGTAGCTGATTCATTGCAAGAAATATCTTTCCAGATGTCGTGCTTTATCTTTTGGAGACATGTAGTTTTGATATTGTCCATCCTTGATTTATTTGTCAAGATTTCTTGAACAATACTAGGTTTTTAAAGCAGAGGTAACACAGTGGTAATTGGTGTCTGTAAGTCACATTTTCTAGTGCATTCCAAGATCATACTTACAAATTGATATTATTTTAAATGTACTATCCTCACCTTGTTTCTACACATTGGAGGTCTTGTTCACCAATAGCCACACTATGGTTTATCTTCCTACAATCTCCCTTTTTGATACCCATTCCAAATTGCCATCTTTCAATGCACTCATCAAAAGGTTAAATTATCTTGTCTGCTTGCTGATTTTTATTTATCACTATCCCCGTTATAGACAATAGACAATAGGTGCAGGGGTTAGTAGCCATTCGCCAACACCGCCATTCAATGTGATCATGGCTGATCAACCACAATCAGTACCCCGTTCCTGCCTTCTCCCCATATCCATTGACTCCGCTATCTTTAAGAGCTCTATCAAACTCTCTCTTGAAATATGCTAGTTTATACTATCCATTGTTCTCTCTGCTATGGAATGTGCGGGGTTTCTAGAACATAGAAGAGTACAGCACAGGAACAGATCCTTTGGCCCACGATGCTTATGCCAAACATGATTCCTAATTAAATTGATCTCATCTCTCTGTACATGTTTTGCATCACATAGAGCTGCATCATAACCGGGTGACGTATTTAATGCCCCCAAGCAAGCATATCATACAGCTGTTTTACCACCCTTCTACTTGTTTGGCATCTTTAATGAGCTGTGAACCTAAGACTCCAAGATCCCACTGCATTTATGGATCTTGCCATTAAGTTTATACCCTTTCCTTACATTCAACCTCCCAAAGTGCAATAGCTCTCACTTACACGGGAGAAACTCCATCTTCCATTTCTCTGCCCATTTCTGCAGCTGATCTATATTCCACTGTATCTTCTAACAGCATCCCTCAATGCATCTCCTCCAATTTTGGTGTCATCGGCAATCTTATGCCCCTGTCCCATTTAGGAAACCTGAATGGAAACCTCTGGAGACTTTGCGCCCCACCCAAGGTTTCCGTGCGGTTCCCGAAGGTATTTGTCAGTCTCCCTAATGGTCGAAAGTGGTTTCCGTTTTAAAAATCAGTCATTTTTTAGTCGAGCCAGTTGCGATGCTAGTTGAAGGTGGTTGCCGGAGGACAAAAACCTCCGGGAACCTCCGGGAACCGCACGGAAACCTTGGGTGGGGCACAAAGTCTCCAGAGGTTTCCGTTCAGGTTTCCTAAGTGGGACAGGAGCATTACTCACCAACCCATTTATATTTCTATCTCGATCATTTATATATGTCGCAAACAGCAGGCGTCCTAGCAGAGAACCCTGTGGAACTCCACTGGTCACAGGCCTCCAGCCAGAATATCTACCTTCAGCCACAACCCACTGCCTTCCATGAATAAAAGCCAGTTCTGAAGCCACACAACCAAGTCATTGTGAATCTCATACATCTTAATCTTCTGGATCAGCTTACTATGAGGGACCTTATTGAAAGCATTATTAAAATCCATGTATCAACATCCACCGCCCTACCTCATCAATCCCCTTTGTCACCTCATCAAAAATTCAATCGTTAGTGAGTTATAATGACATGCCACGTACATAGCCATGTTGGCTATCCCTAATTAGCCCATTCTCTTCCAAATGGGAGTAAATCCTATCTTGAAGAATACTCTCCCGACAGTTTCCCTACCACTGACAAGAGGCTCACTAGCCAATAATTTTACTGGATTCTCTCTACCTCTTTCTTACAAAAAGGAACAACATTGCCCACCCTCCCAGAGTTCTGAGACCTAAGCAGTGGCTAGAGAAGAAACATAGATCCTCGTCAAGGCCCCCATAATCAACTCTCTTGTCTCGCTCAACAACCTGGATAGATCACATCAGGCCCTAGGGACATCCACTTTAAATGTTCTTACAAAGAGCCACAGTACCTCCTTCATCCCGATCATTGCCTGAGGATATGTGCATGCTCCAAACTGCTCTCGTTCTCCTTTCCCTCCGTGAATACAGATGCAAAGTAGTTTAGTGCCTCTCTGACATCCTCCAACTTCAAGCATACAATCCCTCCTTTATCTTTGAGCTGTGCTACCTTCTCCCTAGTCACACCCCTTTTATATTTAATGTATGTATAAAAAGCCTTGGAATTATCCTTAATCTGACTTGCCAATTATATTCCATGGTCCCTTTTGGCCCTTCTAATCCCCCACGAGTTCTTTCCTACTCGCTTTATATTCCTCGTAAGCCCCGTCTGATGCAACTTTCTTAAATATGTCTCCTTCCTGGCATTTTTCATCCTGACCAAATTTATAAACCTTCTTGGTCATCCACTTTTGTTTTACTAGTCTTTCTAATTCTGGCAGCATCCTCCTTACTGGGAATATGC
Organism: Okamejei kenojei; assembly: GCA_035221665.1. Classification (NCBI taxonomy): domain Eukaryota; kingdom Metazoa; phylum Chordata; class Chondrichthyes; order Rajiformes; family Rajidae; genus Okamejei; species Okamejei kenojei. Next base: position 68,177,284 of record CM069135.1, read on the forward strand.
TGATCCTGCCACTTTGATCTACTGACCTTTAAACAACTCCTCATGTCATCTGTAGACAACCCCAAGAACAACTGCTCCCAATTTACCCTCCTTAGCTCCTGCCTAAAAACATTGTAATCTGCCTTGCCCCAATTAAGTACCTTCCCCCAACATCTAAACCTGTCCCTATTCAAAATAATCTGAAAATCTATGGTGTTGTGAGCACTGTCTCCAAATTCTTCTTCCACTGCAACACCAGTCATCTGGCTCGGCTCATTTCCCAAGACAAGGTCCAGTATGGTCCCCGCCTCGAGTCAGACTATCTGTAATTGTTTAAGGAAACCTTCTTTGATATACGTAACTAATTTTGCCCTGAGTAAGTTTTTTTCCTGGTCCATTTTTGGGGAAGTTAAAGTCACCCACTCCAACAACTTGTATTTCTTGCATCCTTCCGAAATCTGTCTACATATCTGGATCCTCTATCTTCTGCCAGCTACTGGGGGGTGGTTTATAATATAAATCCCATTAGAGTAGTTGCTTCTTTCGTATTTTTGAGCTCAATCCATAATGCTTCACGAGACGTGCCCTCCAATATGTCTTCTCTGTGTACCATCATGACATTCTCCCTGATTAGTAAAGCCACACACCTTCATCTCTGTCACCCCTTCTCTATTTTGTCTGAAGTATAGATTAATTTCTGTATGATTTGGGATAATATTGGCTTCCAGAGCTTATTCCAGTGATCCAATCATATAAAATCATGCCTTACACAACAAGTGGCTGTATGCCAAATAATTTACTGCAAACCAAACATTAGCTCATGTTTAAACCTAATCTCCACCACAAACACCGAGACATAGAAAAATTGCAGTATAATTAGTGTTCAATTTCAAAATCATTAAAGGTATTTCACAACATTTCATAGCATTGTGTTAGAATCATTTAGAGGCATAGAGTGATGCAGCGTGGAAACAGGCCTTTCAGCCCAACTTGCCCACACCAGCCAACAAGCCCCCGCTATACTTCGTCCCATCTGCCACATTTGATCCATATCACTCCAATCCTGTTCTATTCCATGTACATGTCTACCTGTTTCATAAACAATGAGATAATCCCTGCCTCAACTACCTCCTCTGGCAGCTTGTTCCATACACCCACCACCCTTTGTGCTAAAAATTACCCCTCAGATTCCTATTAAAGCTTTTCCACTCCACCTTAAACCTATGCCCTCCGGTCCTCCATTCACCTACTCTGGGCAAGAGACTCTGAGCATCTACCCGATTTAGTCCTCTCATGATTTTATACCCCTCATCCTCCTTGTGCTCCAAGAATAGAGTCTCAGCCTACTCAACCTCTCCTATAGCTCAGACTTTCTAGTCCTGGCAACATCCTCGTAAATCTTCTCTGTACCCTTTCCAGCTTGACAACATCTTTCCTATAGTTTCCGAACTATAGTTTCAGTGGCCAGAACTGAACACAATACTCTAAATGTGACCTCACCAACATCTTATACAACTGCAACATGACCTCCCAACTTCTATACTCAATACTCTGACTGATGAAGATCAAAGTGCTAAAAGCCTTTTTGACCACCCGATCTACTTGCAACTCCACCTTCAAGGAACTATGCACCTGCGCTCCTAGATCCCTCTGCTCTACAAAAACCACCCATTTTTGTATCATCGGTAAACTTACAAAATGTTGCAAACATTTTGTTAATAAAATAGTTAACTTGAAAGGGTTTCATCTGATATACCTCAAATAATAAGTTATTTAGTAAAGAGAGAAATTGGAGACATAGAATCATGGTTTCCAAGGAAATTATCAATCACAGATTTATCACACTTACGTTTGAAAGCTTGATACATAGGCACAAGGTTGCTGGTAATTAATGCAATCAATTTGCTCAGTGTTGTTTTTGAAATCTGCAAAAACACCATCACATATTATTGAATGGAGATAATATTCTGGTCTTCCCTGAATTTGAATCCCTTCACCTAACCGCTCCCCCCTCCCCGAACTCTACAGATTAATCAAATAAATCATAGTCTCACAAGATTTGAACAGCATATGCCTTTGGCCAGTTGACTTACAGAAAATAAGTTTGCCATCGACCTTTGCACAATATTCAATCACGGTTCCACAGTCCTTCATTGACCTTTTCAAGGTGAAATCCTGTTCTAGAAATCCATATTCCAACATATGCTGCATTTGGACCTCTCAGATAGAAAAGTTTTTCCAGATTGTGAGTTACAACTCGGAATGATGGCCACCAGGATAACCAGTTTTGAATGTAATGGGATTGTACCACTACCATTGGCTAATGGTGGTTTAACTGAGATTCCTTAACACATTCAGTGCCTCTTGTCAATATCAAGCTATACCAAATTCACTTACTTGGAGGATAAAGAAAGTCAAAGGTCATGTTCAATGTGGCGTTAAGATTTGAACACTGCTGGCTAACATTTGCAAAGATTCGAGGATCAGGTCGTAGGCAGTTGGGAATGACTGAAGGCAGGAGGTGGAACTCCTGATGGTGAAATTACAGGAAAAAGTTAAACAATATTAAAAAGGCTGAGTCTGAAAAGGTAAAGCAAGATTTACACTGTACCTGTACCTCACCGTACTTGTGGATCTAACAATAAACTCAATTTAATTCTGCAAAAATCTACAAATCCCTTGGCAGTGTACACAAAGTAATGTCAATGCTCTCCTAGGCAATGCCCCTAGCTCTGAGACCTTGATATTATTCACTGGATTGTAATGGGCCTTGTAACACAAATGACAGCCAATGGAGATAGGAAATGACTCCAGACAACATATAACAATCTCACTGACTCATGGGAATCCCTGGCACATGACTACTCAAAATGGAGAAGCATGAAGAATGGCAATGAGAACCTCAAGTCCATGTGACACAAGCCCAGAATAAATGTTAGAAGCAGCAAACCACCTCCACAACTACCCACCTGCTCCCCCCCCCCCCCCCCCCCCCCCCCCCCCCACCCCCCCCCCCCCCCCCCCCCCCCCCCCCCCCCCCATCAAACAACTGCTACCCTACACATGACTGAAACTGTGGCTCCCACATTGGCCTTGTCAACCATCTCTGAATGCACACTCCTGGAGTGGAAATGAGTCACCTTCAGTCCACCTAAGAAGCAGCAGTACCTACTGATAGTTTCAAATTAGCTCATGTTCCTCACATGGCTCATGTCCCCATCATACACCTTCCTGGGGCTTAAGATGAAGAATGCAGATCTCCACTAGACCTGCTGTAAAAGCTTTGTTATTTTGCTTGTGAACTGAAGTAGAGAGAACAAAACTGCTAATTGTCACATGAAACACATACCGCGCAAAGGTTATGTCATAATGTGGCTTGGGTTAGTATTAAAGTTGGAATCTCACTAAGGATGTGGAGAAATTGTTTTCTTTCCATGGGTTTTTGTTCTGTTAGGATTATTTTAATGATTCACAGCTTTCACTCCCACAGCACAAACACTCCATTATTGGTCACCAAACCACAACCACTTCCACATCTCGCCCATGCACTAACATTCCAGTGAGTTTTACTTGGACTTCTTTGTTATTGCTAGTTGTTGATGCTAATTTCATATTCTTTGCATTTTTGTCTATTTTTTCCTCATTATCAGAACATCAGTTTTCACTTCTATTTATTTCCTCTCTTGATCTCTCTGCACCACACGATTTCTCCTGTTTTGCTTTCCAGTTGTTTCAGTTGCATTTCAGTTTCTTACCCACCTCCATTGCTCACTTTTCCCTACTCTTGTTTTCTTTCCTCTCTTACTTAGTCTTTCTGTTCCTGTCTCTTCCGGACAATTCTAGGCCCAGAAATTAAGTTGTTTCAATGAAAATACATGAAAATACTTGGCACTGCAAACTGTGCAAACTCAGACCAACTTCTGGCATCCGATGTCTGCACTCAAATGCAGAAATTGATAAGTCCCCACCATCTTTACAGGAAATGCTGTTGTTATGAAATTAAACAACTTATATTTGATTCTCGGTACAACATGAAAACAACAAGAAACATTCAGCTAGTATAATTGGGTCTTTACTCAGACTGACATTGCTGGCTCTGAAAAGCTACTCTGACAGTTGTGCAGTTTCATTCTTCTACAAGGATATTCAAATGTTGTGAATTTACCATAAAATATGTTATGCTTTTTTGCTTAGTTCTGATAATTAACTTCCTTTGTATTCTATACATATTTCGCAACTAGAGGTTGTATGGTGGCGCAGCGATAGAGTAGCTGCCTGACAGCGCCAGAGACCCAGGTTCACTCCTGATTATGGGCGCTGTTTGGACAGAGTTTGTACCTTCTCCCTGTGGACCTGGGTGGGTTTTCTCTGGTTTCCTCCCTTACTCCTACGACATAAGGTTTGTAGGTTAATTGGCTTCGGTATAATTGTAAATTGTGCGTAGGATAGTGTTAGTGTGTGCGGATCTCTGGTCGGTGCGGACTCAGTGGGCCGAAGGGTCAAGGGGAGAATGTACAGAATAGCGGTTAGTTTACATGGGGATGTTAAAATGAGACCATGCCTACTTGTCCTGCAAAATAAGAGTTTTTTGTACCAGCATTAAATAAGGAAAGGGAATTCTCCCAATGCCACGAACAATAATCTCTCAACCAGTATTGCCGAAAACATGTTGACAGGTTGTATTCTATGTTTGTTGTCAATGGAAGGTTACTTTGCATGACGTACATTGCCTGCTACTAATTAATCGAAGTCCTTGATATTGCAAAGAATATTGAAAGCCTCCTGGTGTCAAAGCCAAAGTGAGAATCTGAGGATTTGTACTGAATGCAACCATCATGGTTTGATAGCCAGTGTATTCTCTGCCTTATCCATGACCTCGACAATTACTGTGAAAGCTCTCAATTTTTTAAATTTTTTTTTAGTTTAATGATTTTTTTTGCATGCCTTTCCATAAACACTAGCTTCAAAAATCCAGTTTTGCTACTCATAACCATATAACCATATAACCATATAACAATTACAGCACGGAAAACAGGCCCTCTGGCCCTTCCAGTCCGTGCCGACCATTTGTTTTCCCCTAAGTCCCATCTACCTGCACTCAGACCATAACCCCTCCATTCCCTTCCCGTCCATATACCCATCCACTTTACTTTTAAATGTTAAAATCGATCCTGCCTCCACCACTTCTGCTGGAAGCTCATTCCACACAGCCACCACCCTCTGAGTAAAGAAGTTCCCCCTCACGTTTACCCCTAAACTTCCGTCCCTTAATTCACATGTCATGCCCTCTTGTTTGAATCTTCCCTACCCTTAATGGGAAAAGCTTATCCACGTTCAACTCTGTCTATCCCTTTCATCATTTTAAAGACCTCAATCAAGTCCCCCCCTTAACTTCTGCGCTCCAAAAGAATAAAGACCTAACTTGTTCAACCTTTCTCTGTAACATAGTTGCTGGATCCCAGGCAATATTCTAGTAAATCTCCTCTGTACTCTCTCTATTTTGTTGACATCCTTCCTATAATTAGGCAACCAAAATTGTACACCATACTCCAGAATTGGTCTCACCAATGCCTTGTACAATTTTAACATTACTTCCCTACTCCTATATTCAATGCTCTGATTTATAAAGGCCAGCACACCAAAGGCTTTTTTTACCACCCCATCTACATGCGATTCCACCTTCAGGGAACTATGCACAGTTATTCCTAGATCTCTCTGTTCCACAACATTCCTCAATTCCCTACCATTTACCATGTACGTCCTATTTTGATTTGTCCTGCCAAGATGTAGCACTTCACACTTATCAGCATTAAACTCCATCTGCCATCTTTCAGCCCACTTTTCCATATGACCCAAATCTCTCTGTAGACTTTGAAAATCTATTTCATTATCCACAACCACCACCTATCTTAGTATCATCTGCATACTTACTTATCCAATTTTCCACCCCATCATCCAGATCATTGATGTACATGACAAACAACAGTGGACCCAACACAGATCCCTGAGGCACCCCACTGGTCAACGGCTTCCAACCTGACAAACAGCCATCCACCATTACTCTCTGACATCTCCCCTTCAGCCACTGTTGAATCCATCTTGCTACTCCACCATTAACACCCAAAGATTGAACCTTCTTAACCAACCTTCCATGGGGAACCTTGTCAAAGGCCTTACTGAAATCCATGTAGACAACATCCACTGCTTTACCCTCATCAATTTCCCTAGTAACCACTTCAAAAAATTCAAGAAGGTTTGTCAAACATGACCTTCCAGGCACAAATCCATGTTGGCTGTCTCCTGATCAGACCCTGTTTATCCAGATGCTTATATATACTCATCTTAACCATCACATCCTCTCTGTAAAGTACTTATTTTGCATTGATTTTACTCCTGTTGTAAGCCAGGACTGGATTCGTGTTGTTGCGATTACTTCAGTGCGGTGTACATACTTAGTGACGGGGGAAAGTTAATGAACGCAACAAACTTACCGATTTGATAACAGTGTATGCGCTCCACAGAGGCATTAAAATATCAGAGCTATATCCAGTTGTGTAAAATGTTTGAGTCAAGACAAAATATTTGCTGTTGTGCTGTAAAACTCTTGGTCTTCCATAAGGCATGTTTGTAGCTTCAGCTTTTTTAACTAAAAAGATACACAAGATTAACATTATACATTTAAAGCTAAATTAATTTGTGGTAGTTAATAGCTAGTGCAAACTCAGTGGGCTGAAAGGCCAATTTCTGTACTATTTCTTTCTATGACAGTGATTCTAGTGTGAATTTTATACAAGTAAAAGCATTTCACCGATAAGTTGAGAAAGCAGGTATTTGTGTTGACCTCCCCTGAAAATGAATAAACCTCAATGGTTCAATGACTTATTTATTATCAAAGGTACCAAGGTACAGTGAAATCCTTTGTTTTTCACACAGATCAGCAAGACTTTCATCATACAATAGCACAGTTCCCCGGTTAGTAGAGAATGTGCAGAACAGTCCACTTCCCTGCACTCATCCAGTTTCCGACAAAGGACTCAATTTAGATAACCAACGACCAGGCATGCATAGGCTTGGTTTGATGCGGACCCAAAATGACATAATAGAAATATAATAAAAGTTGAATCTGATAGTTGTTACGGGTGATTTCTCTAAATTTTTGCTGGTAAACGAATTTAATTTTTTCTACTTGATGGGAGCTAATGTAATATGTATATATATTGAACAATGTCAAATGCTACAGACTCGAGAGGCTTTGGTGAGAAGGCTGAGCAGAGGCTGACTGCAAGGCGCGGTCAGGTCTTGTTTTTGTGATTTTCTTCTTTAGTCTAAGTGTAGGTGGGGGTAGCAGTATGCTCCTCCTGCAGGATGCGGGAGAACGGAGAAACTTCCTGCAGGATGTGGGAGAATAGAGAAACTTCCAGTGTCCCCAAGGGACTACACATGTGGGATGTCCATCCAGCGGCAGTTCCTGGCTGACTAAGTGAGGAAAACTGGAGCTGCAGCTGAAACACCTCAGGATTGCCCAGGAGAATGAGAGGGTCATAAATAGCAGTGATAGTGAGGTGGTCACACCGAAGGTGCAAGCAGAAAGTAGATGAATGATCGCAGGAAGGGTAAAGGGAGATGGCAGAGAGTGCAGGAATCTCCTGTGGCCATTCCCCTCGAAAACATGTATACCCTTTTGAATAATGTTGGTGGGGCAGGGGGGGGAGGGCAGGGAAAACAGCTGTAGCCAGTTCTTTGCACCAGTCCTGGCTCTGAGGCACAGTGGCGTAGGGTGAAGGCAGACAGCGCTATAGTGATAGGAGGACATTATAGTTGTACGAACGAACGTATACCCATCTGTATGATTACGAATTGAATAATGTGATAGGTATGTACAGGTACCAGTATCCATAAGTCAATCTTTCTTACCCAAGGATGGCCTGTACATTCCATTCATCAGAATACTTTATTGGAAAATTTGATGTTCTTTTAATAGTGACTTCACTCATGTTCACTCATGCCTACACTTGTATCTTTCAAACATGTTCACATTAATAAGCATCTGCTGAGTGTTTTTTTTTTTAACAGTAGTTGATTAGCTGCTATAATTTAGTCATAATGTAGTTAATGTGGCTGCATCGTGATGCCCCTACTTAATACATTCTATTTTGCATATTTGCAGAACTGCTAAACAGCTTTCACAGTTAAACACTCATAAAACCATTACAGTATCCTACCTTGATCAGCAGTTAGGTTGATTCTTTTATTCATTTCCTCAATTGAAGGAGTCTAAGGGGCATAAGAACATTCTGTTGATGTTAAGAGTTTAAATGTTCTTCCAGAACTCTCTTTATAAATCTCTGATACGTTTTCTCCTCGGTATCCCGCAGCTCTGCTCTTCTCCCCTGCTCCCCAGTCGTATCAGGGACAGAGTCCCCCAGTGCTCATCTTTCACCCCATCAGTCATCGCATACAGCATCTAATTGTCTGACATTTTCGCGACCTCCAACAGGATCCCAACACTAGCCGCATCTTCCCATCTCCACCCATTCCACTTTCTACAGAGGCCATTTCCTCCGCAACTCCCTGATTCACTCATCTCTTCCCACCCGAACCACCCACCTCCCCGCGTTCTTTCCCCTACAACCGCAGGAGATGCAACACCTCTCCCTATACCGCCTCACTCAACCCCATCCTGAAACCCCGACAGCCTTTCCAGGTGAGGCAGAGGTTCACTTGCACCTCCTCCAACCTTCTCTACAGTATCCATTGTTCTCTGTGTGAATTCCTATATATCAGTGCAAACTGGGCGATCATTTCGCTGAACACCTATGCACAGTCTACCTAGGCTTATTGATCTCCCGTTGCAAACATTTTAACTCCCCTTCCAAATCTCATACTGACATTTCTGTCCTGGGCCTCATGCACTATCAAAGTGAGGCCACATGCAAATAGGAGGAACAACACCTCAAATTTTGCTTGGGCAGCTTACAACCCAGTGCTTGATTTTTCTAATTTCAAGTCACCCCTGCATCTTCTCTCTCTGTCTCTCCCCAAAACGAATCATCCTGCCAGTTCCACTGTTCGCATCTATATATCCATTTGTTACCACCTCTTACACAGCTAACAATGGACCCTTGTGGGCTCCATCTTTCATGGCCATTGGTGCCTCTCTGATGTAGTTTGTTTAGAGATACAGCGTGGAACAGGCCCTTAAGCCCACCGATCCGCATCCGGACCAGCGATCCCCGCACTTCAAACACTATCCACACACCAGCACGTGCCGCAAGGGGAGGCAAGGTAGGCACTGCCTACTCTGACTAAAGTAATAAAATGATAATTATTAAATATAAAATAGTAAAGGCACGGGAGAATTATGCCTACCTAAGAGATCGATCTCTTAGGTAGGCATAATTCTCGTGCCTTTCATGCGCAGTACATGTAATACGGGAAAGTGTGCACAGCCCACGTGCCGTGGACGCTGCTTCAAGCCATCAAATTTCAAGCGGGGGCGGAGCTGAAGGCAGCTGAAATTCTGCCTTTGCGGCGTGGACTGTGTACTGCGCAGCGCAGCATGAGCAGTGCAAGCGGCTGTAAAGTGGGAAGCGACTGTAAAAGGACAGCGCCGCTGGGGGGGGGGGGGAGGGGAGAGTTCCTTTCACAGTGTGTGGGGAGTCTGGCCAGCGGTAAAGTTGCGGGAGGGCAGGAGCGTTGAGAAGAAGGGAGTCGGGGATCATGCCAGAGCAACCAGCTCAAGAGCAGGTCAGCGGGCAATGGATAACAGGACAGTGGGCGGTGGAGCTTACTCCATGTGTCAGTGCGAGTAACCTTAATTGGTCCCTTGGTCGCGCTGACACAGGACTGTCCACCGCCCGTTGTCCTGTTATCCATCGCCCGCTGACCCGCTCCGCTCTATGATCTTTGCTCTTGAGCTGGTCCCCTCACTGTTCAGGAGGACGGAGAGCACAGCCAGTGGTTGAGTGGACGGCAGGGGGTCAGAAGGCGCTGAGGTCCGGCAGCCGCTCACTGCCACCCGAACTGCTTCCCTCCCCGGCCACAATGCTGCGGCTCCCGCGCCCGCCCCGGAGCGCAGCGCGGCAGCGGTAAGTGCGTGAGTTGCTGGCATGATCCCCGACCCCCTCCTTCTCAACGCTCCTGCCGTCCCCGCAACTTTACCCCTGGCCAGACTCACCACACGCTGTGAAAGGAACTCTCTCCCCCAAATTGGTCCCTTGAACTAGTATTGTCCATTCAATAAGATCACAACTGATTCAAACCTGTCTCGGTGTGCTCCCGTTTTTTCCCACCATCTCTCCACCTGCCGTCACCCTCCACCCCCCACCAACCCACTCAGTAATTCAGAATGAAGGAGATTTGGAAGCCTTGGGCAATTGAATTGTTACTTTTTTTTATTTTTGTTTATTTTTAAACGGAGAGGAGAACAATCTGCGCATGCACGGTTTAAAAGAAAGCCGACTGATTGCCTACCCTGAGTAATTTACTCATGGCACGTGCCTGCTACACACATCTGGGGACAAATTTACACATACACCAAGCTAATTAACCTACAAAATCTGTATGTCTTTGGACTGCGGGAACTAAATTGAAATTCTCTGTAAAAACCAACGCGGTCACGGGGAGAATGTACAACACCTCCGTACAGACAGCACCGTAGTCGGGATCGAACCTGGATCTCCGGGAGGCAGCAAAACTCTACCGGTGCGCCCACCGTGTTCTGAACTGTTTCAAACCTCCAGTTTCCCTCCGCACTGACTCTCAGTTGATGAAGGCTTTCCACCTGAAATGTCACCCCATTCCTTTTCTCCAGAGATGTTGCTGACACCTCAAACCGCTGAGTTACTCCAACATTTTGAGTCTATCCTAAGTTTACAAACAATTCTTTAAATGCCAGTCCTCTACTTACTGAATTATGACATGAACATCCCAGATTGTCAGTTGGTTTCAGTGTGGCGAAATTAAACTGCGAATAAACTAGATGCCTCGGGAGGATGAGTAGGATTCTTGCGCGGTTTCCTCAGCAGATGATTTAAGCTGCCATGAGATCCATATATTAGGTGCAGGTGTGATATCCAATAGATCTAACAGAAACACCACAAAGTAATCATGTCAGCTTTCTGCACCTCAGAAATTGACCTTGAATTTATGATAGCCTTGGAGTAAGGTACCAAAAAAAGGACTTTGGATGGAGAAGTATGGTAATTTTAAGTGTGGCACAAACACTTTCACAACTGAGATGTTTGGATGTTTTAATGCACATACATAAGGAATAGTTTAATGGCTAAGTAAAACAACAAAAAGATACATGAGTTATAAACACAATAACTGGATTGTACGTTAGCAAGTAGTTCCCTAGAGGACCGGAGGATTTCCATGGCTCAGTCTTTAGCTTGTGTCCAACTTTCATGATATGCACAGGCCTGAGGCAAACTGAAAAATTGGATTCCAAAATATCTGGGCCCCCATCCTGTCACTGACTCAGCATCAGCAAAGATGTTCTGAAAAGAAGGTTGGATGCACTTAATTTCGTTAATTTTTGATTATGTACCATCAACTTTATGCTTTCATCTTTACCTTCAACTCGATACGAGAGGTGGGATGGAGGACACAAGAAAACTCCAGGTGCTGGAATTGTAAAGCACTGGTATGGCAAGAAAAGGGCCTGTCCCACTTGGCCGTCATTTGCGAGCCATTTACGCGACCTCCAAAAATGTGGCCTCAGTTTGAGCTACGTCTAACAGTTTGTATTATGACTACTTCTCCGATTTGTAGATGGCATGTGGTCAACAGACAGAAAGAAGAGTGACACCATTTCAGATGGAAGTATTCAAGAGGATGCACTAAAAATGCAACACTGCAAGTTGCAAGAATTAACTGTAATATTTGTCCAAGAATAAACTTAATTGCCCTGTTATATCTTCACTGTGGAGAATATTGTTGGCAAGAAAAGACCTTCATTTTCAAAATGCCTTCAAGAGCCAGGGAAGTTCCAGCATTATAATTCCGTTTGAATTGTAGATTTTGTTCCAATATTAAAACCACCTACCACACATCAGATTGTAGAGTTCAATATTGTCGAATGGATTGACCTCTGTCTTGAATGAAAGCCGGGTCCATTAGCTATGAAGATAGTCTGGAATTTCCATCACAAGGCAAAAGGTCAGTTAACACCTAAAAATTGCAAATATATTTGGACAATTTAGTTTAAAAAGTGTTCAAAGAGACAATTTATTAAATTTATTAGCCTTAATTCTTTCAAAATAAACATTCTTCAAGAAACAGGGCTTAAGTCCTTTAATTACAATTATAATGAGAAAACTTCATCAGCGTTATTATTTTCAACCTTGCAAATTTACATCTATTTTCTTTTTTCAATTTTGCAAAGGAAAACTCTGTTGGCAATTGAATTATATTTTACTATTTATTACTTAAGTTAAAAAAGTCAATTTTTCTACCCCTGGAGGATAATTTTATGAAGTCAATGCTACTGGTGTAAAATGTCACTGATTAAAAATATCTGATTGGAACTTTGCAAGTATGTTGCTTATTGTTTCATTATACAATCTCATTGCTATCATTATACTTGGTATTATAGCAAAACCAGTTTACAGTCATAATGCACACCACAGTGACTGTAATGGGTGTGCATTATGCACACCCATTGGTTAAATGACCCCATTGGGGAAAACTGGTTCATAAAATTACCTCTCCATTGTTTTCACATATACCACACTAATGTTAACTGATAACTTCCAGATGCATTCCACGATCCAGTCCAAAGGACGTACTGAGTCATAGCACCAAGGAAACAGTATCTTCCTTGCCACACTATCTATTTTTGTGATATGTCATGGCAATTTGAAAGCTAATGGAAATTCATGGTGCTGTTAGAGCTCTCGGGGCTAATGGAGTCAAGGGATATGGGGAGAAGGCAGGCACGGGTTATTGATAGGGGACGATCAGCCATGATCACAATGAATGGCGGTGCTGGCTCGAAGGGCCGAATGGCCTCCTCCTTCACCTATTTTCTATGTAATATCTAGATGGGTACAATCGGGAAAGAGCAGGAGATAATTGCATATTTTTTTGTTTCCATTATAGATAACTACACAGCGGATATCAGTACGAAGTGGAAATGTTTAGGTATCTCAGTATAATCTCTTATAGGAAAAGTGGCGATTATAAATTAGGCGCCGTAGCTGAATAAAATGACATACCGCCCAGCCAGCCATTGTTTGTCCAAGTACAGAAGGACCTCATTGTCTATCCTCTTGTTGTGGCATAGTGGAAAACGCTTTGGCAGGTCATGGGCCACATAAGGTATAAAATGCTGGTTTGGATACCTGCACTAAGGTGTAATAAAACAAGTATTAGAAATAAACAGGTGTTAACTTTATAATTTTATGCTCCAGTAATGAAACCCAAATCTTTCTATACTATGAAAGAACAATGGTTCAAAAGGGAGCAGAATGTTTGCTGCGTTAAAGATTATTTTTCATGTATGTTCTAAATTATAATTTTTAAGCTGCTTTATTGTGATATTTGCTGAAAAATAATAATAGATTACATATAATTCTGCATGTGTTTTAGTTCCACCTTACTAATATGCTTATCATACTGAAAATACTTGCCATACTTACCAAAACTGAAAATATGAAATCTAAAATAAAAACTGAAAATGCTGGAATACTCAGCAGGTTAGGCTGCTTTGCAGAGAGCAGATGTATTAATATTTCAATGAACCAGGAACCTATGGATAGGAAAGGTTTAGAGGGATATGGGCCAGGTGCAGGGTCCAGTGAGAATAGTGTAGATGGGGCATCTTGGTCAGCATGGGCAAATTGGGCAGAAGGGCCCATTTCCATGATGTATGACTATGAACAGCAGAGTTAGGAAACCAGCATATTTTATGTTGCAGAGATGAAGTGGTAGAAAGAACAAGAAGAATGAGCGTAAATTAGGCCAAGTGAGAGCAGTGAATGTCTGTTAATAAAAAATGATCTGCCTGGAGCAGATGCAAGCAGAAGAAGATGAAATGGGAGGGGTGAGAGAAAGGGATGAAGGGCAATATGAGATATAGAAAACTGCAATTGCTGTAAACACCCAGGGAAGGTCGCATCTGTGAAGAGGGGAAAAAATAATGATCATTATTGGGACTGTGGACACTTGCAGTAGTGTGGGATATTTGACAAATTGGCCGATACTGACCTGGGTGAAAAGATGCCAGGAGAGTGCAATCAAGAATAGTAAACAGGAGGAAGCGATAGAATGAACTCGCCAATCTTACATGAGCACTGCACATGTAAATACAGAAATTACTTTTTACAGATGACTGTGTTGTAAAACACCACACCCCAACTTGAACAGCTGTCTAAACATAAATTATTTAAAATATTTTTCTAGATTTTCTCATATCCAAAAAACATTTCAAACTATAAAGATAAAATCAGATTGTCAAAAAATACTTAAGATTATAAAGAACATTGCAAAACATTTTTAAAAAATCTGTTATTCCCTTATAATTCACTTCCCTTGACATCAGTGGAAGAGAATTCTAGGAGCCATGTTAAATATAGCATAAGAAGACACAAAAAGCTGGAGTAACTCAGCGGGACAGGCAGGATCTCTGGAGAGAAGAATGGGTGGCATTTCAAGTCGAGATCCTTCTCACCCATTCCTTCTCTCCAGAAATGCTGCCTGTTCCGCTGAGTTACTCTAGCTTTTGTGTCTATCTTCGGTTTATAACTTTTCACCCTGATTTACACCAGCATCTGCACTTCCTTCTTACACATATTGAATATGTAGCAGAAGTTTCTTCATGTGGATTCCTGCGGTAAGTACAGGGCAATGGTTGCAATATTGCACTCAACTCTTGCATCCATGACTGTTTCAGTCCACAATGTATTGGGAAATAGCAAGTGAACCACAGCCAACAAGTGCAAACTTTCCAATTCTTGCAAGTAATCCTGAACTCATTGGCAATTCCCTGCAAAATCCAGTCAAATCTTTACAGCAAATGGATATTATTTTTAATTACTTACAGAAATGTTCTTAACAACTCCTTCTTGATCAACTGGGAAAAAAAAAAATTGTAAAAATGTCATAGAAATCTGTAGGAGTTGTAATTCAGATCTACTTTGATTCGTGCCCCAGGCCTAATGAGGGTAAAATTACATTCTCGGTGTGCAGTTCCACTGTAGTTTGTGACCCACAACTAACACCATAAGCGAGACAAAGTACTGGTAGAAGACTAAAAAAATCTCCTGCAAAACTTTGGACTTATTACATTTAAACCAGAACAAAGGTGTCCGAAATAAATTAGAAAAAAAACACACAATTAACCATTAATTAGTAACAAATTTAATGCATTTGATAATTTTAAATGTTTTTTTTCCCTCAGTATTTTGAACTGTTATACAAAACCATTCACTTCCGTCATTCCGAAGACTGCAAAAGTTTTGATAGATTTGGATAAAGGGAAAAGTATGGCAAAAGTCAAGGTGGTTCACTTATGGACTGAGGTTGGAGAGAAAAATATGGGGAATAACAAAATGGCAGAGAAAGCAAACAAATATGTTACTGTCTACCATCATGAAAGGTTCGGAAATCCTCTCAGAAATATTGGAGAAATAGTGTTGGAGAAATTACAGTTACAATTTAAGATGATAGTGGGGCCACATTTGGAGTATAGTGTTCGGTTTTTGTCATCATGCTATTAGAAGGATGTCATTGAGCTGGAAAGAGCATGGGGAATATTTCCAAGGAAGTTTCCAGGAGCTGAGTGCCAAAGCTAAATGGAGAGGTTGTGCAGGCTAGGACTTTATTTTGTGGAGTGCAGGAGCCTGAGGGATGATTTTATAGACGTGTATAAAAGTATGATGGGAATAGATGGGGTGATTATTTTGCCTGTTAGGAGAATCAAGAACGAGAGCACATAGGTATAGGTGAGAGGGGAAAGATTTAATACAAACCAGAAGGGAAACTTTTTCACATAGGATGGAGGGTATAGGGTTTATGGAAAAAGCTGCCAGAGGAGGTGGTTGAGGCAGATACTGTAATAGCATTTAAAAAAGTTGAAAAGTACATGGAAAGGAAAGGTTCAGAGGGATTTGGACCACATATGATCAAATGGGTGAAAAAGTAGAAACAAAGAACTACAGTTGTTGGTTGATACCAAAGATAGACACAAAGTGCTGGAGTAACACAGCGAGTCAGGCAGTATCTCAGAGTGAATACTTTGCTCCAATTGTATGAAGGCCAGGGTGAGCCTCATATACATATAGTGCACATGTCTGGTGTTCCTATCTAAGGAAAGATATTCTTGCACTAGAGGTTGTGTGCAAATATTTGCCAGATTGATTCCTGGGAGGGGGTTCTGCTCTTTGAAGGAAGATTACGTAGACAGGGGCTTAAAATAATTAGGAAGAAGCACACATGGCTTTCACAAGGTAAATGCTGGAATAAAGTTTCCCCTGGCTGGTGTATCCAGAACCAGGGAATCCGTTTCAAAATATTAAGCCAGCTATTCAAGACATAGCAAGGAAGAAATGTCTTCACCCAGAGGTGGGTGAATTATTGGAATTATCTACTCAAAGTTGCTGTGACAGCTCAGTCAGTATATATATTTGAGACAGAGATTAATAACAATGTTGGTATTTTAAGAGACCAATGGATATAAGACAGGATGGTGGTGCGGTGATAAAATATCACCCATGATCTTTTTGAGTGGTAGAGTGGGCATTAGGGACGGAATGGCTTACTTATGTTATCTTACGTTGTTACAATTGATTATATTGTACATTAAATTGTGCTACTTTAACCAATCCTGGTTTTAATTTGGGAATAAGTACTTACATGACAAATAGTCCTCGGGAACATTTTTGGCTCGGATGCGAGCAGCCGAGCCTCTGTAAACAAATATATCCTTCACACTGTCAAAGTAGTCGGTCATATACTCAATTTGGTCACAGTAAGTTTTTTCCATTCCTGAAATATAAAAAAAAATCTTGGAAGAAACATTGTAATATCTCACTGAAATAAAATCTAGATCTTTAAAGTTTAATGCTTCCAATTGAAAGGGTTCATTTTTCCAAAAGTAAAACATAGACATAGAAAATAGGAGGAGGTCATTTGGCCCTTCGAGCCAGCACCACCATTCAATATGATCATGGCTGACCAAGCAAAATCAGTACCCCATTCCTGCTTTTTCCCCCCATATCCCTTGATTCCGTTACCTCTCAGAGCTATATCTAACTTTCTCTTGAAAACATCAAGTGAATTGCCTCCACTGCCTTCTGTGGCAGAGAATTTGACTGATTCACAACTCTGGATGAAGATGTTTTTCCTCATCTCAGTCGTAAATGGACTACCCCTTATTCTTAAACTGTGACCCATGGTTCTGGATGACATTGCTGGATAACAGTAACATCTGTATGGAGTGCAGAAATTAAACTTCAACATGTCTTTCAATTTATTATTCCCTTTGTGTCCACTTTGGTTCATAAATATCATACATAACAATTAATGAGATAACTCTTACAATTTTTATTGTGCAGTGAAGCCTTGCTCAGCAGATGTTTGTCTAGGTCAGCAGACTGCAGTTTTTCTATTGCTGTGTGCATGCCATTATATCAGCCAGGTGATTAATTCTCCTAACATTGAATTACCTTGATTTAATTTGGTAGAGGAGCACAATATTATACCTTTCTAGTTCTGGTGCAAATCTCTTCAAGTGAATTTTAATTGTATTATATTTAAGTCACTTGGATAACTGTTCACACTGAGTGCAAGAGGAATACTGTGGGTCAGGCAGTTTATGTGGAGGGAAATGACAGGTGGCATTTCAAGGTGGGACCCTTGTACGGACTGAAGAATGGTCCCAAACCGAAACATCATCTGTCAACAGATGCTTCCAAACCCGTTGAGTTCCTCTAGTACTTTGTGTTTTGCTCAACATTCCAGCATCTGCAGTTCCTTGTCTCTCTCTGGATAGCTATATAAGTGGGGTTTTCTGTATTTGTTTTGCTTTGTCTGATTTATTGTAAAATATAGAAGTGTAGAATTGTTCATATTATTTACAGGAATAATTAGTCTTCCTTGGGTGGCACAGCGGTAGAGTTGCTGCCGTACAGTGCCAGGGACCTGGGTTCGATCCTGACTACGGGTGCTGGTCGGTACAGAGTTTGTACGTTCTCCCCGTGACCTGCATAGGTTTTAGACAATAGACAATAGGAGCAGGAGTAGGCCATTCAGCCCTTGTGAACCTATGCTGCACTCCTTCAATAGCAAGAATGTCCTTCCTCAAATTAGGGGACCCAAACAGCACACAATACTCCAGGTGTGGTCTCACTAGGGCCCTCACATTTATCCACATAACCTCACATTTATCCACATTAAACTGCATCTGCCATGCATCTGCCCACTCACCCAACCTGTCCAAGGCACCCTGCATTCTCATAGCATCGTCCTCACAGTTCACACTGCCACCCAGTTTTCTCTGGGATTTCAGGTTTCCTCCCACACTCCAAAGATGTACAGGTTTGTAGACTAATTGGCTCGGTATAATTGTAAATATAGGATAGTGCTAGTGTACGGGATCAACTAGTCGGCGCAGATTCGGTGGGCCGAAGGGCCTGTTTCCACGCTGTATCTCTAAACTAAACTAAGAATAATAATTTGTTCTGTGCATTGTGATGTAAGTAGCTTTTGGTGTCTCCACTATGTTCACCTCTTTAAAAACATGTTTTCAATAATATCCTTTCAGTAAGTGATTGTTGGCTACTCATTTTCCCGAACAATATATTTTGCTTTGATGAAAATTGACACGACAATGCTCATACCATGATCAGCTAGGACGATGAGGTTAACGCAGTTATGTAAATTCATCTCTTTGAGCCCATTCATCAACATTGCCATGATCTGATCAACTCTCTGCAAAGCTTTAAACCACCTGCAAAATGAGCAACAGTCACTCAATTAAAAATGGCAAAATTACTCAGAGAGAATGATTTAATTTAAAAATTCAAGAACATTTCTGATAATATCTTGGAATTCTTCCAAACAGTACTACAAATTAAGCTGCTCTAAAAGTGACATTTTTTTTTAGTGAGATTGTCTCACTACTGGACAAAACCAGAAAAATGACCACAGTTGAACATCACCAAGTGTGACAACTTTGTTGCAAAACTACTCATAGCATGATAGTGAAAGTATTATACATTTCAGCTGGTTTCTCAGCAAATTGTTTTAGGTACAATTAATACAGGGTATCTGAGGTGTGGGTAGATGAAATATACTTTTTTTTAATCCAAGAAAACAAGAACAATAAATTATAATTGCTAAGTTAGCAGATAAATTGCTGTGCTATAGATATAAAAGGCATTAAATAATGTTTTTTTAAGGTAGGACACTCTGATTATAAGAGTTGGGATATCATGCTGCAGACCACACAAAACATTGGTTAGGATGTTAGCCACTTGAGATAGTGTAGAACCTTCTGGTCACTGCTTACAGAAATTATGTGGAGGCAACAAAAAGTGTAGAAGTGATTCACCAAGATGTTGCCGGGAATTGCAAGGAGAGATTGGATGGGCTGGGTTTGTTCTCATTGCAACACAGGAAGCTGAGGGATAACCTTATTGAGGTTGATAAGATAATGAGGGGCATAGAAAGAAAATATAGTCAGAGTCTCTTTCTCAGAGTGTCTAAAACGGGAGTTATCAGGTTTAATGTGAGCGGTATAAAATGCAAATAAGTTCTGAGGGGCAGGTTTTTTCACACTAAGAGTGATGGGTTATGTGGAACAGGCTGTCAGAGGAGACAACAGAGATCAATGCAATCAATGCAACATTTGGAAGGCATTTGGACAGGTATTAGGTATGGAAAGGAGTAGAGGATTACATACAGGCCCAAGTGCAGACACATAGGATTAGTGTAGACGGGCAACTACAGTAGGCATGGACAAGTTGGCTTGTCTGCGCTATACAGCTCTATGACTATATTTGAGGGATTATGGTGGTAAATCCCAGAAAATGGCAACCTGAAGTGTCCAGTGGAATATGAAAAAAGGACTGCTTTTATATATTCAAGAGAACTGTTAAATCAGAGAAGATGATTTGAAAAGAATCAAGACAGGATTACTACTAATGGTCTACGGCCCAGACCGACATGTTTGGTCAAGATGACAAATGTAATACTTAATGAGAAGAAGCATAGGCAAAGAAAATTTCCATGGTGTGAGTAGTATTAGTATAAGGATTGCTATATTTCAAAAACAAAATCGATACAGCAACAGTAAAAAATAATTGAATCATCCTTTAGTACAAGAAGCGAGTTTACAATTATCGATCTAAGAAAGATGTGTGCAAGCTCAGTAAACATTGTCAAAATAGGTAATAAATATATTTCTGACACTTAATTAAAAACCCCAAACTCACCTCACCACTAACAGGTCCGTACCTATGTCCTGCATGGTCTGGTTCTCGGAAATAAAGGGTATAAAAATCTGGCCTAATTTAACAAAACAATGAGTAAAATGTTTAGCAAAATTGTGTTGTTATTTTTTTTTTGTGTTTATTTTATTATAAGCTAATACAGTACAAAACAATACAGTGGCACCAAATTTTAGGTGCCAACTATGTCATAACGTAATACATTCTACGTACAACCTCTAGTTTTATTTTTTGGAAAGGAAATTAAAAAAAGACAAGAAATAGAGAGAAGAAAAAGAGGAAAAATAGATAGTAGAAAATAGAAAAACGTGAAGTGTGTATATAAGAAAAGAAAAAGTAGAAAGTAGAAATAGGAGAGAAAGACTCTTAAAAAAGTACATTTTCAAATCTTTGTTCGGAGATGTAATTCTACCCACGACCTGACCTGAAATCAGTAATCTTTACGGTACTGCTGCATCACATGATTCCAAAAAGTCGATGAAAGGGGACCAACTCCTTAAGAATTGGTCATATTTATCTATTAGGCGGAGTCTCATTTCTTCAAGGTGAGCTATGTCCGTTATATTACTAATCCACATTTTAATAGTTGGTATAGCTGAATTTTTCCAAAATTTAAGTATCAATTTCTTTCCATTTATTAACCCATAATTAAAGAATACTTTTTGGTCTTTGTTTAACTTGATATCTTCTACTATTATTCCAAATATAATCCATTCCGTATTTGGTTCTATTCTTGACTTGAAGAGCTTTGTAAATATATCAAATATATCGCTCCAAAATGTATTCAACTTTATACATCCTACAAATGAATGTGTTATATTGGCATTTTGAAACAAACATTTATCGCATCTAGGAGAGACGTTTGAGTAGAATTTATTCAACCTCGTTTTTGAATAATATAGTCTATGTAATAATTTAAATTGAATTAGATTATGTCTTGCATTAATGGAACAATTATGTGTGTTCATCAGATACTTTTCCCATCTATCTTTCGGAATCTTTATCATTAGTTCATGTTCCCAATCTTCTCTTAGTGCCTCTGTTGAGGGTAATTCTCTATTTAATAGACTATTATAAAAATATGATATTAGTTTTTGTGAATCGCCTTTAATATTCATTGCTTCTTCTAAAGGGTCTAAAAATATAGTTTGAAATCTATGTATATATTTCTTCATAAAGTCACATATCTATATATATTTAAAATATTTATTATCATTGTTTAAATTTTGATTTTAACTGTTGAAATGATAACAATTTACCCAATTCATACATATCTCCTACTTTCCTAATTCCCAGTCTATCCCAATGTTTATATGTTTTGTCGATAAGAGATTGTTTGAATGCAGGATTATTCAATATTGGGGTTAGTACTGATAGATTATTTAATTTCAAGGATAATTTTATTTGTTTCCAAATTCTTATTGTATTGTGAATAATTGGGTTCTTATATATTATAGTATTCAATTTTATCGGTGAGAACAAGATCGTTCCTATATCGTACGGGAAACACTCCGCTTTCTCCATTCTTATCCACTCCCCACTGGTGAGTGGAACTATCCAACCAGTACATTATGTTCTTTATATGCGCTGCCCAGTAGTAATACGTAAAGTTAGGTAATGATAAACCCCTAACTTCTTTAGGTTTACACAGATGCTTACGTTGAATTATGTGTGCTCTATAATCCCATATAAAATTAGTGATACTAGAATCTAGTTTTTTGAAAAAATATTTTGGAATATATATTGGGATCGCTTGAAACAAATATATTAATTGTGGTAAGAAAGTCATTTTTATAGCGTTAATTCTACCTATCAATGAGAGCGGTAGCGTTTTCCAAAATTTAATCATAACATTCAGTTTATTTAATAGTGGCATAATTGTCACTAAATAATGATTTGTGTCTTCTCGTAATTTGAATACCCAAATACTTGAATTTTTCTGTTGCAATTTTGAAAGGGAATTTTAATAAGTGTCTCGCATCCTGTGGTTTCAAAGACATAATTTCGCTTTTATTCCAATTTATTCTATATCCTAAAAAGGAACCAAATTCCTCGATTAGTGTTAATAAGGTGGGGATACTCGTTTGTGTCTTAGTAATATATAAAAGAATATCGTCAGCATATAATGAAATTTTATTCTTTGAGTCCTTAGTATTATATCCATGAATATTCGGGTGATTTCTAATCCTTTCAGCCAGCGGTTCTATCATAAGGGCAAATAGCAATGGTGATAAGGCACAACCCTGCCTATTACCCCTTGATAAATAAAGTGTTGTTAATTTTAATGGTAGAATTATGGCATTGCTCACAGGAATGTAGTTGTTGCATCTCTCTTCCCATCTCAATCATACAACTTATCTCATATACTATCTTTCCCTCTCTAAATCTTACATGTTTCTTCCCATTCTTATCTCTATCTGTGATGCTCCCTGTAGTTTTTACCTCCTCTCTTTTATATATTTCTCAGACTCATGATGTTTCTTTCTTTGTCTTTAGTTCTTTCTTTTTGTCCTCATCTTCAAAATGCTCTGTATGTTTCTATTTTTACTTTCTCTTTTCCCCTTCATTTGGTATAGATTGGATCCTGAGAAAGAATGGCATATCTGGAACTATAGACAGGGGAGGACTGGGAAAGACTGAATCCAGGATGGGAAAAATTGCCAGTGGAGCTACTGGATCACAGTTCCAGTCACCTCCTGACCTCCAGAGCTGTCTGAGTGGAGTTTAAATGTGATCCCTGGGTTCTGTTGCCTTTGATATCCCAAAGATGTGCAGGTTGATGCGTTAATTGGCCGCTGAAAATTACCACTAGCGTGTTGGTAAGTGGCAGAACCCAGGGCGTTGAGGGTATTATAGATAAATGTGAAGTTATCCACTTTGGTGGCAAAAACAAGGGGGCAGATTATTATCTCAATGGGGTTAGGTTAGGTAAGGGGGAGGTACAGCGAGACCTGGGTGTCCTTGTACACCGGTCACTGAAAGTTGGCGTGCAGGTACAGCAGGCAGTGAAGAAAGCTAATGGAATGTTGGCTTCATAACAAGAGGATTTCAGTATAGGAGTAGAGAGGTTCTTTTGCAGTTGTATAGGGCTCTGGTAAGACTAAATCTGGAGTTTTGGTCTCCAAATTTGAGGAAGGACATCCTTGTGATTGAGGCAATGCAGCGTAGGTTCACGAGTTTGATCCCTGGGATGGTGGGACTGTCATATCAGGAAAGATTGAAAAGACTAGGCTTGTATTCACTGGAGTTTAGAAGGATGAGGGGTGATCTTATAGAAACATATAAAATTATAAAAGGACTGGACAAGCTAGATGCCAGAAAAATGTTCCCAGTGTAGGGCGAGTCCAGAACCAGGGGCCACAGTCTTAGAATAAAGGAGAGGCCATTTAAGACTGAGGTGAGAAAAAAACTTTTTCACCCAGAGAGTTGTGAATTTGTGGAATTCCCTGCCACAGAGGGCAGTGGAGGACAAGTCACTGGATGGATTTAAGAGAGAGTTAGATAGAGCTCTAGGGGCTAGTGGAATCAAGGGATATGAGGAGAAGGCAGGCGCAGGTTATTGATTGAGGATGATCAGCCGTGATCGCAATGAATCGCGGTGCTGACTCGAGGGGCCAAATGGCCTCCTCCTGCACCTATTTTCTATGTTTCTATGTGGGAAAATTAAAATGAATTTAGTGTCGAATTGTTGTTCAATGCTAGCTAAGTGGGCCTAAGGGCCTATTTATGTGCTATATGACTCTATGATACTCAGTGACTATGATATAGCAGGAAGGCTGATGTGTAGCAGCAACGAAAGTAAAAGTTAAACATAAATGTAGACATTAGGCATAACATGTGAGAAAGGAAGCACATTACAAGAAATGGCACGCAAAGACAAAAAGAAGAAAACACAGGCTGAGGAGTATGTTTTGGAGGACAGTGAAGCCTATTTACTGGTAAATGGAACAACTAAAGCCAAGGAGATCAGAATGAATAATGGAACATCACATGGGTCAAGAAGTATATATTATTAATAATAAAGTTAAATGTCAAAAAAAATAATTACCGCTCAGATTCAGGTAAACTTAACCATTTCAAAATAGTCAACACTCTATCTTCAAATGGAATTGATCTGAAAATACCAAGAGTTATGTGAATAAATGAGACCAACAAAAATTCAAGATAAATATTTGCATACATTGTTGATGTTATGATACATTGAGTACAATTATCCACTAGCTACTCCAAAACGAGGGCCCACAAATTAGTTTGTACTTGAGAACATCTGTTGTAGGCACATGCCGCATCATGGTAAAGATTGTCCATAAATATTTGGTTCCACCTCATTATCATCAACAATCAAGTCAAGTTTATTCGTCACATACACATACGAGATGTGCAGTGAAAATCCATTGTCTTTATCAACAGCAACCGTGATGTCTCACATTAGGGCTTATTTACAGGGCAAAAATGTTCAAATAATATGCATTGTGTACTAATCGATTCATTTACAGAATGTCAATTATGCTGGCAGAGCCTACATTTATTGCCCATCCCTTATCCTTGCGAGGGTACTGGTGAGTAACAATCTGAACAGCTGCTTCCCTTGTGGTAGAAACTTTAATATGTCTCAAATTCTCAAATGTCTGAACCACCCATCCCCAGAAGTTATCACAGATTTGGTCCAACCTGAATAAAATAACTGAATTACTGAGATGAGGAGAGAGTGATCTTCACAGGCCAGTGAGAGTCTAAGGGAAAATAAATTCTACCAATTGGAATTAATCTACATGCACATGAAGGTGGTTGTGGTTGCTGGAAATCAATAATCTCAGCCCTGGGATATTGCAAGGGGAGTTCCTCATGACAGTATTCAAGGCCTAAATATCTTCAGTTGCATTATGTACGTGGGATATTTGCTTACTTGCACACTGTTCAATTATTTGCACAGCTCTTCAGAAAAGGACATAGTCTGTGCTTCCATACAACAAAAGGTAGACACAAAATGCTGGAGTAACTCAGTGGGTTAGGCAGCATCCCTGGAGAGAAGGAATGGGTGACGTTTCGGGTCGAGACCCTTTTTCAGACTAGAGCCAGGGAAAGGAAAATGAGAGATATAGACTGCGATGTGGAGATATAGAACAAATGAATGAAAGATATGCACAAAGTAATGACGATTAAGGAAACAGGCCACTGTTAGCTTGGTGAGAACACTCGTCTCCAAAGACATGGAGGTTTATAGGTTAATTGGCTTCGGTAAAATTGTAAATTGACCAGAGTTGGGAGAATAAGCTAGTTTATGGGGTGATTGCAGGTCAGCACGGACTCAGTGAGCCAAAGGGCCTATTTCCGCGCTACATCTGAAAAGTCTGAAGGCCAACGCAATACCCCATGTGCTGAAAAACCTGGCACAGCCAGCACACAATGTCTTGGCATTGTCCTTTGAAAAAACATGGTAAATCTCTCTACATTTGAAAACACAGTTGTCCAAACTTAATTCTTATTAAACTCTGCTGTTTGTATTGGATGTCACTTTGTCAAGATTTATCTTCTGCCATTGGTTTCTCTTTCGCAAAGACAATTGGGTAAAACCATGATAGTAATTATTTTTTTAAACGTAATTCCACTTACTTCTATTTTAAAATGGTCAAAGTAATTCTATTCAAAGTGATACACAGCAGCTTGCTTTCAATTGTAATTTGTTATGCGATTTGGGATTTGCTTTAGACATTCAGCAACATTTTACCAGTCATTAGAAAGGTATTAAATTAGAAAAAAACTGTTTCAAATGCACTCCACATTAATTAATATTTCTTATTCATTTATTAACTACATGAGATTGTAACAACAATATTTGCTGCACTCTAATTCCAGCAAAGCGAGAGGTGAATGTGACAGTGTATTTGCAATTTTAAATATAGCTTTGTCACAAAGCCTTCAAAAACATTAAAAATAATGTTCTGATATCCACTAGTTTGTCTTCAGTCGTGTTCTACAAACTCCACAAATAAGAAACCAACAAACAAACCGACAAACTAACAATCCACATTCCCACTTTTCAATGTAATCCCACTGTGAACATCAGTGCTCAGCTTCAAATTACTTAACCGTCTGAGTTTATAGTTTCA
This sequence comes from Okamejei kenojei, assembly GCA_035221665.1. Lineage (NCBI taxonomy): Eukaryota > Metazoa > Chordata > Chondrichthyes > Rajiformes > Rajidae > Okamejei > Okamejei kenojei. The sequence goes on from CM069135.1 coordinate 68,203,826, forward strand.
TTCAGTGAAGAATAATGAAAATTTAAACCTTAGGTATTGAGTCCAAAGTTAGGGTGAAATTAAAATCCTAAAACATAAATGTCTTCATAAGTTAAAATGAAAACTTGATTTAAAAAAAAAAAACGAACACTACATTTATAAATGTCATACATCATGCAGAAAATAGACTGCCTCTCACTGAATCAACCCCTGGCTCCAATTGATCTTAACACACTGATCCCCTGACGCAGTGAATATTGAAATTTTCTGATTGCAAAATCAATTAACAGAAAATTTTGAAATGTTAACAAAAAAAATCAATGATTTTGATCTAAATGCGGACAAGCCTTATCACACAATTTACTACAATGTTCATTTTGTCATTTACCAGCATATTTTCAAGTCTCTCAGCATTAATTTCCTTTTGTAGTGATACTTACGAATTGTAAGTTACATATCTGTTTGGGTACGTTCCATTTAATTTAACATCCGCTCCAGGCCCAGAAGAAGGTGCCTGCTTTCAGGCCCTGATATATGGCTGTCAGCCACAACTATGAGAAGAACATAAGCAAAATTAGTACACTCTTATGTGATCAATGATTCCTATGAAAATTATTATGGTAGCAGAGATTCCAGGACCAAGTCACAGGGGCACTCATCATACTTTCCCGAAAGCCCACATTGGGGTACGTCCAGAAACACATTATGACAGGTGAGCTGGCAGTTTACTGGCCCCATCACAGATTGAGGTAGTCCTCGGTTTTGTCTGAGTAGTAGACACCGTGATGATGCACTATATAAAGATCAACACTGCCTCTCTGCAATACCTCCTCACATTAGTTTAGTTTAGTTTAGAGATACAGTATAGAAATAGGCCCCTTCGGTACACTGAGTCCGCGCTGACCAGCAATCCCTGCACATAACACCGGCGTACGCAAACCAGAGCAATTTACAATTTCACAATTTTACCGAAGCCTATTAGCCTAAAAACCTAGGATAGACACAAAAAGCTGGAATAACTCAGCGGGTCAGACAGCATCTCTGGAGAAAAGAAATAGGTGACGTTTTGGGTCGAGACCCTTCTTTAGAAGAAGAAGAGATGCTGTCCGACCCTCAGAGTTACTCCAGCTTTTTGTGTCTATCTTCAGTTTAATCCAGCATCCTCACCTAATCTAGCATTTAACTTTCAAACCTGTACCTACAAACCGCTCGGCCTGTCCCCGCCCTGCCCACCCGCCTACCTGCTAGCCTGCTCGCTGTCGCCGCCAAGCTGGGCCGGGCCGCAGGTGGGGTTAGAGTCGGTGTTCGTCACGGTGGGCACCGTGACGTCCAGCCAATCACCCGGCGGGACGTGTAAACGGGACACCATTGCCGCAGAGGGCAGGTAGGGGAGAAGGGTGAGTGAGGGAGAGAGAGACACGGGACCAGGGCCTCCACTGAACCCCCACGGCGGCTGACGCCGGTGGTGGAAAAGACCCACCAACGGAGTTTGTGAGTGAGGCGGGAGAGGTCGCGGTGCAGGAAGGGGCCGTCCCGGCCGTGGCATTGACTGACAGGAGAGGAGACCAATCTGCGTCGCGCTGACTGACAGGAGAAGAGACCAATCTATGCATGCACGAATTTTAAGATTTTTTAAAACCTTAATAACTTTAAAAATATACCATAAATCGGAACATAACTTATTGCACTTGCAGCACAGGAGAATGGCGAGTAAGGTGGCGAAAAACATAGTGCTATCGCTTACCGTCTTTGCACAAATAGAAAAACCATGTAAACCGAAAGAGCACAAGATCTGAGTTTTAGTTATGTAATAGATAGAAGAAGAATATAGATTGTCTTGAAGTTAGAATTGAAGTACATTTCCTTTTGTAATGGAGGCAACTCTATGTGTTTAACTGGAGATTGTACTTATGTACAGCAATAATCTTACTGATCTGGATGCAATATAAGAATTTCACTGTACGTTAGTGCATGTGACAATTTTGGGCCCATTGAATAATTCTAACATGCCTCAATAAAGGCATTGAATGTCAATAGAGAAAACTCTGAATCTCGTCATTGTTACTCACACAGAAGATCCCTTATCATGTGCGGCAGAAAAGCAGAGAGAGTTTTAACTGGAAACATGCTTGATTACAACATTCAGTGATGCAAACGCATTATTTGACCATCATCCATAGCCTCTTCTGCTAGTATTTACAACTTCTAATTATATTCATGCAGACTATCCCCCATTGTGCTAGACAGTGAGTTCTATGCAGACACATGTTTACTGTATATGCAAGAATACTCATTCATTTTGGTGGAAGTAGGTTCTGATGTTATTGATAATTTCATTATTTACCAGAGTAAATAATTAGTGTGTGCAGTGAGCATTATATTAGGCATGCAATGGTAAATTTTCCAAACATGTGGTCCCATTTTGAAAATCCCTCTATTGTTAACATTATTCTGAAAATGACAGATAAATGTTATCGTACTCCATGTTAGATATAGCATATTGACCTGAAGTGCTAAGCAAATACAAACATTAAGCTTGCTCAAATATCTGTCGCACAGAACACCACAGGAATTGGGAATTTTTATCCCATTACTTTGAATCATTCCTTGTGAGACCCCAGAGTTAAAAGGCCAGTAAAATCATCCCAGTATATCTAATGTATTTTATTTATGTATAGTTTAGAAATAACTCACAAATTTCTGGATTAACAGAAAATTAGGTTTAAAATTGTATTTTAAAAAGAATTTAAAATACAATTTATCTTTAGCTAATCCAATACATGTAGCCCTTCATCTACAAACAAAGCCTCACTTTATCAGTAAATTGAAAAACAAAATTAATCGATTTAGAAAATCTGAAATAAGTATCATAACAATACCAGGAAGGTAATCACCATCTTAAAACAAAACACGGTTTTAATAATTAAAAATGTGACAGCTTTTTTTAAAAATGCTGACTTACCTGCATTGCGTTTCTAGTATTTACTGTTTTATTGCTAATGTTTGTATTTTATAACTTTTTATCATCAATAGATAATACACAATGACATGTCAGTCACAATTCAGACACTAACCTTTATTATTCCACATGCATTAACCTTAGATACTCAGACGGGCTTGAAATATACCAATTTCTAATTACGTAATACAGAAATATTAAGATTATACTTACTGGCTGTCCCCCCCACCAAGCTGGATTGTTCTTTTCAGTACCAGAGAGGGAGAAGGACATGTTTAAGTTGATATCGTACATGTTGTTGTCAACTATGCCATGTGTCTCTGCATACAGTCCCTAAAAAAAGTACATTCACTTGATATAAAAATACACTGGCAAGATTAATTGAATTCATAATTATTTCAACATAGGGCAATTATATGGAAGCAACGAATAAGAGCAAGGTAAGGTGGGGGATCAGGGAGGAATAAGAATTATTATATTATTAGATTTTGCCAGATATGTGATTGCAAATGGGTTCTGATGCAATCTGGAGTCAATCGTTTGACTTTCAGAGTCAAAATATTTGTTTGAGTTTTTTAAAGAGGTTTTTAAGGATAAGGGGGAAAACTTAAGGATAAGGAAATCCTTTAAGACCGAGATGAGAAAGGCTTTTTTCACACAGAGAGTGGTGAGTCTCTGGAACTCTCTGCCACAGAGGGTAGTTGAGGCCAGTTCATTGGCTATATTTAAGAGGGAGTTAGATGTGGCCCTTGTGGCTAAGGGGATCAGGGGGTATGGAGAGAAGGCAGGTACGGGATACTGAGTTGGATGATCAGCCATGATCATATTGAATGGTGGTGCAGGCTCGAAGGGCCGAATGGCCTACTCCTGAACCTAATTTCTATGTTTTTATGTTTTTTTCTATGTCTAATCAAGAGGATTAATAAGTACACTATAGTAGATATTGTGGCCGTAGAATTGAGTACAAGAGTTGCGGTGTCATATTACAATTTATGAAATATTAAATTGACCATACTCCCTGTGCAGTTTTGCTCACAGATCTGGTATTTGTATGCAGTTTGTGATGACACGCTACAGGAAGGATGTGATTAAGCTAGTGATGGTGCAGCAAAGATGGTGCCTGGACTGGAGGACTTGAGTGAAAGAAGAGTTTGGATAGGCTGAAACCTTTCCCTGGAGTGATGGAGGCTTTTGGGTGACATTATAGATATTCATAAAATTATGATGGACATAGAAGATGGACAGTTGGCACTGTCTTTCTCCCAGGATAGGGAAGTCTGAAATTAGAGGGCCTAGGTTTAAGATGAGAAGGGGAAGATTTTAAGGGGATTCGAGGGGCAACCTTTCCGCTCAGAGTATGGTGCATGTCGAGGATGAGCTGCCAGAGTAGGATGAAGAGGCAAGTACAAATATCAATCATTTGAATAGTACACGATAGGGAAGGCTTAGATCTCCAGACATTGATCTCCAAGCTGCTCACTGCAGAGGATATGAGAACAGTCACTCTTCCTGTGGGGAAAGGTTTGCTTCTAATGCAAGGGACTTCCTGCAGAACTGATGTCTTAAAACCCTAAATCTGGTGGGAGAGTACTTCGGAGGCGAGACCTTAGAAAATAAATAGGTAATCTGCATTCTGCAATGAGCATATTTCAAAAGTTGTCACTTGATGGAGATCTATTTTTTGGCTATTTACAGATAAAATGGAAATAAAAGCAGAAAATGTTGCAAATATTCAGAGAAGACTAGAGCTAATTGCTATGGGGCAAGAAATAGAGTAAATTTCTCAGAATAACAATCTTTCATCAGAACTCTGTTTCTCCATCCAAATCCCAGCAACCTTTCAAGCTGTTTTACATATCCCGCATTAGTGGTTTTATTTGCAATTCAATCTTTTTTAAAGTTTTGCTGTTTGCATTATTTCAAATAACTTGGATGCAATCAAAATGGGCATAAACTAAAGGGCACAAGTTATGATTTTCAACTGCTTTCCTGCTTTTGTGACGATAGATATTTTCTAGAATCACTGTGACAATGCAATAGCCCCACAGAAGTTCTATTGCTCCTGCACAGTATAATGCCAGTCATTTTTTATCATCCTATGCCAACCTAGGCGGGGTGCAAATTCCTAAATATTGGAAATCCCCTAAAATTAAAAAGAAAAAGGACATTTCAAGAATTTGTTTTAATGTTTACATTATTTAGTGTATCCATGGCAGCAAGCGGGGTCAATGAGGATGACTAAGTTAATGTCCACTGACTAACTTGCTTACCACTGTGCCAGCTCTGCAGTTTTTATAATATCATTTTCAAAGTTACACACAGAATGGAAACTTGACAGAAAGTCACTGCGGCTTAAATGGAAAACTTACCGTAACAATTGTGTAATGATTGGGAAACGTTTTAGTGGGATACATAGGTCTCAGGTACTTGGCGTGTGTTCCACAGGTTCCTGGAATAATTACATCAAGTTTAGTAATTTTTAAACAGTCGCGATATTTCACAACAGTTCATTTGCAGCTTCTTGGACTGATAGTGCTGTAGTTTGAGTAACAATTAGTCAATATAGTTCAAAAACAGAATGCATAAAATATAGCTTGGGATATTTGGATTGCAATTGTTTTGTAACTCCAGTCATCACACAACTGCAATCCAGTGTATAATCCGGATTCAAACAAAGTGAGGCTCCATAAAATCAAAGATAATGTTTAAATTCACTGAACTAAACATTTAAGTGCATCAATGCAAATAATAAGGAACTACTTTTGCCGATAAACCCATCAGAAACATTTGTGAAGTCCAACAGAAAATAGAAATGCAGCAAAATGTAAAGAAATAACCCTGTTGAGAATGTGGGGGAGTGCTCTATCTGCTTCGCATTTATTTGTGGCATATGAGACAGAAACAAAGCAGAACTTCCAATCCAAACTTCAAAAGACACCAGCATTTCCTTCCTCTATCTTCGTGGAGAAAAACCCACTCTTCCCATATTCTGATTTACAGAACATCTTGTCTTTACAGAAAGAAAGCCATTTGGGTCCTAATAAGAACAAGAGCAGTTCTGTACAGTGGTAGTTTGAGGAAACAGATAACATTCTTCACAACTCCCTTGAGTCGACGGATTGATCCATATTCGAGAACTCTGTGACAATCCTAAATGAGTATGCCACTGCTGGAACAGTACTCATCAGTAAGTGTTTGGAGGACTGCATGCCAAAGAAGACAGTACGAATGTTCCCCAACTGGAATCCTTGTGATTGAGGCAGTGCAGCGTAGGTTCACGAGATTGATCCCTGGGATGGCGGGACTGTCATATGAGGAAAGATTGAAAAGATTAGGCTTGTATTCACTGGAGTTTAGAAGGATGTATCTTATAGAAACATATACATTTATAAAAGGACTGGATAAGCTAGATGCAGGATTTTTTTCCCCCAATGTTGGGTGAGTCCAGAACAAGGGTCCACAGTCTTAGAATAAAGGGGAGGTCATTTAAGACTGAGGTGAGAAAAAAACGTTTTCACCCAGAGAGTTGTGAATTTATGGAATTCATTGCCACAGAGGGCAGTGGAGGCCAAGTCACTGGATGGATTTAAGAGAGAGTTAGATAGAGCTCTAGGGGCTAGTGGAGTCAAGGGATATGGGGAGAAGGCAGGCACGGGTTATTGATAGGGGACGATCAGCCATGATCACAATGAATGGCTCGAACGGCCGAATGGCCTCCTCCTGCATCTATTTTCTATGTTTCTATACTTCTAACCATGGATGAACCATGAGGTCCATTCCCAGGTGAAGGACAAACCTGCAGCATTCAAGTCGAACGATCCAGTATTGGTAATCTACATATGACCAACACAAACTCATAAAGGATGCCGAGGAAATTCCAAGCCAAGTTAGAATCCTAGGATAACAAACTGAAGTCAGGAAATATTGCTGGAACAACGAAGCTCCTCCTGATAAACACAATGTATTCTATGCTCACTTTGAACAGAAGGTCAGTGGAATGACATAATCTTGCACAACACCATCTGGTGAGCCTGTATATATTGTTATTGTGGAAAATGCAAGATCGGCCTTCCTAAGAGAGAACTCATGAAAGGCGACTAGTTTGGATGGAGTTGCCAGCTCCATCTTCAGGAACTGGGCAAACCATCTGTCAGGAGGATTTAAGGACATTTTTAACCTCCTCTTACTGTGGCAGACATAAGATCGGCTTTCTCGAGAGTAAATCTGCAGAAATCAACTAGTCCGGATGGAGTCCCTGGCTGCATCTACCGGATCTGCCATGTCTTCAGCACCTGTGTGGATCAGCATTCACAGAGATCTTTAATCTCGCATTACTCAATTCTGAGGTCACCACCTGCTTCATAAAGACCACTATCATTACTGTACTGTATAAAACTAAGGTAGCGTGCCCTACTGACATCCACCCATCATGAACTGCTTTGAGAGACTGGTGATAGTGCACCCTAATTACATGCTATCATGCTGCCTCCGAAAAACAGCCAACTTAGAAACATAGAAACATAGGAAATAGGTGCAGGAGGCAGCCATTCAGCCCTTCGAGCAAGCATATCACCATTCATTACGATCATGGCTGATCGTCCCCAATCAATAACCCATGCCTGCCTTCTCCCCATATTCCTTGATTAGCCCCTAGAGTTCTATCTAACTCTCTCTTAAATCCATCCAGTGATTTGGCCTCCACTGCCATCTGTGGCAGGGAATTCCACAAATTCACAACTCTCTGGGTGAAAACGTTTTTTCTCACCTCAGTCTTAAATGGCCTCCCCTTTATTCTAAGACTGTGGCCCCTGGTTCTGGACTCACCCAACATTGGGAAAAAAAAATCCTGCATCTAGCTTGTCCAGTCCTTTTATAATTTTATATGTTTCTATAAGATACATCCTTCTAAACTCCAGTGAATACAAGCCTAGTCTTTTCAATCGTTCCTCGTGTGACAGTCCCGCCATCCCAGGGGTTAATCTCGTGAACCTACGCTGCACTGCCTCAATCACAAGGAGGTGCTTCCTCAAATTAGGAGGCCAAAACTGTATGCAATACTCCAGATGTGGGCTTACCAGAGCCCTATACAACTGCAGAAGAACCTCTCTACTCCTATACTGAAATCCTCTTGTTATGAAGGCCAACATTCCATTCTCTTCTGCCATGTCCTTGTTTCCCATAATAATTTCACCCGTGTCTGCCTTCAAGGGACCCACATTTGACTTTGCAACTCTTTTTCCCTTAACATATCTAAAGAAACTTTTACTGTCCTTCTTTATATTGCTGGCCAGCTTCCCTTCGTACTTCATCTTTTCAGCCCATATTGCCCGTTGTGTTTCCTTCTGTTGTCCAATGAGTGTTTCCCATTCCTCTGGCTTCCGGCTACTTTTTGCTGTGTTATACATCTTTTAGTTTTATTCTATCTCTAACTTCTCTGGTCAGCCACAGTTGCCTCCTACTCCCCTTAGAATCTTTCTTCCTTTTTGGAATGAAATGATCCTATGTCTCCTGGATTATGCCCAGACATTCCTGCCATTGCTGTTCCACCGTCATTCCTGCTAGTATCCCTTTCCAGTCTACCTTGGCCAGCTCCTCTCTCATGCTTTCATAATCCCCTTTGTTCAGCTGCATCACTGCCACTTCTGATTTAACCTTCTCCTTCTCAAATTTCAGAATAAAACTAATCATATTATGATCACTATCTCCAAGCGGTTCCTTTACCTTGTATCTGGTTCATTGGACAACACTAAATCCAGAATTCCTTTTCTCTCCATTACAAGCTGCTCTAAGAATCCATCTCGGAGGCACTCTACAAACTCTCTTTCTTGGGGTCCTGAACCAATCTGATTTTTCCAGTCTGTCTGCAGATTGAAATCCCCCATCACCACAGTGGCATTATCTTTGTTACATGCCAGTTTAAACTCCTGCTGCAACTTACACCCTACATCCGGGCAACTATTTGGGGGTCTGTAAATAACACCAATTAGTGTCTTCTTGCCTTTACAATTCCTCAACTCAACCCACAGTGACTCTACCTCGTCAGTCCCTATGTCTTCCTTCGCAACGGACTGAATTCCATCCCTCACCAGAAGAGTCCACCTTCCTCTGCCCACCTGCCTGTCCTTTCTATAGGATGTATAACCCTGAATATTAAGTTCCCAGACCCGATCCTCCTGCAGCCACGTCTCAGTAATCCCCACAATGTCATATCTACCAACCTCTATCTGAGCCTCAAGCTCATCCACTTTACTTCTTATTCTTCACGCATTCAAATACAGTACTTCTAATTCCTTACTTAATCAAAGACTTGTCCCACCCCAATCATTCTTTTTTCTCCCTACTCCTGTTTAGCAGAAAGTATTTCTAGCAGTCCTGAAAGCGAGTCCACCAAAGTCAGGAACAGCTTCTTCCTCTGTTATCAGCAGAGCCAGGATGTTTTAGGTGCTAAAAAACTGAAATAGGCAGGCAAAAAGGCATAATAAAATTACAAAAAAGGCACGAAAAAGGCATTTATTGACAAAAAAAGGCATGTATTTCCACCACCAAAATATGGTTAAAAATGATATTATAAAGGTATTCTACATTTAATGACCAAAGTTGCCTGGTTGCACATAATTACTAGCATTTTTTTCAAATTATCTGGTGTTAAACTATGCCGTCTGTCAGACAGAATATGCTTCAGTTGTGAAAAACTTCTTTCTACCTCAGCTGAGGTCACTGGTGCATACCCAAAACAAGCTACAAACTCTATATTCATGTTGATATCTTGTGTATTACAACTACCTTTGAGAACTTTAGCTATGTTTTGTATTTCTTCAAGATCTTTGTTAGCTAAAATCACTCTCTCACATTTTCCTTGTATGTCTTTACCTACATCGCCAGGAACTTTACAGATATCATCAGTTACTTTGTTGAAAACCTGCAAGTTATTCACTAAAGATTCACCACGTTTCTCAAGGGAAGTGATAGCTGGTGGGAAGTTTGCAAAATTGGAAGCAATAAACACAAGATCGCAGTGGAGGGACTTTTTCTACATGATTTCACTGACGATCCTGACTGCAGCAGATTCTTCTCCTTCAAAACAGTTGACGATTTATTTTATCTTTTCAAAATTTGCAGCATAGTAGAGTACAGCATAGAGCCATGTTCCCCACCAAGTCAAAACAGGCTGAGGAGCTGGCAGAAACTCTCAGGTGCCAGTTCCTTGAACAACTGCACACGTGACGGTGTTTTGAGGAAGATTTTCTTGACATGGGAAACTAGGCGATCGACATTTGGAAACAAGCTATGTCTGTGCTTGACAATTCTATGACATTCTTGAGCTAAGCATGTCAAATGCAACATTTTGGGAATAAAACTTTAAGAGCAACGAGTAGCTTTTTTTCATGTACGGAGCTGCATCAGTCACAAACAGAAGAACATTCTCGTGTTTTATGCCTTCTGGCCACAGTACAGTAAGTGAATTTGTAAACAACTGAGCAATAGTTTGAGCTGTTTTGACTTCTTCCAATACTTCCGATAGTCAACAAATACTCCTTTGAATGGGTGACCCTGCCTCCAGTGTACCGATAACCACATGGGCAACATACTCCTCCACAGCATCGGTTTGTCTCATCTATTGAGATCCATATTTTGTTGCATGCAACTTCATCTCTAATTTTTCTGCACAACAATGTTCAAGTTGCTGTCAACATAATTTTTCTGTAATGATGACTCACTTGGTAAATGTTCCTCTGTGTATTTCTCTAGAAAACCTCTGAGAGATTTGTTTTCCAATTTCCACAGTGGAATTGAAGCATCAATGAATGTCTTGCACAGTTCACTCGAAAATTCAGATTTGCGACTGGAGCCAGCAGTAAATGTAGTGAGGAGACAAGCTTGGGTATTTCACTTGGGTATTCTGCACCCCAGCGGTATCAACATTGACTTCTCTCATTTTAGATAGCCCTTGTCTTCTCCCTACTTCCCCCTTCTCAGATCTCCTTCTAGTCCTACTGTCTCCGCCTCTTCCTATCTTTTTCACGCCCGCCCCGCCCACATCAATCTGAAGAAGGGTCTTGACCTGAAAAGTCGCCTATTCCTTCTCTCCGTAGATGCTGTCTCACCCACTGAGTTTCTCCAGCATTTTTTGTCTACCTTCGATTTTTCCAGCATCTGCAGTTCTTTCTTAAATAGATCTTGGAGAAGGCTGAACCAGCGGGCAGCGGCATGAACGTTTTTGCCCCGTGGTGGAAATTTTTGTTGTAAGTTATACTATGTTAACACATTAATAATATACGTTACTATTAACATGTTAACATAGAAAATGTCATTGTAATCTTAGACAATAGACAATAGACAATAGGTGCAAGAGAAGGCCATTTGGCCCTTCGAGCCAGAGACCGCCATTCAATGTGATCATGGCGGTGCTTTCTTGGTACAATTAAGAGAAATTACAGCGCACTAAATCTTGGTACAATTAGATTCCACTTACGAAATTAGCACGACCACGAAATTTAGATAGCACGACCAGCAAAATTGCTCAAAGAATTACTGAAAGTCCCGCACTGCATTTAGGCACTTGATTGTGAAAAAGCATTATCTTGATGAAATCACTAAAAAAGACATGAAAAAGACACATGACCTGGCATTTATAGCAAAATCCTGGCTCGAGTTATCAGGCTTTTGAATGGTACTTCCATAAGCGAAGTATGGTTTGATCACCTCTACCCGCATAGCGAAGACAGCAGATTTTGTTTCTGGAACTGAAGCACTATAATGTACTACAATACTGAGAACTATATTCTGCACACTGTATCTTTCCCTTTGATCTATCTATTGTATTGGAGTTTGACGATTGTATTTATGTACGGTATATCTGATCTGTTTTGGATAGCACACGTGAAACAAAGTTTTTTCACGTAAATGTTAGTACACATGACAATAATAAACCAAAACCTAAGCACTCTATTAACCCCGCTGCATTCTGTTATTTTTCTCTTTGCGCAACAGGTTCATTCCAGATCTTGGGCTCTGTCTGTATGGAGTTTGCACGTTTTCCCTGTGATCATTTGGGTTTCCTCTCGGCGTTCCAGTTTTCACCCACATACCAAAGACATGCAGGTTTACAGAATTAATTCCCCCATATAAATTGCCACAATGCGATAGGGGATAACAGAGGACCAGTGTGAACGGGCGATCGACGATCGGTGTGGACTTGGTGAGCCGAAGGGTCTGCATCCATGCTGTACAACTAAACTAAAACTACACGCTGTACTTGTGTATGCCTTGAATGTACTCATGTATGGTTTGACTGCATAGCATGCAAAACAAAATCTGTCATTGTATCTTAGAACACATGACAGTAAAAACCTATAACAATATTAAACCAATAACAATAATTAACCAATAACAATAGCAATGTACTTGGCATTTTATTGTAAAGGAAGGTAAATGAAAAAATAGTTATGGTATTGGAAATATCGTGGTTAAAAGATGATATTTCAGTTTTAGAAGTGGAAAAGGAGAAAGAGGGTATTGGTTCTACTGGAGTTTATGGAGGGTGGTAAATAGGAAAATTGTACCAACATTCATGAAATGAACTTTGGAGACACCTGCTGTTAGGTATACAAATTGTTGCAATGTTATGGTTTCAAACTGATCTAAATGTGTTCTCAAAAGAATATCAGTATGTAATCTGAAGAGAACATTTAATTGCTGTTTTTAATCACTGTTCAAATATGCTTGGTGACTGTGGTACTTTTACATTCAAATTTATATTCATTCAGAGTTTAAAATAACCATAACCATATAACAATTACAGCACGGAAACAGGCCCTCTCGGCCCTGTCCAGTCCGTGCCGACCATTTGTTTTCCCCAGTCCCCATCTACCTGCACTCAGACCATACCCCTCCATTCCCTTCACGTCCATATACCTATCCACTTAACTCTTAAATGTTTAATAAATCGATCCTGCCTCCCCACTTCTGCTGGAAGCTGATTCCACACAGCCACCTAAAATGATTAAATTGTTTTAAAAAAAATGGATAGAAAAATGTACCATATGGCATGGGTTATATAATACCTTTTCATGGTGTTAAAGATATGAATCCATATATAAGTATCATATCATCAGTCCGGCGGGAGCAGAATTAGGGCCATTCTGCCCATCGAGTCTACTGGGCCATTCAACCATGGCTGATCTCCTATCACTGCCAACACCCATTCTCCTGCCTCACCCCATAACCCCTGATACCATTACTAATCAAGAATCTAATCAATCTCCACCTTAAAAACGTTCAATGGCGGCCTCTACAGCCATCTGTGGCAATGAATTCCACAGATTTACCACCTTCTGACTAAAGAAATTCCACCTAATTTGCTTTCTAACGGTATGTCTTTTTTATTCTGCGGGCTATGCCCCCTTGTCAGAGATTCTCCCCCTAGTGGAAACAATCTCTCCACATCCACTCTATCTAGGCCTTTCACTATTCGGTAAGTTTCATTGAGGTTCACCCTCATCCTTCTAAAATCCAGCGAGTACAGGCCCACTACCGTCAAATGTTCATCACATGCTAACCCATTCATTCCTGGGATCATTCTGGTAAACCTCCTCTGGATCCTCCCCAATGCCAGCATATCCTTCCTCAGATTTGGGGCCTAAAACTGCTTACAATATACCAAACGTGGCCTGCAAGTACCGTATAGCCTCATCATTACATCTCTGTTTTTATATTCTAGTCTTATCGAAAAAAATGTTAACATTGCATTTACCTGCCTTACCACCAATTCAACTCACAAATTAACTTTTCGGGAATCTTGCACCAGCACTCCAAAGTCAATTTGCCCCTCTGATCTAGCTATCACTGAATTATCTCCCCATTTAGAAAATAGTCTTTGCCTTTATTCTAGCCACCAAAATGCATAACTGCACACGTTGCTACACTGTAATTCCATAGGCCACTTCTCTGCCCACTCTCCCAAACCTGTCCAAGGCCCTTCTGCAGAGTGATTTGAGTACAGCTCCATCCAGGGACCCACAAGAAATTGCAGCGAATTGCACAAACCAACTTCCTTTCTATTGACTTCATTTTATTTTTGCCTCATGCTGGCAGCAGCAAGACCAGCTGCATAATCAAGGATGAGTCGCACCCTGACCACTCCGTTCTCCTTTCTCCCCTCTCCCATCAGGCAAAAGGTATAGAAGTGTGTAAAACGCGACACCATCAGATTCAGGACAGTTTCTTTGCTGTTATCAAGCAACTGAATCATTCCTACCACAACCAGAGACCAGGGGAACTATTATCTACCTCTTGATGACCCTCTGACATCCTTGATCAAAGTTGCTGGCTTTTACCTTTCCACTAAATATTATTCTCTTATCACGTATTTATACCCAGCACCAACCCCAATGGAAGCACTATTAGTCAACTGGCAGCCAACCAGAAACAGACCCCTTTATTCCCATTCTTAGACTGTTTTGGGGCCATCCAGCCAACCTTCATTTCCATGCTTGTATCTTCACTCTAATACCATGGGCTCTCATCTTCATTAGCAGCCTCACAAGCGGCACTTTAATCAAAGACCCTTCTAAAAATCCAGATAAACAATATCTACTACTGACTTTTCTTGGCTTACTTCAGATTTTTGTTCCATGTGCTTCTAAGTTCTCAAAACCTCACCCTTTATAATGGACCTATAAATCTTACCAATCAACTGAAAGCCAGGCTTGCCGGCCTATAATTTCCCCGTCTTTTGCCTTCGCTCTCTTCTTGAACATTGGAGTAACATTCACAATTTTCCCAATCCTCTGGAAAATTCCTGCCTTTAGTGATTCTTCAAAGATCATCACTAATCACTATACCACAATCTCTAAAGCCACCTCTTTACAGAACATTGGTGAGGTGTGGTCCCATTTGGTTCAGGTGACTTATCCACCTACAGATCTTTCTGCTTCCCAAGCACCTTCTACTTAGTAATAGCCACACCAGTAACTTCCAACCCTTGACTCTCTTGAATTTCAGGGCACATTGCTGGTGTCTTCTGCTACGTAAACTGACACAAAAAATATATTCAATTCATCTGCCATTTCTTTATTCCACGTTATTACTTCTCCACCATCATTGTCCAGTGGTCCAATGTCCACTCTTGCCTCTCTCTTGCTCTTTATATATCTGAAGAAACTTTTGCTATCCTCTTTTATATTGTTGGCCAGCTTACCTTCATATTTCATCTTTTCTACCTGTATTGCCTTATTAGTTATCTTCTGTTGGTTTTGAAGAGCTTCCCAATCAATATATTTATTGTTTTTATTAAAACATAGAGATATGAGAATATTGTAAGGCTGTATAATCTTTGAATGCTACCATTAAACCCAGATCTTTTATAAGAAGCTATTGGATTTTTGTTGTAAAACATATAATGATGGCATGCCGTATGCATTTAGCTGGTATTTATTTCTAGTGACTTACTGAGTTTCTCAATAACTGGCATGAAGACGTTCCACGTCTGTAGGTACTCTGCACGAAATCCATCGAAGGAAACCAGTATCAAAGTGGACGGGAAAATCTGGAAATCCAAGGATAACATGTTATTTTAATTCTAATTATTGATTTCGCATCAATGTTATCACAATATCAACTTTCTTAACCTAGCCCTCAATCTTTTTATTTACATGCAATTCACATTGTTAAGCTCATAAGTTCCTAGGAGCTGAGTTCGGCCCATTTGGCCCATGAAGTCTACTCTGGTCCATTCAATCATGGCTGATCTATCTTTCCCTCTCAACCTCATTCTCCTGCCTTCACCCCCATAACCGCGACACCCTTACTAATCAAGAATCTGTCAATCCCCAGTCTTAAAAATATATCCATTGACGGCCTCCCTCAGCAGACTGTGGCAATGAATTCCACAGATTCACCACCCTGCACTAAGAAAATTCCTCCTCATCTCCATTTCTAAAGTATGTCCTTTTATTTCTAAGGCTATGCCCTGTGGTCCTTTGACTCACCCACTAGTGTAAACATCCTCTCACTCTATCCAGGTCTTGTTTTTCTGAAGGGTCTTTCTGAAATATTAACTCTCTGTTTTATTTCCATTGAAGCAGCCTGGCCAGCTGAGTGTTTCCAACATTCTAGTCAATAACCTTTCATGAGACCATATGAAACATTGAGTAATTGTGAAGACCAAGGTCAGATGGGGAGGACTAAACAATAGAGGAAGAACTGTAACAAGGAACAAGGTACAATGTGAAAGATTACAGGGCATAGGTTTAAGGTGCAGGGAATTTAAAGGAAATGTGTCGGAGCAGTTTTTTTTTTGAAACAGAGAGGGTAGATGTCTGGAACATATTGCCGGGGTGGAGGTGGTGAAAGCAAACAACATGAAAGATCGTGATGTTTAAGAGGCTTTATTCAGACTCATGATCATGCAGAGAATGGAAGGATGTGGATCATGTGCAAGCAGATGGGATGAGTTTATAACTGGCATCATGAACATAGAACTTTTCCATGTTTGATGTTCCATGTTCTGACTGAATAGAACTGAGGCCTCAGCTGACGTAAGCAACAGCACCCAACCAAAGATGTTTTCCTCTCACCTTGCCTAAACATTAACACACTCGCATCCCCCCCCCCCCCCCTCCCAGAACCATTGAAGTTTAAATTAAGGATAAGTTGATGGGATCATGCAGACATTTCACACAGCCAGTTCCTGAATGGAATCAGCTTTTACTAAATTAAGTTAACAAAATAAGTTTATGCACTTTGGAAATGTCGGGAATTCATATTAATTATCTTTTTGAACATTGTTTGTTTCTTTTACTAACTTCAGCACAGCTGCCTTTCCCTGCGTTCTCTAAATCATGAGCCACTGAGCTAATGTATTATTTAATTATAGATACCCTTACCACTGCAGGAGAGCATACAGGAGTTTTGATTTCTTCGCACTCATTCATCGTCCAACCAGGATATTTCCACTGCACACAAAGTAAGATCAATGAAATTTTGATTTCTCATTCAGATAAAACTTCCATTCCATTAAATTAAACAAAAGTTCATGCTTTGCTCAAAAGAAATAGAATCCTGCTTCATGTTGGCTACAATACGATCACAGCTGCCCGCAGTCCTGTACAAGACCCACATGCATTTATTTCCCTTAATATTTAAAACACATTTTAACTTTTGTCTTTAATATGTTCAGTAACTGAACTATCATTGCCCTCATAGATGGAGAATTATTTTGGAGTTTAAGTTTTCTTTTATTAGAAGTACATAATAAGAACATTTGAATGGGGCAGTAACAGTCTATCCATTGCCTAATATTATAAATATTATCATATTACGTTTAATGACTCTGCTTCCATATATATATATATTTTTTATAGATAGAAAATAAAGAGAGAGAGAAAAAAAAAAGCATGATAAAGAAGAATGGAATAATTTACTAATAATACAACATTGGAGATAGGTTTGTAAATTATAAAGTATAACTTTTCATCTAATCCTTGATTCGAGCTTCAGTCAGTTTCTCGTGCCGAACCAGTCTGCCCCTTCAAATAGTCCACAAATGAAGACCATATTCTGATACAAAGTTCTTGTTTGTCCATTAAGACAAGTCTAATTCCCAAATGTAGGGTCTCCGACATTTCCATAATCCAGATTTTAATTGTGGGGGTTATAGGACCTTTCCAAAATTTTCATATGAATTTTTTCCCAGTTATTATGCTATAGTTGATAACGTTTCTTTGGCTTGTATAAGTGTTAGACTTTATTCTAATATTCCTAATATTATTAGTTTTGAGTCTGGATCCAATTGGGAGTTGACAGCTTCCGAAATTATCTTTAAAATTTCCGTCCAAAAGTTTTTAATTTTTATACAATTTACGAATGTGTGAGTTAAGTTAGCCTCTAAATGCTGACATTTTTCGCAGATAGGAGATATATGTGGAAAGATTCTATTTAATTGTTTTTTTGAGCAATGTAACCTATGTAATACTTTAAATTGTATTAAAGAGTGCCTGGCATTTAACGAGTATTGATGTATATGTTGTAAGCTTGCAGATGTAAGTTGTAGATAGAGAATTCTGGGTGAAAAATATTCTTATCTTAGTCCAGGAGAGCTGCTCACTATTCAAACTCTTGAATTAAGACACCCCACTCAGGGGAAATAACAACCTTATTGGCCCTGTCTCACTGTCGGACCTTGACCCACGAGGTACCCCCCGAGTGAGAGACTCGGGGTTGTGCACGATATCCCAAGTTGATGTTCCAGTGTTTGAACCGAGTTCCCACGGGTATGGGAATATATGCGATGTTCCAAAGTTCGTCTCCCGTTTACTCTTGAGCTGGACAAAGTTCGTCTCCCGTTAACTCTTGAGCTGGCAACATCTCCTGAAATGTGACACAGTGTTTCTAACAGGAGTGACTTGATACACACAAATAGACTGGGGATGGGCTCAAATGTCCCAGTGTCATAATGAAAGATGAGACATGTGTAGGAGAGAGAGAGTTGCTGACTGCAGGCAGACACTATTGGTAGTGATTTTGCCCACCAGTCTCAAAAGCCGCTGTGTTGTTTCCCTGTCCCTGGATGATAGCAGGGGCATTCAAGCAGCACAATAGCCCCCTCCTCCTCCCCCTCCACGCCAACACAAAGGGCAACGATCCCAAGAGGCTTTAGGGGCAGAAGAAACAGCGGACAGGCGGACAATCACCCGCGCATAACGCGGAGAGATCATGGCGCTATTGTAGGTCTTCTTTGCACGTCAGGTGTTTCTGTATTTCTCCTATCTCATTGTTGGCCCTGACTGTCACCAACCCACCCCCACCCCTCTGCTTCCCGGCCATTTGTGTGACCCCTTCCACTCCCCTCTCCAGCTCCCCGTCCATTGGCACAACCGCGCGGGCGCCGGGGGCTTCGCACCGTCTTCATGTTGGCGACATCCCAAGGCTAAGGCTTGGACGGAAGGCATACGCAACAAGCTGGAGTAACGCGGGCCAGGTAACATCTCTGGAGAAGGTGATGTTTTGGATAAGGGCTTCGTCTTCTGAGAAGGATCTCGACCCGAAAAGTCACCTATTCCTCCTTCTCTCCAGAGTTGCTGCCTGACCCGCTGGAGTTACTCCAGCTTTTTCGTGGAATGGGTGACGTTTCGGTTCGAACCCTTCTTTCTTCGACAGAAAATAAAAACTTGCCTCGCTTGAAGCAGCTTGTAAATTAAAACATAAAATCAAGAAATATTAAAGGTCGACTCATTTATGTGCTGTATTCATTACCTGGCCTATTGCTGTCCTCCCTCGTCCCACCGTGAGCGCTGGACAACTCTCACCGGATGGAAACCTCCGCTGCATCCGGGCGGAGGGCGATGATCACTGGACTGACCGGCAAGTAGAGGCGGCGGGTCGGTCCCAACCAAAGAAGATCCAAGCCAGGGCTCACCCGTACACCGGGATAGACACAACCAACTACTGGACTAAGCTCAGCGGGATCTCTGGAGAAGTCTGAAGTAAGGTCTCGACCCGAAATCTCACCATCCCAACTCTCCAGAGATGCTAGCCTTGTCCCTCGGAGTTACTCCAGCATTGTGTTGTCTATCTCCAGTGTGAACCAGCATCGCAGTTTCCTTCCCAATCCCACACTCTCGGCCCCGGGGGTGGATAGAGCATCACACGTGGACACAATCCCACCCACACCCCAGACTTGCCCCTTCCGGCAGGTCTTTAATAACCCGGTCCTCTCATGAGACAGAGTGACGATCGAAGCCACGGCAGGCGCCTCAGTATAATAAAAGGGACAAGTGGCAGATCTATCGCAGAAAGGCCGAAGATAGAACACAAAAAGGCTGGATTAAACTTAGCAGACAGGCCGCCACTGGGAGAGAAGAATGGGTGGCACATTTCGGGCAAAGTCTGAAGAAGGGTCTCGACTCTATTACGTCTCTCCAGAGATGCTACCTGGTCCGCTAGAGTTACTCCCAGCATTTTTGTCTATTCTATTGGTTCCAGTCTTCTACGCGAGCAAAGAACAGATTATTAAAGGTTCCCACGGAAGACCTCACGAGACCACTAAGATAACCCCCGCCAAACGGGCCACTACGTTATACAACGATTAAATGTTTCCATTTTTAACTTGACAGTTAATGACTCGTGGAAAAAATAATATGTTTGATTATTTTTCACGAGTTTAACAAGTTTCCCAGTACCTGAGGACCGTTAGCGCACGAGTCAGTAAGTTTCTCGTGCGAGTTCCGACGTTCCCGCTACGTGATCACCAGAGTGAAAACTCGGGTCACTCGTGGGCCAACTCGCACATGAGACAGGGGTTTTACTCTATCAGGAACATTAAAGGTTGAGATGTTTTATATTTCAGAAGTGCAGTTATTATAGCTAGTAATCCAACCAGAATCTTGTGTCTAAAGAACATAAAATAAATACTTCAATTTGCATCCGTAATAATGAATAACTTCCCATGATGAGGTTTTCATCAGAGAGGATTACACAATGATAGTTTGTTGTGATTGTAACTATGAAGAATTCCGCAAGGACCATTACTACTCTTCTAATTAATGATTGATCTGGATGAATCTGCTGAGTGGCATGATTGTAGTTTAACACAAACCTTGTAACACTGGTAAGACAAATATTTTTTCAGTCTGATCTAATGAAGGATGAAGAATGGGCCCCATTTCATTGATATATTTTTGTTTTTGATGCATGCACTGTTGAGCATCTAGGGTCTGACTAATGTTGAAGCTGCACGTGTATCTACTCCTATGACCTGTGACCGACCTGGTGGTTTTTCCGCCACATTCCAAAGACGGCAGGTTTGTAGGTTAATTGGCCTCTGTAAATTCCCTCCCTATGTGTAGGATAGAACAGTGTAGACTGTAATCCCCTGTCCCACTTAGGAAACCAGAACGCGAAACACTGGTGACACCTGCCCTGCGCCCCACCCAAGGTATCCGTGAGGTTCCCAAGGTTTTGGTCACTCTTCTCACTCTCCCTAATGGTCGAAACTGGTTTCCGCGAAGTCCGTGGCATCGTCTAGGATCCTGCGATTATTTTCAACAATAACAAAATCGCCTTTGAAATAAAAAAGGTCCCCATTTGGTCGAAGCCAGTGAAAACGGGGTATGCACTATTAGCTACAGGCAGTCGACGCGGCAATCACCTTCGCTGACCTTTGCCAATTTGATTTTCTGGAACTAGAATCCTACGAAGGTAAAATGCCCCTAACTTTATTAAACTTCTTTAAAACTGTCTCCACTCCTCTCTCCCCCCCCCTATCCTACTCCCTATCTCTCTCCCCTTCTCTCATCCCCCTCTCCCGCGCTCACTAAAGTACTTAGTGGCAAGCCGTTACCTCTCTCTTCAATCGCCAGACAGCGCTCCTCCGCTGGCCTGGCCCCCACCTTCGTGATGTTTTTGTGTGCGTTGTGTGTGTGTGTGCAAAGAGAGCAATGAATCCTGTAGGATCCTTTGGTCAGTAGATGCACTCACACTTAGCGTCGAGGCATTCCAGGCCGAGTGACCAAAACCTCTGCTGATCATGGAAACCTTGGTTGGGCGCAAGGCCACCAGAGTGTCCGTTCAGGTTTCCTAAGTGGGGACAGGGGCAGAAGTGATCCATGGGTCGGGGCGCAGACTCTGGTCCGAATGGGGTCTGTTTCCAACTGTAGATCTATCTTTATTTTAGATTAAAAATCTGCGCCATACCGACACAACCTGACTGACAGAAATTCTATCAACACTATTTTTCTGGTCAATTTCCATTGTTCCTTTGTTTCCTAACCAACTGACCCATGATCACCCTCTAATGTAATTTCTGAGTACCCAGCTGTCGAAAAAACCAAATCTATAAGTTTCATAGTTCCATGAAGCTGGAACAGATCAAGTACTAACAACCAAGGGACGTACCCGTTCAAAGATCATATGCTATATATTTTTATTTGATCACTCCCTATTACTCAATAATCTACAATGCTAATTTCACTCTTTGAAGACAACAATGTAAAGTCCACAGGCCAATTAGCTTGATATGGTTATCTACATCATAGTTTGTATGTGTTAGTTGTTTCGAGTAGGCATTGATTAGAAATTTGATGAATATTGGGAGAGTCCCTTTTCGCGGACAATATTAAAATCATTGAAAGCCGCAAATTTTTAATTTGATTTCAACCAACTTTTTTTAAATGAAGAAAGTCTTTTTGGTTTCAACAGAAAATAACAAACAGCCTTGTTGCAAAGTTTACAAATGGTGCAGCAATAATCAGTCATTTGCAAATAACCTTAGTGGCTTGTCGGTGAATGTTTTTCACTGTGATGGAACGTCCATAGCTCAGCTCATTACAAAATTATCACGTTAGTTTAGAAATATACTGGAAAACAGTGCCAGGTATTCTTCAATAGATAATCAGATAGATAGAATGTAGAAAGCCAATCAATGGACTGCTAGGTTTATGGCACATGGACACAGTATGAGAGTATGCACTACAAGTACAGCAGGCAGTGAAGAAAGCTAATGGCATGTTGGCCTTCATTGTGAGAGGAATTGAGTTTAGGAGCAAGGAGGTCCTACAGTAGTTGTACAGGGCCCTGGTGAGGCCGCACCTGGAGTATTGTGTGCAATTTTGGTTTCCTAATTTGAGGAAGGCGATTCTTGCTATTGTGGGAGTGCAGCGTAGGTTCACCAGGTTAATTCCCCGGATGGCAGGACTGACATATGATGAAAGAATGAGTCGACTGGGCTTGTATTCTCTGGAATTTAGAAGGATGAGAGGGAATCTTTTAGAAACATATACAATTCATAAAGGATCGGACAGGGTAGATGCAGGAAAAATGTTCCCACTGTTGGGAGAGTCCAGAACCAGGGGTCACAGTTTAAGAATAAGTGATAGGCTATTTAGTACTGAGATGAGGAAAAAAATATTCTCCCAGAGTTCTGAATCAGCGCAATTCTCTGCCACAGAAGGCAATGGAGGCCAATTCACTGGATGTTTTCAAGAGAGAGTAAGATTTAGTTGTTTGGGCTAAATGAGTCAAGGGATATAGGGAAAAAGCATGAACAGGGTACTGGTTCAGGTTTTTGATGAACAGCCATGATCATATTGAATGGCAGTGCTGGTTCGAAGGGCCGAATAACCCACCTTACCACTTACTTTCGCTTGACCACCTACCACATTACTACTCTATAACTACCCACTAACTATTCCTCCTACGCCTACTACTAAACCCTTACACACTGCTACTAC
>CM069135.1:68909991-68982491 GCA_035221665.1 Okamejei kenojei
CGGGGATTCCCCTCCCCCACTATTGATGAGGCTCGCACCAGGGTCTCCTCCATACCCCGCAACACTGCCCTCGCTCCCCATTCCCCCACTCGCAAACAGGGCAGAGTCCCCCTGGTCCTCACCTTTCACCCCACCAGCCGGCAAATACAACATATAGTCCTCCGCCAGTTTCGCCACCTCCAACGTGACCCCTCCACCCGCCACATCTTTTCCATCTCCCCCCCTGTCTGCCTTCCGCAAAGACCACTCCCTCCGCAACTCCCTTGTCAATTCTTCCCTCCCCTCCCACTCTACCCCTTCCCCGGGCACTTTCCCTTGCAACCGCAAGAAATGCAACACTTTCCCTTCACCTCCCCCCTCCACTCCTTTCAGGGACCCAAGCAGTCCTTCCAGGTCCGACAGAGGTTCACCTGCACCTCCTCCAACTTCATCTACTGCATCCGCTGCTCCAGATGCCAGATGATCTATATCGGTGAGACCAAGCGGAGGCTTGGCGATCGCTTCGCCGAACACCTCCGCTCGGTCCGCAATAACCAACCCGACCTCCCGGTGGCTCAGCACTTCAACTCCCCCTCCCATTCCACATCCGACCTCTCGGTCCTGGGCCTCTTCCACGGCCAGAGTGAGCAACACCGCAAGCTGGAGGAACAGCACCTCATATTCCGCTTGGGGAGTCTGCATCCTTTGGGCTTGAATATTGAATTTTCTCAATTCTGTTAACCCTTGCTGTCTCCTCCCCTTCCCACCTCTCCCTCAGCCCTCGGGCCCTGGCATTCCCTCTATCTCTATCTCCCTCCCCCACCCCAGTCGCACCAGCTTCTCATTTTCACACCACAAACAGCTTACAATGGCTTGTTCCCTTTATCACCGATACTTTTTTGCATATCTTTCACTCATTGTTCCTTATCTCTCCACATCACCGTCTATATCTCTCGTTTCCCTGATCCCTGACCAGTCTGAAGAAGGGTCTCGACCCGAAACGTCGCCTATCTCCTTCGCTCCTTAGATGCTGCTGCACCCGCTGAGTTTCTCCAGCTTTTTGTGTACCCTTAAGAATGTTGTAAGTTTCTATAATCCAGAGAGAATTTACATGTGATTTGCACAATTGCAGCTGCTTTTTCCAATCTGATTTTCTTGTTGATGGTGCAATGTAATTTTCAGAATTAAAAATCCCCAGATTAAATTTCTAATGTTATGCAAGCTATTGTTAAGCATGCTACTTACAATAACTACTGTACGATCCTTTTTTTAAACATTTAAAATAGATGAGATACTCCTCAGAAATCCATACTTGGTTTTCCCTGGTATTTTGGAGCAGCATTGTTTTAATTTAAAATAAATCTTATTTATTCCGTTTTTATTTATATATATATATATAAATAAGACCTGGTATTAACCACCAAACAGCTGGAAAAGAAAGCATTTGCATAAATTTTTGCTTATTGTCTGAACCAATTTCTCCTCGTCCTAGACACTGCCCCTTTTATTCTTTCGACAGAAGCCTCCTCGTGGCAATCCCTGGAAATGACGACACGACGCACTCTGTGGCGCGAGGGGCGACCAATTCTGTCATCATGTTGGACGATGACAGAAGCCAACAGCGAGCTACACGTCGTCTGACACACGAGCTCACAAATCTTGCTGTCTGTTGGACTTCAACCTTGCTATCTCTTGTCATGTAGTTCTTTATCAAATGACTTAAAAGAACTAGAGATAGAAAATCTACTCTTTAGCTCCTCAAACAGGCTCATCAAACATAGAAAAAAAAAACAAGAATGCTGCAGGCATGCCAGTTTAGACCTTATCGGTGTGGAGAGAACCAGAGCTAATGTTTAAGTTAATGTCTTTTTATCAATCCAGAAAAGTCATACACAATCCACCTTTAACAAATTCATGGTGGCATTCTTTCATTGAGTCAGTTGTCCATAACTGGCTGTCCAGTAGATGTAGGATTCATCCTTTCACCCCAATTTAAATTGTAATGTATGTCATTCTTCAAGGTTCAGACGTACCACCTCTATCCAGGGATGACACAGAGGTGATCCCTTCTGTATTCTTCACTCCCACATTCCTCAGTAACCTGGGATGCATACCATCCAAAGCAGGGGAAATCTATTTTTAAAATAGCCAGAATTTTCAGTACTTCCTCTATCATTTTTCACTCCATGCATCAAATTTTAATGAGACTTTCATTTAAAGTACATTTATAATGTATGCATCAAGTATTTCAGCTGTGCTTTGTGCTTGCATTAGTACTTTGTTCCTGAATCAGGCCCACCCCACTGCACAAGCTGCTTGTTATTTTACAAGCCCATGGAAAACTTTTATAGAAGCATAGAAAATCAGGTGCAGGAATAGGCCATTCAGCCCTTCGAGCCAGCACTGCCATTCAATATGATCATGGTTGATAATCTAAATTCAGTACCCAATTCCTGCTTTTCCCCCCATATCCCTTGATTCCTTTAGCCCTAAGATCTAAATCTTACTCTCTCTTGAAAACATCCAATGAATTGGCCTCCACTGCCTTCTGTGGCAGAGAATTGCACAGATTCTCAACGCAGGGTGAAGAGGTTTTTCCTCATTTCAGTCTTAAATGGCCTACTGCTTATTCTTAAACTGTGACCCCTAGTTCTGGACTCCCCAACATCGGGAACATATTTCCTGCATATAGCCTGTCCAATCCTTTAAGAATTGTATATGTTTCTACTCTCATTCTTCTAAATTCCAGTGAATACAAACCTAGTTGACCCATTCTTTCATCATATGTCAGTCCCGCCATCCCGGGAATTAACCTGGTGAACCTACGCTGCAGTCCCTAAATAGCAATAATGCCTTTCCTCAAATTAGGAGACCAAAATTGCACACAATACTCCAGGTGCGGTCTCATCAGGGCGCTGTACAACTGCAGTAGGACCTCCTTGCTCCTGAACAAATCCTCTCGCAATGAAGACCAAAATGCCGTTGGCTTTCTTCACTGCCTGCTGTACCTACATGCTTACTTTCAGTGAATGATGTACATGTCTCAATGCACCTCCCCTTTTCCTAATCTGACACCATTCAGATAATAATCTGCCTTCATGTTCTTGCCACCAAAGTGGATAACCTCACATTTATCCACATTATGCTGCATCTGCCATGCATCTGCCCACTCTCTCAACCTATCCAATTCACCCTGCAGCCTCATAGCATCCTCATCGCAGCTCACACTGCCACCCAGCTTTGTTTTCATCTGCAAACTTGCAGATGTCACATTTAATTCCTTTGTCTAATTCATAAATATATATTGTAAATAACTGGGGTCCCAGCATCGAGCCTTGCGGCACCCCACTAGTCACTGCCTGCCATTCTGAAAAGGACTCGTTAATTCCCACACTTTACTTCCTGTCTGCCAACCAGTTCTCTATCCATGTCAATACCCTACCCACAATACCATGTGCTCTAATTTTGCACCTAATCTCTTGCGTGGGACCTTGTCAAACACTTTTTGAGTTTGTTTGTTTGTTAATTGTGAATTTAATCTTGTGTTTTATTTCCATTTTCATTTCCTTTGTTTTATTCAATTTTATATATTTATGAACCCCTTATTTCCATTGTCATTTCCTTTGTTTTATTCAATTTTATATATTTATGAACATATTTAACCTAATCTATTATGTAACACTGTCATTAAATTAGCTTCAGACCATAGGTTACTTTTTTTGTTCTCCGTTTCTCATTCATCTCACTATTCATTTTTGAGCTAGACAGTTTTCGTATATAGGATATCACATGCTGGAAATGTTGTACTCTATCTCATGAGTTTTGCCTTCACGAGTGAGTTGCGGATCCAGTCTTGAGTTTACCGTGAATGGATGCAACGCAACACAAACCAACAATTACTAGTTTGTATTCCAGCGGATGTTGCACAATCTGCCAATCATGCATTTTCAATACTTGGGAGAAAATGGTATCAAACTGTGAGCATTATTTAAATTGTAATTAGCTATTAGTTTGTTTTATGGGAAGTTAATAATGAAAGAAAAGTGTAGAAGCTAATAAAACTAAAGTTCTAACACAAAATACCAGGAATATCGGGGGCGGCACAGTGACGTGGCGGTAGAGTTGCTGCCTCACAGTGGCAGAGATCCGGGTTCGATCCTGACTACGGGTGCTGTCTGTGTGGTGTTTACATGTTCTCAGTGTGACTGTGTGGGTTTTCTCAGGGGCTTCCACTTTCACCAACATCCCAAAGACCTGCAGGTTTGTAGGTTAATAGGCTTCCGTGAATTTTCCCTAGTATGTAGGATAGAAGTAATTTACGGGTGATCATTGGTCGGCACAGACTTGGCGGGCCAAAGGGCCTGTTTCCACGCTATATTTCTAAACTAAACTAAAGTTCTCACTCGCCGAGGCAATGTCAGTGGAGAAAGTGAGAGTTCCCTGGATACAGTGGTGTCAAATCTAATATTTTAAGTTGAAAAGAAAGGGGAGAGGAAGAGATATCAATGAGAATGTCTGTAATGGAATCGAGACCAAGAGAGACTGAATAGCAAATGGTGGCAGTGCCAGTTGAGAGGGGATGCTCAAAGTTTGTTGACTGATATATCTGAAGGAACTGTTTGTGGAAGGAAATAAACAGAGGGACATAAAACATTGCTGGAAATGTTGGAGACAGAAGTCTGCAGTTGCCAAAAACCTGAAATGAAAGAGAATGCTAAGCATATCTGTCAGGTCAGGCTGCTCTGTGGAGAGAAAGAAATAGAATTACTGTTGATCCTTCGCTCCGTAGATGCTGCCTCGCCTACTGAGTTTCCCCAGTATTTTTAATTTACCTTCTATTAGAACTGGTGAGTTTCAATGCAAACTGAAAGGGCTAGAGATCTAAAATTGTTGAATTCAGTGTTGAGTCAATAGACAAAAGACAATAGGTGCAGGAGTGGGCCATTCGGCCCTTTGAGCCAGAACCACCATTCAATGTGATCATGGATGATCATCCCCAATCAGTATCCCGTTCCTGCCTTCTCCCCATATCCCCTGACTCTGCTATTTTTAAGAGCCCTATCTAGCTCTCTCTTGAACGTATCCAGAGAACCTGCCTCCACCACTCTCTGAGGCAGAGAATTCCACAGACTCACCACTCTCTGTGAGAAAAAGTGTTTCCTCGTCTCCGTTCTAAATGGCTTACTCCTTATTCTTAAACTGTGGCCCCTGGTTCTGGACTCCCCCAACATCGGGAACATGTTTCCTGCCTCTAGCGTGTTCAAACCCTTAACAATCTTATATGTTTCTATGTGATCCCCTCTCATCCTTCTAAACTCCAGAGTGACAAACCCAGCTGCTCCATTCTCTCAGCATATGACAGTCCCGCCATCCCGGGAATTAACCTTGTAAACCTATGCTGCACTCCCTCAATAGCAAGAATGTCCTTCCTCAAAATAGGGGACCAAAACTGCACACAATACTCCAGGTGTGGTCTCACTAGGGCTCTGTACAACTGCAGAAGGACCTCTTTGCTCCTATATTCGACTCCTCTTGTTATAAAGGCCAACATGCCATTTGCTTTCTTCATTGCCTGCTGTACCTGCATGCTTACTTTCATAGACTGATGTACAAGGCCCCCAGATCCCGTTGTACTTCCCCTTTTCCCAACTTGACGCCATTTAGATAGTAATCTGCCTTCCTGTTTTTGTTACCAAAGTGGATAACCTCACATTTATCCGCATTAAACTTCATCTGCCATGCACCAGCCCACTCACCCAACCTGCCCAAGTCACCCTGCATTCTCATAGCATCCTCCTCACAGTTCACACTGCCACCCAGTTTTGTGTCATCTGCAAATTGATGGGTCTGTAATATCCCCTAGTCATGAGATGAATTGTTAATTCTCGAGTTTATATTAGTGCTTCTTTGGAACAGTATAAAAAGCCAAAAACAGTGTGAGAATGGGTTTCAGAATAAAATTGAAAACGCAAGATCACAAGGGGATTTAACAAGGGCAGTCTTTGTCACAGATATCCATCTACATTTGGTTTTGTTAAATGTCATGGAAACCTAATCATGGACCCTGAAAATTAAATTGGAAAGTCAAGTGAATCACTACTTCATGTGGAAGGACTGGTTGGGTTCTGTAGATGATGGAGTAAAGAGGTAAACAGGCAGGTGTTGCAGGGGAAGTTGCTGTGAGAGGGTGAGTGGTAGGTGTAAATTGAAGCGCAAACCATGGTGTCACAGAGGGAATAGTCCATTAGGCATGTGGGACGGGAGAATTCGTCAGGTGGTGGAATTGTGCTGAAGGTAGCAGAAAGTACAAAGGATAATCCATTGAATGTGGAAGCTGGTGGAATGGAAGATGAGGACAAGGGAAATCCTAACCATTGCTTATACTTCCCCTATCAGTCTCTCATTCCAACTCCCCCTGGGAGGAAAGAGAGGGTGTGATAATGGACAAATAGGAAATGGATGCAGTTTAGAGTATTCTCAATAATGGAAATGGGGAATCACGGCTAATGATAAAGGAAAACATTCAGAAGTACCAGTGAGGAAGGTATCATCATTGGAATAGATGAAGAACTAGTTAGACAGAAGCATCTTATAACTGAAATATTACAGCCCCAGAATGTATTTTTAAAGTAGTATAATAAATGAATACATTAATGTATAGTATAATGTATAGTCAATTAATACACCATTTCTCTCTCACCCCCCCCCCCCACTCCTTATGAACCTGGAACACCATTCAATAAAATAATATTTTATCCAATTCCATGTATCCAAGTTTTTTCCATATGTTATCTAAAATCTAATAATCCCATTTTAAAACTAGCAATTGAATTAGTTAATTGCAACTTGCAGGGAAGAGTTCCAATTTCAAACTGTGTGGTTTGATTACGCTTGAATATGACAAGAACTCGGTTTACATTGAGATGAGATGTCATGTTTCACACAACCAAAGTTAATTTGTAATAGTAATTGGTTTGAACTGCGGGATCTTTGAGAACCAAGTTGTCGTGAAGTCTATTCAGCTCTCATTTAATGAGACCTTTTAAAGAGGTTTTCTCATCAATCTGTTAATTAAAATCATAATTTCAACTACTTGAGTGGATGTAGATAGCAGTCGTATTGCCCTGAAGATAATAATTGACTCAAATTAACCCGACCTAGCAACTCCCTGGTGGTGTTGCCAGTACTGATCAATGATAAGCAACAGCAGAATTTCACAGAACAAAGTAAAATATGTACAGATTACTTATACTTTTGCATAAACAAAAGTATAAGGTTATAAATTTTTCGCTGGAAATCAGTATTGATTTTTGCATGTACTAAGCAGCACCCAAAATTCAATTTTGGGTGCTGCTTAGGAGTAATGTTTTAAATTCATATGAAGTAGTTCACCAAAAAATATAAATTTAGGCACAGTACAAACTCATCAAACACTCATGTAATTCAGTGCTTTGTTTTAAACTTGGAATTGTTTTTTAAACCATTATCAGCCAACAGCCACCAAGTTGAAGGTGGCTAACTAAAGGGGTAAAGGTGCCTGGAGCAAATATATCTGATTGTGTTCAGTTCTTTAAGAGTTTAAAAACATAGAAACATAAAAAATAGGCTCAATAGTAGGCCATTCAGACCTTCGAGCCAGCACTGCCATTCAATATGATCATGGTTGATCATCCAAAATCAGTATCCCGTTCCTGCTTTTTCCCCATATCCCATGATTCTGTTGCCCTAAGAACTATATCGAAGTCTCTCTTGAAAACATCTAGTGAATTTGCCTCCACTGCGTTCTGTGGCAGGTGGAAGGGATATGGGGATCAAGCAGGAACGGTGTACTGAGTTTGGATGATCAGCCATGATCATATAAAATGGCGGTGCTGGCTCGAAGGGTCGAATGGCCTACTCCTGCGCCTGCTTTCTATTTTCAATGTTTCTATGTGTTTATCACATATCAATAGGCTGTGTGCACAAGAAATAAATCTCTCACGCTCAATCTTCAAAAATATTGCTGAGATGTTTGCTTTGGGAGCATAAAGTGGAAAGAGCTTCTGACTGAACTAAGGCTGATATTTCTGAGCTTGTAGAGCCACTGAATACACTTCAGGGATTTTAGATGACCAAGTGCTTTTTGGATTGCAGTTTTCAAGATATGGTCATGCATATCCAGAACTGCAAGTGACTATTCACCCATACGAGTAGGAAGAATACATGATTCCTTCTGAAGTGTGGCATTAGTAAAGCAGTATTCAGCTATTAAGTCAAGAGAGTTTATTGTCATGTGTCCCAGATAGGACAATGAAATTCTTGCTTGCTGCAGCACAACAGAATATTGTAAGCATAAGTCCAGAACAGTTCAGTGTGTCTATATAGCATAGACCATATATATACACATAAATAAACAGATAAAGTGCAATAGGTTGTTATAGTTCAGAGTTTGTTTAATAGCCTGATGGCTGTGGGGAAGTAGCTGTTCCTGAACCTGGATGTACCAGATATAAGGGTCCTGTACCTTCTACCTGATGACAGCGGAGCGATACGTGTGTGGCCAGGATGGTGTGGATCCTTGATGATGTTGGCAGCCTTTTTGAGGCAGCGACTGCGATAGATCCCTTTTTGAGGCAGCGACTGCGATAGATGGTGGGGAGGTGAGAGGCGATGATGGACTGGGCAGTGGTCACAACTTTCTGCATTATTTTCCACTCCTGGATGCTCAAGCTGCCGAAAAAAGCCACGATGCAACCGGTCAGCATGCTCTCTACTGTGCACCTGTGGAAGTTCGAGAGAGTCCTCTTTGACAAACCGACTCTCTGTAATTTTCTCAGGAAGTCGAGGCACTGATGTGCTTTCTTTATAATTGCATCAGTGTGCTGGGACCAGGAAAGATCTTTGGCAATATGCACGCCCAGGAATTTGAAGTTCTTGACCCTTTCCACCATCATCCCGTTGATATAAACAGGATTGTGGGTCCCTATCATACCCCTTCCAAAGACCACAATCAGTTCCTTGGTTTTGCTGGTGTTGTGTTGTGCTGGCACCATTTGGTCAGTCGGTCGATCTCTCTTCTATACTCTGACTTGTCACCATCAGTGATACGTTCCACAACAGTGGTGTCGTGGGCGAACTTGATGATGGAGTTCGCACTATGACCGGCTATGCAGTCATGAGTATAGAGTGAGTACAGCAGGGGGCTGAGCAGGCAGCCTTGAGGTGCTCCCGTGCCGATTGTTATTGAGTCTGACACATTTCCACCAATGCGAACAGTCTGTGGTCTGTGAATGAGGAAGTCGAGGATCCAATTGCAGACGGATGCGCAGAGACCCAGTTCTGCGAGTTTGGTAACCAGCTTGGAGGGGAATATGGTATTAAATGTCGAGCTGTAATCGATGAATAACAGCCTGACATATGAGTTTTTGTTGTCCAAGTGGTCCAGAGCAGAGTGGAGGGCCAGCGAGATCGCATCCGCCGTTGATCTGTTGTGGCGGTAAGCGAACTGCAGTGGGTCCAGGTTTTTGTCGAGGTAGGAGTTGATTTGCGCCATGATCAACCTCTCAAAGCACTTCATCACCATAGGCGTTAGTGCCACTGGTCGATAGTCATTGAGGCACGTCACCTTGCTCTTCTTGCGCACCGGTATTATTGATGCCCTTTTAAAGCAGGTGGGAACCTCAGACCTCAGAAGTGAGAGGTTGAAAATGTCCGTAAAAACTCCAGCCAGTTGGTCCGCACAGGTTTTTAGAACACGGCTGGGTATGCTATCAAGTCCACGTGCTTTTCGAGGGTTCACCCCACTGAAGGATCTTCTGACGTCGGCCTCTGTGACTGAGACTGAAATACCATCATGGCGAATGGGGGCTCGGGAAGGCACATCGGTGTTCTCCCTATCAAAGCGTGCGTAAAACGCATTGAGCTCGTCAGGCGGTGATGCTTCGCTGACAATTGAGCTGCCTCCTGATTTTGCCTTGTAGGAGGTGCCTACAGGTGCCCACAGCTGCCGAACATCTGTCTCATCCTCCAGCTTGGAGCAGAAGTCCTGTTTGGCCATTTTGATGGCCTTACCAAGGTCATATCTGGACTCCTTGTAGACCTCTGTACCTCCAGACCTGAATGCCCAGGATCTGGACTTCAGAAGAGTACGGGTCTCATGGTTCATCCAAGGCTTCTGGTTAGGAAACACACGGAAGGTTTTTGTTGGGATGCAGTCCTCCACACATTTCTTTATGAAGTCTGTAATGACTGTGGCGTATTCATTCAGGTCCATTGCCGAGTCCCTGAACATTGCCCAGTCTACAGACTCCAAACAGTCCTGGAGTTGTTCCTCCAATGGGCAATCCTTCTATTGTACAAAGTATTGGAGATGCTGGAAATCCAAAATAAACACAAAATATGCCAGAAGCACTCAACAGGTCAAGCATCATCAGTGACTGACTGGCACAGCGCCTGGAAAGATGCCAACACCAACAAGGTCATCACAGACCCCACAGTGAAGCCACCGGGTTTCGACCTCCACCGCAAGCAATGGCTAACCCTGAACAGAATCCGCACCCTCCATGCAAGAACATCCCATCACGTGCATGCTGGATGACAGACAGCCCTGCTTGCGACTGCGGACATCCAGACCAGACCATCCCACGCATCGTGAATGACTGCTCACTGAGGCTTTTCCCTGGTGGCATCAAAGCCATCCACCCAGTAACTGATGCTGTCCTGGCCTGGATGTCTACCCATGATCTACAACTTTAGGCTGTGCACACCATACGCAAGATGAAGAAGAAGAAGTGGACAGAGAAACTTGTTAGGTCAATAACACTACATCAGAACTAGAAAAATGAAAATACAAGCATGCTTTACGTAGCAGAAAGGGAAGAGACCAGACGGAATGTTAAAGAAGGAACTGCAGATGCTGGAGAATCGAGGGTTACACAAAAGGCTGGAGAAACTCAGCGGGTGCAGCAGCATCTAAGGAGCGAAGGAGATAGGCGACGTTTCGGGTCGAGACCCTTCTTTAGACTGGTCAGGGATCAGGGAAACGAGAGATATAGACGGTGATGTGGAGAGATAAAGAACAATGAATGAAAGATATGCAAAAAAGTATCGATGATAAAGGGAACAAGCCATTGTAAGCTGTTTGTGGTGTGAAAATGAGAAGCTGGTGCGACTGGGGTGGGCGAGGGAGATAGAGATAGAGGGAATGCCAGGGCCTGAGGGCTGAGGTGGGAAGGGGAGGAGACAGCAAGGGTTAACAGAATTGAGAAAATTCAATGTTCAAGCCCAAAGGATGCAGACTCCCCAAGCGGAATATGAGGTGCTGTTCCTCCAACTTGGTGTTGCTCACTCTGGCCGTGGAGGAGGCCCAGGACCGAGAGGTCGGATACGGAATGGGAGGGGGAGTTGAAGTGCTGAGCCACCGGGAGGTCGGGTTGGTTTTTGCGGACCGAGCGGAAGTGTTCGGTGAAACGATCGTCAAGCCTCCGCTTGGTCTCACCGATATAGATCATCTGGCATCTGGAGCAGCGGATGCAGTAGATGAGGTTGGAGGAGGTGCAGGTGAACCTCTGTCGGACCTGGAAGGACTGCTTGGGTCCCTGAAAGGAGTGGAGGGGGGAGGTGAAGGGACAAGTGTAGCATTTCTTGCGGTTGCAAGGGAAAGTGCCCGGGGAAGGGGTAGAGCGGGAGGGAAGGGAAGAATTGACAAGGGAGTTGCAGAGGGAGCGGTCTTTGCGGAAGGCAGACAGGGGGGAGATGGGAAGATGTGGCGAGTGGAGGGGTCACGTAGGAGATGGCGAAACTGGCGGAGGACTATGTGTTGTATTTGCCGGCTGGTGGGGTGAAAGGTGAGGACCAGGGGGGCTCTGCCCTGTTTGCGAGTGGGGGAATGGGGAGAGAGGGCAGTGTTGCGGGGTATGGAGGAGACCCTGGTGCGAGCCTCATCAACAGTGGGGGAGGGGAATCCCCGTTCTCTGAAGAATGAGGCCATTTGTGATGACCTGGTGTGGAACACCTCATCCTGGGAGCAGATGCGGCGTAGACGGAGGAATTGGGAATAGGGGATGGAGTCCTTACAGGAAGCAGGGTGGGAGGAAGAGTAGTCCAGGTAGCTGTGGGAGTCAGTTGGTTTGTAATGGATGTCGGTCAGGAGTGTATCACCTGCAATAGAGATGGTGAGGTCAAGGAATGGTAGAGAAATGTCGGAAATGGTCCAAGTGTATTTGAGTGCCGGATGGAAGTTGGTGGTGAAATGGATGAAGTCAGTCAGTTGTGTGTGGGTGCAGGAGGTGACACCAAAGCAGTCGTCGATGTAACGGAGGTAGAGGTCGGGGATGGGGCCCTGGTACGCCGAGAACAAGGATTGTTCGACGTACCTGACAAAGAGGCAAGCGTAGCTGGGGCCCATGCGTGTGCCCATAACTACGCCTTGTGTTTGGTGGAAATGGGAGGAATCAAAAGAGAAGTTATTGAGGGTGAGGACCAACTCTGCTAGGCGGAGGAGGGTGTCAGTGGACGGGTATGGGTTGCTCCTCTGGTCGAGGAAGAACCAGAGGGCTTTGAGACCGTCCTGGTGGGGGATGGAGGTGTAGAGTGACTGGACGTCCATGGTAAAGATGAGAGGATGGGGGCCTGGAGAATGGAATGCACAGAGCCGACGGAGAGTGTCTGAGGTGTCTTGAACATAGGTGGGGAGGGATTTAACAAAGGGGGATAGGATGGCGTCAAGGTATATAGAAATGTGTTCGGTGGGGCACGAACAGGCAGAGACAATGGGTCTGCCAGGGCAGTCGGGTTTGTGGATTTTGGGGAGAAGGTAAAATCGGCCGTGCGGGGCTGGGAAACGATGAGGTCGGAGGCTCGGGGGGGTAGGGAGCCGGAGCTGATAAAGTCGGTTATGGTGCTCGAGATGGTGGCCTGGTGTTCGTCAGTGGGGTCATGGTCCAGGGGTAAGTAGGAGGAGGTGTCCGAGAGTTGGCGCGCGGCCTCCGCTTTGTAGAGATCGACGCGCCAGACTATCACGGTACCTCCCTTGTCGGCGGGTTTGATAACCCAGTCTGGGTTGTTGCGGAGTGAGTCGATGGCAGTACGTTCGGGGTGGAGAGATTGGAGTGAGACAGGGGGTGGAGAAGTCGAGGCGGTTGATGTCCCGACGGCAGTTCTAGATAAATAGTTCTAGAGCCGGAAGGCTACGAGGGGGGGTCCAAGTGGAGGGGGTACGTGGGAGACAGGAAAAGGGATCATCAGTGGGGGGCGAGAACTTCTTCCCGTGGAAGAGCGCTGTGAGGCGGAGGCGACGGTAGAAGAGCTCCAAGTCGTGGTGGGCGCGGAACTCATTGAGGTGGGGACGGAGGGGGACAAAGGTGAGACCTCTGCTGACGACAGACCGTTCGGTGTCGGAGAGGGGGAGGTCCGGGGGGATGGTGAACACGCGGCAAGGATGGGGGTTGTGGCCTGAGGAAGGCAGGTGAGTACACTGAGGACGGAGCGTTGTGTGGTGGGGGGGTGGAGGGTGGTCAGGGGGTGGGGGAGGGACATGGGGGCTGTGGTGTGGATGGGGAAGAGCAGGGGTTACATGGTAGGGGGGGATGGGGAAGACCCAGTGGAATAGCCACTAAGGTAACTGGGGCTGGGGAGACGGGCACTAGGACCCAGTGCCGTTAAAGACAGAGTGGTGGAAGGAGTTAGCAATGTGGAGGCTTCAGGCCCACTGCAGAGTCCAGTCTGCAGGTGAGGCGACGGCTGCGGGCTGCTGGAGGCACTAAGGTTACTGGGGCTGGGGAGACTGGAAGAGAGAGAAGACAAAAGTTATCAAGGTATCTGAAATACAACAGTCTGAGAAAAAAAGAACACATTGAAAAGTTGTGTTGCGGCCTTATTCGTGTGTGTGTGAACGGATGGGGAGGCGGGGGGGGGGGGGGGGGGGGGGAGAGAAGTTAATCCGAAAATGTCATATTAATTATTGTGTTCCAAGAGTTGCAATGACCCAGATAGAAGATAAGGTTTAGTTTATCGAGCTAACTTTTCAATGGAGCAATATTGGTGTTCGAAGGCAAAGAGGAGTGGGTCAGAGAATTAAAGTGACAGGTGGCTGGTAACTCAAGGCCACCCTTGCGGAATCAATGGAGATGCTCTGCAGCGATGGACCATTCTCTATTTGCTTCCTCCAATGTAGAATAGACCATATCATGAGCCATAAACTTACGAAGAATGGACTAAGAATTCGGAGAAGCAAGTTTAATTCCCAAATTGTAACTCTGGAATTTAAAATTAAAAAAAAAAAATTCAACGTTGTATAACTGTAAAGATGAGCATGAAACCCGATTGTATTAAAATCCACGTGCTCCACTAATACCATTTAAAGGGAAATTTTCTATCATTATCAAGTCTAACCTACACATGGCTCAAGACCCAGAGCAATACGATTTACTCTTAACTACCTACTTAAATAATCTAACAAACCACTCAGTTCTATTATCGCCACGGATGAAAAAACAAAAATAATAAGGGAAAGAGGCAGGTCTCTCAGAAACATAGCCAAGCCAGTTATATAGTCATAGAGTGACACAGCGTGGAAACAGGCCCTGCGGCCCAACTTGCCCACACCAGCCAACATGTCCCAGCTACACTAGTCCTACCTGCGTGCGTTTGGTCCATACCCTTCCAAACCTGTCCTATCCATGTAAGTGGATCTTGAAAGTTTTTCTCACAAACATCTGGGGCAGCTCAATACGTCCACAAAAACAAGTGACGTACATCATCGCAATATACAACTATGTAGCCCACCACATCACTCATTTTCCCATTACTCTCAAGCCAAGGTCAATGTGATTTAATGAGTGCAGAAGGGCATGTTGGAAGCAGCACCCTTGCATAAACATCGAATAAATATTTGCATATATATCTGACTGAGAAAAACTATTACAGAAGAGAGAGTAGGATTAGGTTTATTATTGTCATATATATATAGGTACAGTGAAAAGCTTTGTTTCGCTTACTATCCATTCAAATCAGATAGCACTATACATAAATACAATCAAGCCATCCTTAAGTACAATAGGTACCGTGAAGGGAAAGATACAGAATGTTGAATATAGTTCTCTGCCACTTGGCTAGGATTGCTATTACAAAGCCTTGCTGAGCTGATCGACCTACTCCTAAACTCTACTCCTCTAGAATTCCATGAGATGAGGATTAATTTAAAAATTGTGGCATAGATTATTCATTTTGGCTTCTTGAATAGTTTGTTTCCCTTATTAATTGAAGGCACCATTTTCCCAATTTACTTGGTCTAAATGTGGGAATAATACCAAATATGCTGCAAATTATTGTTATTATTATTTTTTTATTAATTGAGTTACCTTCCTCTGCAGCACCAATGTTCGAATGATGAAGGACTTGGTATGCTGAGTTTAGCCACTAGGAGGTGTGCAAGAGCTGCTCTGAGCTGATGTTACCCAAAAGCTCTCAACCAAAATCAAGTTTTGCTGAGAAGGTGGCCTCGGACATTTTGCTATGCTATGATATATGCCAAATAAAAGTCATTTTTATCAGTATAATTACTTTCTCGGATCAAATGAAAAGGATACTCTTGCTCAGATTAATTAAATGCTGTTTATACTTGTCCTAATGCTTAACAAGCTGCTTAGTACATAGTTTGTTATAACATCATGAGGTCAAAGTCCTATTCACAATTCAACATAAAATTGGCCCATACACTTCAAACAATGGATGTAAATGATTGATGGTAATTAGGAAGACAGTAGAAAGTGTTGGTTTAGGTCAGCAAGGAAGAGTGCAGTCAGACTGGAGCATATTAAACAATAGGGTTCAACCTACCGAGCTTTGAGTTACCTGATGTCCAGGAAGTACAGCATGGTAGGTGAGCTGAGTGAGCATCAGAATATGGAGACACCAGAAACTGTAGATGCCGGAATCTTGAGCAAAACACAAAGTGCTGGAGAAGCTCAACAGGTCGGGCAGCATCTGGCGGAGGGAATAGACAGGCGATGTTTTGGATTGGGACCCTTCTTCAGACTGCCTGGTTTGGTAACTCGGACACTCAGAAACAAAGGAAGATACAGGTAGTGGTAAGTCCATCACAGGTTCCGACTCCCCTTCATCGAAGCAATTAATAGAAGATGATGCCGCAAAAAGGCAGCTAATATCATCGGAAAGCCTGGCCACCCTGGCTACGTTCTCAACTCACTCATAACCATAACAATTGCAATCTTCTATGGACTTATGGATGTGTATTTGACTTTGGTTTTGCACTATTATGGTTACCTGGTATTACAGTTTATTGCGTTTATGATTATTAATTTATTGCTCTATTGATTACTATATATTATCTGTGTGTTAGACGGCAGCAAGTAAGAATTTAACTGTTCATATGACAATGAAACACTCTTGACTCTTGAATGTAATAACTGGTGGTGTAGCAGGTGATGGTCATGTTGAAGGTGACAGAACCACAGTACAACATTCTATCTATGGGCCCTGAACAAGCAGCGATTGCAACAGTCAGGTCCAGTGGTGGGTGAAGAAGGTTGGTGTCCATGCTGCTAGCTCACGTTATTTGATTAAATGCTGACGATTGATATATTTGTGGAACCCCGACAGGTCCTTTTGCTAGACTTTCAATAAGCCATGACCAGCTTGAGCATCATTCCGTCCAGTTGCACTCAGATACTCGAAGGACACTGGGTTTGGTACCAAAATGTTTCTGAAAGAAGAAGGATACGGAGACAATTATAGAGTCACTGTGAAAACAATGAGATCCACTGATTGGACAGACAGGAAGGATTATCTTCACTTTGCAGAAAAGTCAATAACTAGAGGATATGCAGATGCTGGAGAATCGAGGGTACACAAAAAGCTGGAGAAACTCAGCGGGTGCAAGAAGGGTCTCGACCCGAAACGTCGCCTATCTCCTTCGCTCCTTAGATGCTGCTGCACCCTCTGAGTTTCTCCAGCTTTTTGTGTACCCACAACTAGAGGATATGGCTTGAGCATATCTGGTGAAAGAAATTCACCAAATATATGTAAACCATGGAATTGATGTAAATATTTTTCATTCCTGCATGAAGTCTCTGAACGATTGGTGTACGTGGAAACACATTGTTTAAAGGTACCTGGACAATCAGCCAGGCTGCCATGGAAACGAGAAGTGGGATTAACAGTGGAAAAAACGGTCATTTTTATTTGCTGGGACAGATGTTATCAGCTCAGGGGGTGCATTCTGTGCTGAAAATGTCCCTGATTTTTATTTTGTTCCCATGATTTGTCCTATTCCTTTTTACTGGCGCGACAAGATACTAGAGACCATGATGAAGGAGTTTTGATTTATAAATGAATGAAAGATACAGCGTAGAAACAGGGCCTTTGATCCACCGAGGCCACACCGACCATCGATAGCCCATTTGCACTAGTTGTGTTATCCCACCTTCTCATCCACTCACTACCCACCATGGGCAACTACAGGGGCCAATTAACCTATAATCTGGCACCGAGAGACAGCAGCACTACCTGCTGTGCCACTGTGCCACCCGCTGGGGCACTAGGTGAACAGTATGATTCTGTGAGTGTGACCATGTCAGTGTGTTACCTGAATCTTTTGTCGGATAGCTCTCCCGCCTGAGACAGTTGTCCTTAAATGAGAAGAAGCAAGATTGCGATGGCTGGGCAAGACTTTAACATATCTGAAGCCATCCCATAGGAATCTGTGTTTTTTTAAAATTTCAAATTACCTGGATTTTTCTGAGGCAGTGCTGTTGCCTGCACTTGTCACTGGCAGTCCCTATTCCCAGAAAGTTGCCATCTCCTTATCTGGAAGGCCAATCCCATCTCTCTGTCTGTAGACACAAAATGCTGGAGTAACTCAGCGGGACAGGCAGCTTCTCGGGAGAGAAGGAATGGGTGACGGTTTGGGTCGAGACTCTTCTTCAGACCCATCTTTCTGTCACTAAGTCAGGTGATAGCTGCACTTTCAGCAATCTAACTGAATCTGAAAAAGGGTCCTGATCTGAAAGGACATCTGTCCATTCTCTCCACGCTGCTTGATCCGCTGAGTTCCTCCAGCACTTTGTTTTTTTTGCTGAAGATTCTAGCATCTGCAATATTCTGTTTCTCAATTTAATTGAGCTACATGGGAGGCCCAATGAAAGCCTTGAAATTCCTCATGGTATTTAAGCTTCATTCCCCAGCTTTGCAGCCCATCGGAAATTATATATATTTGTGAAGGTTTCTGACATCTGTCAAAATCCAGGCCACTGATGTTAATGCAACTGAGTGATTTGTACTGTGAGTCTGGAGTCTTATAGGCCTGATTGGTTTGGGACAGATTTTCTTGCCTAAAGAATGAGTGAACCAGGTGGGTTTTTAGAAACAATGTGGTACTCCCACGGTTACTGGTGCTGGACATTTTATTCCATGTTTTCTCAAAAAATCGATTTTAAACTTAACCACAAGGCTGCAATTCTTGTAGATTCTGGAGATACACTTTGACTTTGAATTGCTGTAAGGCATTAACATGAAATAAGATAACTGACCCTTAAAATTCTGCAGTCTGAGATCTCTTTTTTTAATGGTTACAAAAACAACACTTTATTAAATTTACCTTTTCCTTGTCCGATATTTTCATTTACATTGCGCTTTTAAGATAATTGGAGAACTAGCATAATAGACTATTGAGGCATCCGCCAGTATAAAGCCTGTTGAATTAGTGTCAGCAGGGAATGAGTAATTAACCTGGGGTGTTACAGCTGCCTGTTGCTTCTTGACAATGAAAAGGAACTGCACTGATATTTGGTGTAACATTTTTACAAATTAGATGTTGGCTGCAGAATCTGACAGACAACACGGCAATCGGTTGCGCATAGTGAAAATCAAAGATACTAGAGCAGAGCATGATAGACCACTCCTGGAAAATCCAATGGAATGACGTGTAGTACGCAATGGAGTGTAACTTCCGCCATTTCAGTAAACCCGACCCGACCCGACTTCAGTTATGCCTCTCGCAGTGTAATTAGCGTTGCGGGGGAACTGTTTGTGTGTTTTTAAATGTTTCAAATTTTCTTTTTAAATGCAGTAAACCCTCATCAATTTTCCCCCATCACTGTCAGCACTGCCGTGGTCGCTATTTGCTGAAGTAAGTGTGTGTGTGGAAATTTGCGTGGTTGTTAATCTGACTGGAAGCCAAATCTGACTGGACACACACTAATACACACGAAAACGGCACATACCTTGTACAGGGAGGAACTGCAGATGCTGGTTTAAACCAAAGATCATAGATTGGTCTGTGATCTTTGGTTTAAATCGAAGACAGACACAAAAGGCTGGAGTAAATCAATGGATCAGGCAGCATCTCTGGAGAAAAGGAATAGGTGATATTTCGGGTCGACTGGTCTTCTTCAGACTGACAGTCAAGGGAAAGGGAAAAGGGAGATATAGGAATATCTTCCATTCATTTGTCCTTATTACCGTCTATATCTCTTGTTCCTCTTCCCCCTGACTCAGTCTGAAGAAGGGTCTCGACCCGAAATGTCACCTGTTCCGCTCTATGATCTTTGCTTTCGTCCGTCTGTCCATGCGTTTGCTCAACTCTTGGTGCCGGCGCTTCTCCCCTCAGACTCCACCAAACAAACACACACACACAGCATGTCCGGCAGATCGGTGCGGGCCGAGACCAGGAGCAGGGCGAAGGATGACATCAAACAGGTCATGGCAGCTATCGTAAAAATACAGAAATGGTAAGGGGAAAATTAAAAAAAAAACACCCGAAGGAAACAGATGTTTAACAAAATAATAGGGGGCCGGCGATCGCTCTGTGTCAGTGTCGGAGGGAGGGGGGGGGGGGGGGGGGTTGGCTTGAGTTCCTTTTTCCCCTGACTCAGTCTGAAGAAGGGTCTCGACCCGAAATGTCATCTATTCCTTTTGTCCAGAAATGCCGCCGATTCGATTTGAGGACGCCATGACGGAAGCCGGTTACGGAAATGGCGCTGAAGATTACCCATCACCTACTACGGCTTTTTCGCGGAGTGGACTATCTTGCTCCGCTATAGTATCTTTGGTGAAAATGAGTCTCTCTCAGTAGTGAATGCTCCAGTGGCAACGTAATCATTTCCCATTATTCTCTTGCAAATAGCAGGAAAAATAGCAGAGCTTTCTCTTCAATACATTTTCAGGAATATAACTGTAGACATTAAAATTGAAGAACCTTGACCCCATTTACTTTAAATTGCTATAAAATGCATAAGTCCTGCATTGCATCTTTTATGGATTTTAGTCTGTTGAAAACTGTTTCTTCTTGGGAAATGCGCATTTCATGTTTTGTGCTTGAAGTTAATAAAAGAAGTTAGGCTGATAATGTTCACAACCTTTACATCAGACATAAATGATATGAATAAAGTTGGAAATGTCAGGCTGCCCAAAAGCACTGGTAAAAATCTGGAAGAGCAAAATCAGTTTCTGCATCTCCATTTTGACAATCACTTCCACCATTATGAATGTATTCTATCAAATTACCTAGTTTACAGTGGCACAGAAGGAGATTGAATAAGGTGGAAATATTTGTGGAATAGAGGATGGATATTGTGATCAGGCCTCAACTTCCTGCCACAGGAAAATGTGCACTTTGAATCCAATCATTAACCCAATAATATATATTTTAGATGTTATATATATATGTGTAGGAAGCATTATTGATCTGGGAACTACATGAAAATTTCTTCTGCGTAAACAGATCAATTTTGTGACTGATGATTTCAAAGAAGGAAGCAAAACTGATGCCATATAATAAATAATATCATATTTAAACACTCATGAGTGTCCCCGAAGACTCACACAATCCTCCCTATGATAGTAGAAGCAAGAAAGAAATGAGGTCAGAATTATTAGGGCCACAATACCCTAGAAAGAAATGCTACAGAAGTACTAGGAAAATGTATGCATTCGAAAAAAATCAAATGAAGACAAATAAATATTCTTTGCCAATAAATAAACATCAGAAGCACTTTTACATATAGTAATGGAGAATGAATGAAAAATTGAAATATTAATGTTATTAAATTAATACGTCATGCCAGGTTTATTCAGTTCAGTTCAGTTTAAAGATACAATGTAAAAACAGGCCCTTGGACCCACCAAGTTTGCGCCATTTGAAACAAAATTATTATATGACTGTGGACGGGCAATCCATAGTCATATAAGAAGTTCATATAAGAGTGGAGGATGTTTTGT
Source organism: Okamejei kenojei (assembly GCA_035221665.1). Lineage (NCBI taxonomy): Eukaryota > Metazoa > Chordata > Chondrichthyes > Rajiformes > Rajidae > Okamejei > Okamejei kenojei. Next base: position 68,931,187 of record CM069135.1, read on the forward strand.
TCAGTTATTTAAGAAGGGCAGCAAGGACAAGTTGGGGAACTACAGGTTGGTGAGCCTGGTGTGAGTGGTGGAAAAGTTGTTGAAGGGGATTCGTCGGGATAGGATCTACCAGCATTTGGATGAGCATGAACTGATTAGGAACAAGTTAACATGGCATTATACTAGCCTACAATGCCTACAGGTCTGTTCTTGTGCTGTTCTGTTCTATGTTCTATGTGGATACAATTATGACTTTCAAAAGACATTTCGATAGATAATTGGATAGGAAAGATTTGGAGGGATATTGGGTAAATATCAGTAAATGGGACTAGCTCCTGTATGGACTTGTTTTCTAATTCTGTTTTTGCACTAATGTTTTGATTTTTTCTTTTTTTCCGCTGTCTTGTATAATTTAAATATAGTTTCTGCTCTGTGTGTTGTATGGCTCCATGTGCCTGTGTTGCTGCAAGACTTTCAGTCCCAATGCTTGACTTTACTGTTCCTATAGATTGCGATGGAAAGGATCAAACATGCGGATATTCCAACTTGACCATAAAGATAGTGTGTGATCTCATCTGCAAGTCAGCCGGCAGTTGACATCCTCACATGGCGTGTCTGCGTGGATTTTTCCAAACTCATGATTTAGCTTTGGCAGAAACTATGCCAAAACTGAGCTTTCCTTGCTATGATATAACTATTTCCATGCACTTCCAGTCCAGCTGGTTTATTTTATTATCTATGACTACAAAGTCATCTACAAACCTATTGTCCTGGCTCACACCATGTCCTGTTACCTATCACCTCTGTGATTGTTACATTGGTTTCCAATTAAACAACTTTAATTCTACAGTTGTCATCCTAAGTTAACCTCCTGTCAAGGCCCTCCTTATCTCCTACTGGCGAACAAGTCTCTGTGTTGTTACAAAATGGCCTATTTTACATTCCCATGTTCATATCTTTGGTATCGATGACCATGTCTCAAACCGCCAAAGTAGTTTGCGCTTAGAAAGTCCCTCCCTCCAACCTCTACATTTCTCCTTGTCCCTTTTCCTCCGTTAAGGAGAGGACAGCAGTGCAACTGGTGAAGCTGCTAACCTCACAGTTACATCGACCAAGGTTCAATTATGTCCGGTGGTCCTTCTCTTGTGGAGTTTGCATGCTCTCGTTCTGGACACGTGAGGTTCCCCAGGTGCTCAGGTTTGCTTCCAAAACCGACAAAAAATTAATTGGCCATTGTAAATTGAGTGGTAGAGACTTGGGGGCATAGAGAGGAATCATAAGATCATAAGTGATAGGAGCAGAATTAGGCCATTTGGCCCATCAAGTCTACTCCGCCAATCAATCATGGCTGATCTATCTATCCCTCCTGCCTTTTCCCCATTACGCCTGACACCTGTACTAATCAAGAATCTATCTATCTCTGCCTTAAATATATCCACTGACAGACTCCACAGCCTTCTGTGGCAAAGAATTCCACAGATTCACAATGTAGGGGTAATAAAATGGGATTAGTGAAAAAGGGTTTTTGGGGGTTGAAGGTTTGTTTCTGTGCCATATTATTCTCTGACTAAAAATGTTCTTGCTTGATTGAGCATTTGGTATCTGCTCTAATATCTCCCATTTGGCTTAGTACCAAATGTATGCATTATCTTTCTGTGAAGAGCTAAAATTGGCCCTGTGGAAGGAAATCAAAGTGTTGTTCTGTACTGGAATACTTCCTCCCACAAAATAAACCAGACTGGCTAAAACTGGGAGAACAAAGACTTTGTTATAAAAGTACTTTCCATCGAGGCTGCATTCATTTTACATGATTAAGGTTCACATGTTGGCAAGGGTTCCAGTTCAAGTGGCAAAATTCTGTGAGGGCTCTATTCCAAACAATCCAATCAAATTTCTTATGCCTGTAGTCTCAATGTACCCTTCACCACTCAGGGTACTTGACAAACAGCAAAATGGGAGGCTTAGCTCTGATGCCCAATTTTGCAGCCTATCAGAAGGGTCTCATTTAATCAGCAACATAATATATATTAAATGTATCAGCTTAGTACTGATAAATAGGACACCGGTGATGTATTTTATGTGGTGTGCAATTTCCCCTGCCTAATACTCCTCTGTCAGTGAACCAAACTGCATTCAGGTAGGCATCAAGTGTCCCACAACAGAAATTCATCATCTTCTTCAGTCTGTTCTGCGACAGCTGTTTACACAAGATGGATTCTTTACAAATAAGACTGAATGCTAATAAGACTTACACATCACTAAGACATCACTTACACATATCCTCCAGAGATTCTACTCATTAAATCCCCCAAACGCTTGACCTTCTGTCCATATGGGCGATGGGGCACTAATAAAATTAATCTGTCAACTTTACACAGTGACCTATTTTAGGTTAAAAACAAAAGAGGCCTTACTGGCTCTTCAATATGATGCAGGACCAGTGCTTTCAAATCTTTTAATTATTGTACTGTGATTGAAAACATTTATAATACTGCACATTAATTTGTAAATGTGCAAAATGTCATGTGCAGTTGCACTTGATGCATAGTAAATAATGGGTGGTTAGTGGTGATTGATTTAGTGCATTATACTTACGAATGATTGGTGATTATGCCATTATGACTCAGAGGTATGTTTAGAAAAACCTTTAACCGGCTGTCCTGATTCTCTAAATGCTGTTTTTCTGTTGGGAAGTAGTACATACTTCCAAGGTATCTCATGTAAAATTGACTGTGCCATTGGAAAAATTAAGTAGGAAATTTAATATTGGCTCAGGACTTTCCCAATGATAAATGCAGGGGCCATTCAGTATTTTATTTTTGTTTTCTCTCACCCCGATCATCTGCGGCAAGTTAGGACAGGGGCGACTGGATGGTCTGAAAGCAACAGACTTCTGTTGCAAGTTTACATTTATTTCAAAGCTCTGCTATTCGGTGACATTATCAAACAATTACTTCTCCCCGGACACTAGTCTATTAACAACTTCACACTCAGGGGCGCAATAGCACACTGGTTGTTTAAGACTAGTATCCAGAGGCCTGTACTATTTATCTGGAGACTTGAGTTTGTGATATGCCACCACACTAACTGGGGGCATTAAATTAAAATAATAAAATAAAGGTAGAATTAAAAAAAATAGTATTAACAATGGTGACTATGGAAATGCTAGTTGTAATAATAAGCTTCTGAATCACTGATGTCCTTTTGGAAATAAAATGTAATAACTATACTTGGTCTGGCTTACATAGATACACAGACAATAGGTGCAGGAGTAGGCCCTTCGGCCCTTCGAGCCAGCACTGTCATTCAATGTGATCATGGCTGATCATCCACAATCAGTATCCCGTTCCTGACCTCCCCATACCCCTTGATTCCGCTAGCCCTAGGAGCTCTATCTAATACTCTTTTGAATGCACCCAATGAATTGGCCTCCACTGCCTTCTGAGGCAGATAATTCCACAAATTCACAACTCTGTGTGAAAAAGTTTTTCCTCATCTCAGTTCTAAGTGGCCTACCCCTTATTCTTAAACTGTGGCCCCTGGTTCTGGACACGCCCAACACCGGGAACATGTTTCCTGCATCTAGCGTGTCCAATCCCTTAAAAATTTTGTATGTTTCTATAAGATCCCCTCTCACCCTTCTAAATTCCAGTGAGTACAAGCCCAGGCGTTCCATTCTTTCATCATATGACATTCCCACCATCCCGGGAATTAACCTGGTGAACCTACGTTGCACTCCCTCAACAGCAAGAATGTCCTTCCTCAAATTAGGAGACCAAAACTATACATAAGACTCCAGGTTTGGCCTCGAAGGCACGCATCAGTTTCAAACCCGGCAAATGTAGTTAACTCTTAACTACTTTATGAAATGGTCTCTTAAAACTCACAGTTCAAATGGAATCAGAAGAGAGTTTTTGTCTATAGACCTCCCTGACCTGGGCCCTACATATATCCAACTTATTTATTTGTAAAAATTAATTTATTTACATTCTCTGTTTTGTTTGTGACATCTCAGGATGCTGTTCCTAAACACAACCAATTTGATACCTTCTTCATCATTCAGTATCATCTCTTGAATAAATTATTTAATCACCTTTGCTAACCAATCTTCGGGCTTTTTATGCTGTCTTCGTATCAACTTTGCCCTTCATCAATTTACATTTAAAATGCTGTAAAATCAGATTCCGGATGAAAAGAATATAATTGTTGGAAGTGCACATTGTAGGTTGTCGAGATATATACACTTAAAAAAAAAATCCAAAATTGCACCATATTTTTGGACAGACTAAATTCTACTTGCTTGCATAGTCATTCTATGCTAGTCATTCTTAATCAAATGCTAATCATTCTTAGAAAGGTAATACATTTCAGTGAATATAAACTATCCAATTTATTATGGAGACACAGGTAAAAAATAATTTAGATTGTAATAAATTGATCTTTAGATTACATCTGCATGAATATTTTGTAAGAACATTTACATTTCTGAAATTGATTTAATTCCTAGTAATGATTTAGAATTTTGTGCACCCTTTATATAACTATATGTTTATTTATATATATTATACACGGCTGCAGAATCAGATTACGTTTACGATGTTATCTGTTGAAATGGACCCAATCCCTTCAGCTACAGTATGTTTTTGTTTGTTGTGAATTGATGTCGTGTGAGATTATGTTATAGCCAAATTCTAAAACGCAACTTATTTGTGAAGTATCAAAACACATTCTTGGTGCAGCAAATTGGAATAAGAAGATGCGATGTTACTCAAGCATTGCAGTTAAACACGAAGACAAATAATCTGCTTCCACAACATAAACAGTGGCATTATTGGCACTAGTCTTTGTTAGGAGAGCATAACAAACGGAAGCTAAAAGCATTGTGCTGATCTGTTAGACCATTATTAATTTTACTCTGTAATTTGCATTATTCACAGTACTGTACATTTCGTCAGTCAACAAAGGTCTTTATCATATCCTCATTATTATTTCTTGTTTGTGGGTGGCTGCTTTGAGACTTGCTCTCAAAATGATGACTGATTTGACTTTGAGTGATGACTTCCAGTAAGTGGGTGCTCTTATTAACTCTGCTGCTTCATTCAAAGGCCAACCAACCCGCTAGCATTTACCAACATCACCACCTGACCGAGTCATTCAGAATGATCTCAGAGGGGAATATATAATGCATTTCAGGATAGTTCATTTGATATTCTTTCCCTATAATCCAAGTGCTATTGACTTGGTTTCTTAAATTGAATTAAATTGAATTGAATAAATATTATTAGCCAAGTATGTATACCTGCAAGGAATTTGCCTTGGTGCTTTTCTCGCAGTAACAACACGATATATAGTAAACAATTAAGAATAAAACATTATAATTTAAATATGTGAAGAATGAAATAAAATACCAGAGCAAAAGGAGGCTACAGACTTTTGGTTGTTGAGTAGAGCTACTGCTCGTGGAAAAAAACTGTTTTTATGTCTGGCAGTGGCTCACCTTCCAGAGGGAAGTGCTTCAAAGAGTTTGCGGCCAGGGTGAGAGGTGTCAGAGATGATCTTACCTGCTCACTTCCTGGCCCTTGCAGTGTGCAGTTCGTCGATGGAGGGAAGGTTGCAGCCACCAGCCTTCTCAGCTGATCGAACAATGCGCTGCAGCCTCCGGATGTCGTGCTTGGTGGCTGAGCCAAAAGCAGACCATGATGGAGAAGGTGAGGACAGACTCTGTGACTCTATAAAACTGGACCATCATTGCCTGTGGCAGATTGTATCTGGTTTATGAGGCTTGTAAGTCCTTCGTCTAACTCTGTGTAAGAAGGAACTGCAGATACTGGTTTTAACCAAAGATGGACACAAAAAACTGGAGTAACTCAGCGGGACAGGCAGCATCTCTGAAGAAGGGTGTCGACCCGAAACGTTACCCATTCCTTCTCTCCAGGAGATGCTGCCTGTCCCGTGGTTACTCCAGTTTTTTGTGTTTATCTTCGTCTAACTCTCATTGCTTTACTTGAAGCAGTTCATTAAAATTATCAAGAAGGCATAGTAAGAACTATCAATTATGCATGAGTTCTGCAGATACAGACATTTTAAATCCAAGTTAATTAATCAAATAGCACTGCTAGCAACCAAGATGCGCTTGAATCCCAGGCTTTAAGCAAGATGATTGAGCACTTCCTGTGAACGCGGAAAATTAAACCACGGTTTTCAACATGTGTTTGTAATGAATGTTTTACTCTGTTGATGAATGCTTAAGGTGTTTCATGCTCCTGTGGAGTCCAGCCAGAATTAACGATGAAGCACAATGCCATATTTTGTTTGCCCACTTTGGATTTTCTTTCTTTCAACACACTATGGGTTGTGTTATGTTGAAAAGAACCTGTTTTTCTCCACAGAAATTCTGATGGCAATGTCAGGAACTGCAAACATCTCTTCTAATATGGCACTGCCTGGAGCTGAAGACCTTATTCCCGGTGTGGGCTCCACTTATGGAAGGATATGTTCTTCTTTTAATGACAGAAACAGATTCTGGAGTGATGAGACACATTTGTCTTTACATCAGGGTTGATTGACCAAGGCAGATACTCATCCTTCAATGCACAGAATATTGGAAATGCACCACCTTGTAAAAATCTTTGCTCCAATGCAAACATTTCATTGGTTCATAAATGAGAGGAACAGAATTAGGCCATTTGACCCAACAAGTCTACTCTGCCATTCAATCACCTGATCTATCTGACCCTCTCAACCCCGTTCTCCTGCCTTATTCCCATAACCCCTCTCCCATACTAATTTCCATTTAATGCATGAGGCCAACATTCTTGTTTTTGATCGGTAGTTAGGCATTGTAAAAGTATGTCTAATTTTTACTGACTAAGGGAAAGAAAATAAATGAACTGACCCAAAAGGTAATGCAAATCTCCCTGCATGTGGTAACCCCATGAGATACTAGGATAACTCATTTGTATGCTTTATTTGAGAGTCTTTGTTGCAGTCTTAAGGGGCTGTCCACCTTGGGCGACCTAATGGGCGATGTAAATATGAATGACACACACCATGAGATCCAAAGTCATCTTTAATCAGCATAGCAACTTTAACAGCATAGAGGATGGTTAGATGTCAGAACTGCTGCTCTATCTAAGCAGTGCCGGAAGTAAGTGTTAGTATAAACGTTACAGTGGGGTGGGTTTAGTGATGCTAACGTATATGTGATTGGTTGACATGCATAACCAATCTACATCCTTCCCCCTAAAGACTACGTGTCAAGGGCACCCGTTCCGTGGAGTTAAACATATTCGCCATATCTATCCGGTGGTCTACTAACACGGCCCGAACGCGTACGGACCATACCCTCTCCTCCCTCTCCTGGAAGGTTAGGCGGAGAGGGCTGAGGCGAGAATGGCGTGGGAGGGACTTGTGGAGACCGAGAGGGGAAACATGCAGGCGGGGAGGCCCCTTGGTTAGTCGCGACCGCGGGGCCTGGAGGGGAGTAAGGCATGCGGGGATGAGTAGGAGACATGGCAACAGGGGGCTGGAACTCGAGCGGTGGAGCATAGGCTCCTTCTTGAAGGTGGCTACCATGGTTGAGACCCAGTCGCTGGGGTCGCTGACTGCTTCAATCACGCCCAAGGAGACCAAGGTTTTTCAGCTCAGAATGAACCCTGTCCTTCATGGCAAATGACAAACGGTGTGGCGCCCGGACGACAGGTTGCACGTTGGGGTCAGTGGAAATCTTGTAGGTCACAGGCAGCTTGCCTAGTTTGTTATCGAGCAAATCAGGGTATTCTGTAAGCGGGTCCATCGACATCAGCAGCTTATGGACTGTTTTCTCAAAGGAAATCAGCCCCAGTTCCTGGCAAGCACGGTTGACCAGCAGAGTCACAGGATTGAAATCCTGGTGTATGTTAGGATTTATGTGATTGGTTGACATGCATAACCAATCTACAGGCGAGTTAAGAAGAGTTTGAAAAATGACATGTTGAAGACCTCCTTCAACTATGTAGAAGACCTCCTTCGACCTCCTTTGGCCTCCTTCGACTATGTTGAAGACCAGCTTAGACTAGCTACGACTAACTTTGGAAAAATTGGACACCGAATAGTGGAGAGTGAAGACGACCTCCTTCGACCTCCCTTCGATTTCCCTTTGACTATGATGAAGACTATCTACGACAACCTTTGACTACCCTCGATTACCTACGACTAACATGATGATCTACTACGACCTACTACGAACTACCACAACTAAACCTAGGAGTAAAAAAAGTATAGATTTTTTTCCATGGCGACCTTTTTTTACTCGCGGGCATTTTTTTTACATATTGAAAAAAACGGCGCGACCTAGCTGAGGGCTCAAGTACGCGGAGACCACTCTCGAGCATGAAGGAGAGTTACGAAGACCTCCTACGACCTCGTACGTGCTGCGAGTATGAGTCGAGGGCAAACTCACCAGAACTCGCGGATTAGGTCGCCCAAGTGGGACAGGCCCTTTATGAGTTTGTTGGATCTCCTTGCTCCATCCCACCTTAAACTCTATTTTCTTTCAGGAAAAGTCCCCAACTGTACTTCAAGGAACAAGGATCAAGGGTCAGCTGTGATCCACTGAAGGGCAAGGTGCAGGTGCAGCCAAGAGGTTGGATGATATGTAGCCTTTAGCATGAGAGGGAATGTGTAAATTCGGGGACAGTTTCTTCCCAGCAAGGGTTTGTCTATTCATGTTCTCCAGAGATGCTGCTTGACCCGTTTTCTGCTATTTGTAAGGCAGAGATATTTAGATTCCTGATTAGTACGGGTGTCAGGGGTTATGGGGAGAAGGCAGGAGAATGGTGTTAGGAGGGAAACATGATTGTATAGCGAATAGACTTGATGGGCTGAATGGCCTAATTCTGCTCCTATCACTTATGAACACAGGGTAGTCCAGAACGTGTGATAAAAACCTCCTTTGTCTTTTCCTGCCAATACATTTTTATTTTTTGTTGCTGTAGTCCTCAACCCTCATTCACAATCTATGTTTTTCCTTCTAATAAGTACAACAATTAACTTTGACACCACATTTCCCACAGTCACCCTGATTTCTCAGATCAATGCTTCTATGGTCTGGTGTGGCATTGATTAATAGCTGTAGTTACAGTATGTGACTATAGTAAAAGGTATTAAGATGAGAAATGTTGCCTTGTATTGGGGAAATAATAACACACAAGGAAAAGACTCAGCCAACCAATATATTTTTATTTTCACAAGAAACACGAGGGCAGAAGTATTTTCCAGGTAGAGCAATTGAAGGGAAAACAGTTGAGTCATGCAAGAACCTATTTGATAGCATAATGGGGGACTACAAATGTTTACATTTTGATGAATTGTCTCAGGTTGGCTGAATCACCATCTTAATTTCTATTCACCTTTGTGACCTTTTATTACAATTATAATGTGTTATTTATATCTGAGCACTTGCTGACGTGACTAAATGACTCATCAGCTAATTTGAGCTCTATTTATTTGGATGTCACTGTAACTTTCAGTGCACTGCAAGATTGTTTATTGTGTAAGTTTACTTTAGTTTGGTGATATAGCGCGGAAACAGGCCCTTCGTCCCTCCAGGTCCGTGCTGACCAAGCAATCTCTGTACATTAGCACTATCCTACTCATAAGGGATAATTTACAATTGTTACCAAAGCCAAATTAACCTACAACCTGTACGTCTTTGGAATGTGGGAAGAAATCGGCGCACCGGGGAAAACCCACGTGATCACAGGGAGAACGTACGTATTCCGTGCCGATAGTGCCCATCGTCAGGATCGAACCCGAGTCTCTGGCACTGTAAGGCAGCAACACTACCGCTGCATTACACCTTGTGTAATGTATTTACTACTCCTGCTACCTCAGACACTTATTTCTTGGTACATTACATCTTCTCAGGCCTTCCCTCAAGACCTAGCCTATCTTGTTTCCACTGTGTTTCTGAGGAATGGAACATGGGTGAATTGGCCTAAAATGGGGTGGCCATTGCAGCCAGTTACCACACTGATTTACCTGGACAAGGACTTGCTCCAATGGCAAGATAACCCAAGATGCTGGGAGACTGGGCTGCTCGGTGCAGATTAGCATCTTTAAGTCGTGGATGCTGATGTCTAAGCAAATGCCTACATGCAAGCATACACACATAAACACAAACACAACAGAAACACATGCACACAATCTTATCTATGCTTCTTTCATAAGCTTCACCTCTCTTTCCCTGTCTCTCCTTTCCTGAAACCATGCTTTAGTACCCCTCTCTCTGTCTCCTCTGGCCTTCCTCTCTCCCTCCTCCCTCCCTTCGGTCACACCCCTCTCTCTCTCTCTCTCTCTCTCTCAGCTATTTTCCTTCCCTCTTAGCCCTCTTACTCTGTTCTGCTGTGCTGGCCATCTCCGCCACATCCACTCACCAGCTGCTGGCCACAGGTTCTCTCTCAGGGGAGGTGGCGTGGGAAGTGCCAGCAAGTGGGCTTGCTCAGATGATCACCTGGAGTAACCTATGTTTAAAGAGAGGTGGGAGAGGGAGGATCTCTGGTTTGAAGGAAGCATGGAAGAGCAAAGCCATCCTGGATTTAAAGGGAGGGTCAGAGATGGAAGCCACTCTGTGTTTAAAAGTTGGACCAATGAACCTTTTAATTTAAGCCCATCAATGAGGAATACTGCAAATCCCCAGGCTCGCAGATCCCACCCAGGATCCTCACCCAGACACCTGGTGCTTCAGCAGATCGCAATCACGGTGTCCTGTAGACGGCTAGTGGGATCCTATGCATTATTTCCAAATTAATGCAGATTGATGAATCTGGAAAGATCTTTCTGCAACATGCGATATCTATGAATCTTTCTGCTTGTGATATTTATCCAGATAAGAAACACCTTCTTTGAACTAACTGTGGACCCTGAACCTCTGCTTGCACCTTCTCATTAGCTGTGTCACCTGGAAGCACATGCAGAGGCATTTGATCCCTAAACAGAGCACTTCCGTTTTATGAGCATCCACACCGCTATTTTCATTCCAAAATGCCAGCAAAGACGTGTTATTTGTCAACTAAAACATCAATAAAAAGTCCTCTTTCACTCTTTGGTTCTCTTCTCTTTTTATGTCCCACCTCTCTTGCAGATAATAGGCTGTTCTACACTGACCACCTAGTGACTGAGGACAGAACAAACCCTTCTGTTGTTAAAACAACAAAACGTAGAATTTTAGAGAACTCTACCTTGGGCAGAGTTGGTGATCAATTTGGTAAAGGGCAATAACAGCATTAGAGAAACAAGGTATGTAATTATGCTGGAAAGAATGCAGATAAGATTTAGTAGCATGTTGCCGGGACTCAGGGGTGCTGAGCCACAAAGAGAGGTTGGACAGGTCAGGACTTTATTCCATGGAGGCTGAGGGCTGACCTTATGGAGGTGTATATAATCATGAAGGGAATAGACATGGTGAATGTGCAGAGTCTTTTACCCAGGATCGAGGAATCAAGAATCAAAGGGCATAGGTTTAAGGTGACAGGGGCAAGATTTAATAGGACAATCGGGTAACTTTTTCACTCAGATAGTGGTGGGCAGTTAGCTGCAAGAGGAGGTGGTTGAGGCACGTATTCTAACAGCATGAAAAAAAACCCCATTTAAACAGGTATATGCATGCAAAGCATTCGAGGAATGTGTGCTGAACGCAGGGAAATGAGGCATGCGTAATTGGGACATTTTGTCGGCATGGCTGAGTTGGGCCGAAGGGCCTGTTTCCATGCTGTATCTCACTATGTGTCCATGACTCTAAGAATACAGTGTGTAACAAAGTGCAAAGGAAATATTCAGCAAGGTGTAAATAAAGCACAGTAAATAGAGTAACACCTTTACTTCTTTTTTATTAGCATATAAATGGTAACCTATCTTGTTGGTGCCCAAATTTTGAAATACCATGTTGTTGAGTCTGCACCTGTCCTATTCTGTAGGAAAAGCATGTCTATAATAAACAGATTGTTGTGTAAGAATTTGAATCCTCCTTTCTGCCTGTTTTTTTTATTTATTCGGCAACCAACCCATCACGAGGCATTGTTCACTAATTACATAAGCTGCTCTGGTAATTAATCAACTAATTACTGTTCTTGTGTAATTCTAAGCCTGACATCATTAATACTCTGTTAATTAAACGGATTGCAAATTTGTTATTTCCAAATGTTCTTCATTGTGTTTAAATGTGCAAAACATGCTTACTTAAAGATGTTTTTACTTGAAATGAGAATGGGGATGTGGCGGGTGAAACAAGGAACTGCAGGTGCTGGTATACAAACAAAACCCATAAACATAGAAACACAGAAACATAAAAAAATAGGTGCAGGAGCAGGCCATTCGGCCCTTCGAGCCTGCACCGCCATTCAATATGTTCATGGCTGATCATCCAACTCAGTATCCTGTACCTGCCTTCTCTCCATACCCCCTGATCCCTTTAGCCACAAGGGCCACATTTAACTCCCTCCTAAATATAGCCAATGAACTGGCCTCAACTACCTTCTGTGGCAGCGAATTCCACAGATTCACCACTCTCTGTGCGAAAAATGTTTTTCTCATCTTGGTCTTAAAGGATTTCCCCCTTATCCTTAAACTGTGACCCCTTGTTCTGGACTTCCCCAACATTGGGAACAATCTTCCTGCATCTAGCCTGTCCAACCCCTTAAGAATTTTGTACGTTTTTATAAGATCCCCCCTCAATCTTCTAAATTCTAGCGAGTACAAGCCGAGTCGATCCAGTCTTTCTTCATATGAAAGTCCTGACATCCCAGGAATCAGTCTAGTGAACCTTCTCTGTATTCCCTCTATGATAAGAATGTCTTTCCTCAGATTTGGAGACCAAAACTGTACGCAATACTCCAGGTGTGGTTTCACCAAAACCCTGTACAACTGCAGTAGAACCTCCCTGCTCCTATACTCAAATCCTTTTGCTATGAATGCTAACATACCATTCACTTTCTTCACTGCCTACTGCATGCCTACTTTCAATGACTGGTGTACCATGACACCCAGGCCTCATTGAATCTCCCCTTTTCCTAATCAGCCACCATTCAGATAATAGTCTACTTTCCTGTTTTTGCCATCAAAGTGGATAACCTCACATTTATCCACATTATACTGCATCTCCCATGCATTTGCCCACTCACCCAGCATATCCAAGTCACCTTGCGGCCTCCTAGCATCCTCCTCACAGCCAGGAGCGGAAAACCCATGGGGCCAGAGGGGTCTCACATCCCCCCATGTTTTGAGAGGTGGGGGACATCCCCCCCAAGTTTTTGTAATCCAGTTTTAAAATCTCTGCTTTCCGCGAGACAGTGGGGCTGGGACTACTGATCGAGGGCGCCGATTGGACGAGAGAGACGTCGGTCAGCAGGCAATGGTGGCGGGACGTGATGATTCAGCGCGATGATTGGAGGAGGGAGACGTGAGTGGGGGGTGGGGTGGGACTGAGGATAGAGTGCAGTGATTGGAGGAGGGAGACGTGGCACAGACCTGCGCCTCATCCACAGCCAGGATCGATCCCGGCCGGGTCTCCAGCGCTGTCCCGTCCCCACCCGAGTACCCCCCCCCCCACGGGTGGCCAGAGACGTTGGCACCACCAGGCCCATAGCCAGCGCTAAACACAGCTCACTATGCCTGTCCCGCTAAGTGAACCTGCCTGGCTTGCGGGAAGTATGGCCAGCGCGGAGAAGCAGCGCTGGTATCCGTCTGTCCAGACAGGGCTGTAATTAACCCAGCAAGACAGGCAGAGTTGAGCTGCATTTAGCGCTGGATTGAGCTTCCGAAGCCTCGCGCATGTGTGGGTGAGTGTGCGCCATGTGTGGGTGTGTGAAATGTCGTTCCCCACCCTCTCATGTTTTGATAGCGAGTTCCGCTCACAGCTAATACTGCCCCCCAGCTTCGTGTCGTCCGCAAAGTTGGAGATGTTGCATTCAATTCCCTCGTTCAAATCATTAATACATATTGTAAATAGCTGGGGTCCCAGCACTGAGCCTTGCGGTACCCCACTAGTCACTGCCTGCCATTCTGAAAAGGACCCGTTTACTCCTACTCTTTGCTTCCTGTCTGCCAGCCAGTTCTCTATCCACATCAATACTGAACCCCCAATACTGTGTGCTTTAAGTTTGTATACTAATCTCTTATGTGGGACCTTGTCGAAAGCCTTCTGAAAGTCCAGATATAACACATCCACTGGTTCTCCCTTATCCATTCTACTAGTTACATCCTCGAAAAATTCTATAAGATTCGTCAGACATGATTTACCTTTCGTAAATCCATGCTGACTTTGTCCAATGATTTCACCATTTTCCAAATGTGCTGCTATCCCATCTTTAATAACTGACTCTAGCAGTTTCCCCACTACCGATGTTAGACTAACTGGTCTGTAATTCCCCGTTTTCTCTCTCCCTCCCTTTTTAAAAAGTGGGGTTACATTAGCTACCCTCTTCCTCAGGAACTACTCCAGAATCTAAAGGGTTTTGAAAAATTATCAGTAATGCATCCACTATTTCTGGGGCTACTTCCTTAAGTACTCTGGGATGCAGCCTATCTGGCCCTGGGGATTTATCGGCCTTTAATCCATTCAATTTACCTAACACCACTTCCCGGCTAACCTGGATTTCACTCAGTTCCTCCATCTCATTTGACCCCCGGTCCCCTGCTATTTCCGGCAGATTATTTATGTCTTCCTTAGTGAAGACAGAACCAAAGTAGTTATTCAATTGGTCTGCCATGTCCTTGTTCCCCATGATCAATTCACTTCACCTGTTTCTGACTGCAAGGGACCTATATTTGTTTTACTAATCTTTTTCTCTTCACATATCTATTAAAAATGTTGCAGTCAGTTTTTATGTTCCCTGCCAGCTTTCTTTCATAATCTATTTTCCCTTTCCTAATTAAGCCCTTTGTCCTGGAGCAAAGTGCTGGAGTAACTCAGCAGGTCAGGCAGCATCTCTAGAGCACGTGGATTGGTGACATTTCAGTTTGAGAACCTTCTTCAGAATGAAACGTCACCTATCCATGTCCTCCAGAGATGCTGCCTGACCCACTGAGTATTTCCAGTACTTTGTGCATTTTTTGTATGACATTATAACTGTTCACATTCATGATTTTAATCACTAATGACCAAAAATCACAAACCTTTAGGTTTCTGAACATGACTTACAAATAAATGGTGAAGCCAGAGGCAACTGGTCAGTAATAATATCAGCCAAATGTCTGCCACAGCAGAGGAAAAATAAATTTAGGTAGAAGGAATGAGTCATAGATCAGAGGAGATCAAATTTTAATTTAAATTTTGCATTTTCAATTGCTTTTCCAGATTATACAAGTAAGTTTGAGACTTTCAATACCTCTCGTATTCAATAGCAACTGAGAAGCACTTACAAACCCAATGCCACCCCTCCGTACCCACTCATACCCCAACCACACCATTACTAACAAGTGGAATGTGCATTGTCTTTTGGATCATGCTGATGTCCCGAGGTTTTCCACACTATCTAATGTTCTCACTTTGATCCATAACTCAAATGGTTAGATGCACATGGCGTGTATCTTATAATATCATTCTTCAGTAGCTGAGCCAACCTGTATGGTTTTGGTCAATGTATCTGAATAATGACATATTTGGAGTAACAATGATTCATGGGATTCATTTCTGAGATGAGTGTGTTACATTAACAAGTCATAGAGTGATACTGTGCTGAAACAGACGCTTTGGCTCAACTTGCTCACACCGGCCAACATGTCCCAAATACATTAGTCCCACCTGTCCGCTTTTGGTCCATATCCTTCCAAACCTGTCCTATCCATGTTTCTTAAATGTTGGGATAGTCCCTGCCTCAACTACCTCCTCTGGTAGCTTGTTCCATACACCCATCACCCTTTATGTTGTGAAAAAGTTACCCCTCAGATTCCTATTAAATCTTTTCCCTTTCACCTTAAACCTATGTCCTCTGGTCCTTAATTCACCTACTCTGGGCAAGAGACTCTGCATCTACCTAATCTATTCCTCTCATGATTTGATACACCTCTATGGTTGTAAAAACCTGCAGCAGGATCTTGACCAATTGGTCAAGTGGGCTGAGGATTGGTTGATGGAATTTAATGCAGAAACATGTGACATATTGCATTTTGGGAAGTCTAACATGGGCAGGACCTAGTGAATGGTAGTGTTGGAGATGTTGCCTGGTGGAGTGCAGGTACATAGCTCCCTGAGGTGAAGTTGCAGGTAGTTTGGGTGGTCAAAAAGGTGTTTGGCATATTGGGCTTTATCAGTCAGAATATTGAGTATAGAAGTTGGGAGGTCATGTTGCAGTTGTATAAGACGTTGGTGAGGCCACATTTAGAGTATTGTGTTCCGTTCTGGGCACCATGTTATAGGAAAGATGTTGTCAAGCCCACCAGTGACAAGGAACTGCACCCCTACACACACCCAGACCTTCGTGTCACAATTGCCCTTCACTCTAAATAAATTTTATCACGTGATTTCACCTTACGGTGAGTGTTGGTATAGTCATTGGTGACCCATGTCATCCAATGCCACGATTGACTTGGGGATTCCAAGTCCTGACATAAATGCAGCATTTTTCTAATGTTTGTCAACCATACCAATTTCTTCAATTCTTTCCTCCTGTTTTAATGACTGGATGGATCAAATATTATTCTCTCTGTCCGTTCATGATATTACGATGTTACTTATTGGATTGGTGTTTCTATCTCAATCTACTCAGCTTGATGTCAATGATTTAATTTTGAAGTGTAACATGCTCAGGAGGAAAGTGCCACACTTCGATATTTATAGAGTTTGGCTTTTCTCCTTCATTAGACGATTCACAGTTGTCCGTAAAAAGCTGAATTTTGAGGATTTAGGATTTCATTTCTGATATCCGATTTCCTTGAGGTTTCCTATTCAATAAATAGTTCACATTTTGCTATGATAATGAATTATTTGTCTTTGCTGCAAGAGGTTCTATCATGTTTTATATCAAATCAAGTGCTTTTGAACTGAGTCCAGTTGCACCATAGGGAATTCCATAGCCAGTGTACACATAACTAGCTCCCGCCAAGAGTGATAATGACAATATGTTTTAGACTTGCCTGTTTCAATATCTTTTTCAAAATGGAGGCCATTGCATTACTGGCATTAATGTGTGCTGCGGACATCTCCATACTGGTTGTTCAAGTATCCATGTTATGCTGATTGTGGCGCACTAGATTAATGAACGTGTAAGCTATTATTATTGAAGATGAGTTATTTCAAATGGAGACAGTCAAAGAAATGTATCTACTCATGGACGGGCATGGTCATTGTGTTGTGTCCCCTTTGTGGGAAATAACATGAATAACGTTTAGTGCAAGATAAAGTCTAGTAAGGTTCAATCAAAGAGTCCAAGGGTCTCCAAAGCGGTACATAGTAGCTCAGGACTGTTCTCTAGTTGTTGGTAGGATGGTTGAGTTGCCTGATAACAGCTGGGAAGAAACTGTTCCTGAATCTGGAGTGTGCATTTTCACACTTCTATACCTTTCACAAACTGACCTGAATGTTGACTGTGCCCTGCTGCTGAGAGATGTTAGTGGTTGGAAGTCGAATTGGAAGCTTATTGGAGTAAGAAATCCAATTGAGACTAAGAAAGTGGGGGGGAAGTCTGCGAGTTGTTACTCAGAAGTTTGATTGCATATTGCGGAATGTTGATCAGGGCCTGGGAATGAGGGAGGTCATTGAATACAGACTTATAGTTGTGTGATTGGTGGATGGATGTCAGCCAAGTGGTAATGCTGAACCTGCCAATGTGACCTCTAAAGAAACATTGCATTGTGATATGTCACTCTTGGTGTATTAAATAGTGAAGTGATATTATCCATGCAAATCTGTTTTGTCCCTGCATGTCTCCATTTGAATTTGTGGCTTGATGCAATTGCATTCAGAAATGCTTGTAAATCCGCTCCGTTCCAGAAATATTTCCATGTTCTCTGAATCTTTCTATGAACATTGTTGCAGCCCACATCGTATATATTCACATGACCAAATTATTAACAAAGTAATAGTCTCAACCAACAATTTACAGTTCCCAACCAACATTATAAATATTACACATTCATTGTTCAAAAGCTCAACAGCACTTCATATTCTATTTGTGTAGCTTACAACTCAACGGTCTGGACATTGAATTCCCCAGTTTTATGTACTCTCTATCACCTTCTCCCCCCCCCCCCCCCCATCGCCTTTCTCCCCCACACCCTTCATTCCTCCCTCCCCTTCATCTCTCCCTCCACCTGGGTGGTTATCACAATGTGCAACTCTACAATTATTTTCTCTCACACCTACTGTTTTATCATTTCAAGCCTTCGTTCAACCATCTGTCTATCAACACCCCCCCCCCTGAGTTCACCTTTTACCTGCCATGTGTTGTCCTGCCCCTCCTCTCTTCAAGCTTTCTTCCCCCCTCCTGCAATCAGTCTGAAGAAAAACCTATTCCTATTCTCCAGAGATGCTGCTAGATCCGCTGAGTTACTCCAGCACCTTGTTCCTTGTTTCTATATAATCATGAAAAGTCTTCTGACACAGTGAGATTCATCTAATGTCTGAGCAAATCAGAATTCCATCAGCACCAGCTGCCCTCAGTTTTCAAATCTTATTTTCCAGTCAAGACGATCATCCATTTGTCAGAAATGTGATTGGTGGATCATTTGCAAGTTTTACTTATGATGATGTTGTGGGACTGATTCTGTCTACTAACTTGCTATATTCCTAGTATTTGATAGACAGTCCTCTTTGTCTTCATGACATTTACCTTGAAATATTTAACGGGCTGCATTGTTAAGAGGGACACAAGAAACTGCAGATGTTGGAATCTTGAGCAAAACACAAAGTGCTGGAGTGCTGGGTCATGGAGTCAGACACCGCAGAAACAGACTCAAATGGCCTCTGATTTGGCTGTGTAAAATTCCTGTATGCGACAACTTCATACTGTAGTAGCATTGTAGGGCGGCATGGTTGCGCAGCAGTAGAGTTGCTACCTTACAGCGCTTGCAGCTCCAGAGACCCAGGTTCGATCCCGACCACAGGTGCTTGCCTGTACAGAGTTTGTATGTTCTCTTCATGACCTGCATGGGATTTTGCTGCGAACTTTGGTATCCTCCCACAGTCCAAAGACATACAGTTTTGTAGGTTAATTGGCTTGGTATTAGTGTAAATTATCCCTAGTGTGTGTAGGATAGCGTTAATGTGCGGGGATCGCTGGATGGTACTGACTTGGTGGGCCGAAGGGACCTGTTCCACGCTGTATCTCTAAACTAAACGAAAAATGTTTATTAATAATTTTTTATAATAATAATTTCATGTTTTTTTCATTGAATGTTTTATTATGTTAATTATTGACTACTGGATTTACAGACCTGTTGGGCTGCTGCAAGTAAGAATTTAATTGTTCCGTTTCACTACATATGACAATTAAACACTCAACCCCTCTCTAGTAGTTATAAGAATGGGAGCTGATAAGAATTCTGTAATAACAGAATTAAGCAACAATTTATTTGACCCTTCATTCAACACTCCTTGTTGCATCACTGCTCACTCCAACAACAGGGCTCAAATGCAAAATATTTCATTGTCCCAATAACAATCTCCACTCTTTTTAATCCCAGTCTTTTAGTTGTATGACTGACAGGGAAAATCAATTAGTCTGCTTCCCATTGGGAAAAGGTGTATGTAGATTGATGTTGCTTGTTAACCAATCACACACCAGCCAGCATCTCTAACTCCACCCCACTGTAATACTTATACTGACACTGGTTTCCCAGCACCGACAGTTGGTGCAGCCAGGATGTACTGACAACTAATCATCCTTCATGCTGTTACGTTTCAGTGCTGATTAAAGATGTATTTGAATCACGTACTGAGAAGAAGTCATTTACATGGCGTCAGAAGTGATTGGATCCACTCCTTCTGTAGAACATTTTTTTGTTTTACCCTTTTGTGAGTTTTTATTTTGCTTTATGATGGCCTCTTCCTGTCAAAAGCCTGACCCTCTCGTCTTTGATGCGGCTACCAGCGAACGCTGGGCCACGTTTGAAATTGATTACCGACACTACATGAACATTGCACACCGAAATGAACCTGATGCTGTCATGGCCTCTCTCCTACTCAACCTTGCGGGCCCAGATGCCCTTCGGCGATCCAGAACATTCCGCTATGCTCCGGCAGTCCGTGATGCCAATGACCAGATAATAACCCCAGCTGAATCTCCTGATGCGTGAATTGTTCTGATGCGTAAATTTAGCCAGATCTGTGACCTGCCCTCAAATCACATTTTGGACAGGGCTAGGTTTTTCTCTCGCCGTCAGCTCCCTGGTGAACGAGTAGACTCGTTTATCTCAGACTTAATGTATTTAGCCCAGCGCAGCCGATTCCAAAATATGCCGGTCGATCAGCTGACTGATCAGTTAACAAGGGACATTTTAGTGAATGGCATTACTGACCTAAAGCTCAGATCAGAGCTTCTGAGACGGCCAGATTTGACTCTGGATGAAGCAGCACACGCATGCAGAACAGCGGAATTCATTGACCTTATAGACAGTTCGCACAAAACCAAAACCATCAATCTGACAGGCTTCACTAGGCAGCGAACCAACACAGATAACAGACGATTTATGACCCAAGCTAGTCAGGCGGCTCTTGGTGATCCTCAGAAGAAATGCTCAAATTGCAACTACTCACACAGCAGACAATCAGCTTGCCCCGCTTTTGGTAAATCATGCAATTACTGTAAAAAATTAAATCACTTTGCCTCTGTATGTCGGGCAGCAAGTCGGGCCCGTGGGAAGAATTTGCCTAGCTCCAGGTCTAATCTCAACTTCTTGCTATGAGACAGCAACAATCTCACACCCCAATTGCAGCTCGAACCTGCCCCCGAACAGACTCCAATTAACTCACAAGAGGACCCGACTGTTTACTCGCTACAGCTTGCTGCTGCTAAGAATTATGATCCAACAGTGACAGTAACTGTAAACAACGGCCATTTTGGCGTGAAATTAGATATGGGGGCCAAAGTAAACACAATGTCAATCAACCTCTTCAACAAGATAAGAACTAACGAGCCACTGATCAAGGACAAATCCACTCTACATGCTTTCGGAGGGGAGGTTCTGGTGCCTCTGGGCAAAACCAACTTGAAATGTGTGCTGAAAAAAAGCACGAGGAATTTGACCTTCTATGTCTTGAACATTAATTCAGTTACTCTGCTTGGCAACCGGGCCTGTCAGGAACTGGAGCTGATCTCCATTGACAAAACGATCCACAAGCTGCAAATTTCCCTGGAACCGATGAATGAATTCCCTGATCTTTACGACAATAACTTGGGCAAGTTGCCCGTGAATTACAAGATTATTATTGACCCCGAAATGACACCCGTCTTCCGACCTCCACACCGATTGTCATTTGCCATGACTGACAGGGTTCACTCTGCGCTGAAGGACATGGCCTCCACAGGCATAATTGAAGCAGTCAGCGATCCCACCGACTGGGTCTCAACCATGATGGCCACAGTCAAGAAGGGAAAAAATGAAATCCGCTTGTGTATCAACTCGAAAGAACTGAACACGGCCATTAAGCGTCCACACCATCCCATGAAGACTGTCGAGGATGTTGCGGCAAAGGTCGGAACGGCCACCCTATTTGCTGTCCTTGATGCAAAGAACTCTTTCTGGCAGATACCGCTGGACAAGGAGTCACCACATTTGCCATCCCATTCGGCAGATACAAGTTTCTGAGAATGCCATTTGGAATCAACTCTGCCAGTGAAGTCTTCCAAAGAACTATGGAGTTATTATTCGAGGACCTACCTTGTGCCATCATTGTCGACGATATCCTAGTGTATGGCAAAGATGTAACGGAGCACGACCACAATATCAGGCTCATCTTGGATCGCGCACGCAAGATCAACCTCAAGCTCAATCCTGACAAGTGCAAGTTCCGGGTTCCAGAGGTTTCCTACGTCGGCCACATCTTCACTCCTAATGGTCTCAAACCCGATCCAAAGAAGGCTACTGCCGTCACAGAAATGCCTGCCCCCACACACGAGAATTGCCTGCAGTGTTTTCTGGGCATGGTAAACTATCTCGGCAAGTTCATACCGAACCTCAGCGAACTAAGCTCCTCACTGCGGGAGCTGACCAAAAAGGACACAGCATGGTCATGGTCCCAGCAACATCAGATTGCTCTCGATGTCTTAAAGTCCAAACTGGCTCTAATTTTTTTTTACCTGAAACGTCCAGTAACGATCACCTGCGATGCTTTGAAATTCGGGCTCGGCGCAGCCTGCTTGCAACCATCTGCCGAGGGCATCCTACTCCCTGTCTCGTATGCCTCTCGCACCATGACCGACACGGAGCAGCACTACGCGCAAATCGAAACGGAACTGTTGGCCGTCGTCTTTGCTTGCTCCAAATTCCACGACTTCATCTTTGGCAACACCTTCATGGTCGAGACGGACCACCAATCACTGGTGACAATCCTGAACAAGCCCATCCACGCCGCGTCAGCCTGTTTGCAGCGTATGATGATGCAGCTGCAGCGGTACTATTTCTCTATTACCTACACTAAGGGTAAGGACAAGCACGTCGCTGACACTCTCTACCGTGCACCTCGGGCATCTTGCGAACAACATCCCTATGAACAGGAAATTTTCAGGGTCCTCGGTGTCGACTTCGTCTCCAGCAAGCAACTGCGCACCTTGGCCGCGCACACCGCCACTGACGATACGCTTCAAATCCTCTCTTCCATCATCAAAACAGGCTGGCCAGACGGACAATCCAACACGCCCACAGAGGTGCAGCCTCTCTTCCTGGTGCGTGATGAACTGGTAGTTCAGGATGGGGTTGTCGTCAAGGGTCACAAGGTGGTGATACCCTCATCGCTACGAGACGTAAACTTCAAAGAGGCACACAGCGGTCACCCAGGAGCCATCACCACACTGGCACGCGCCCATAGCCTGTTCTACTGGCTGGGAATGGCCAGCTACATCCGGGACCGTGTAGCCTCCTGCCCCGCTTGCAACAGCCTTGCGCCTCATCAGCAGCGGCAGCCCCTTCTGCAACAACCTCCACCAGCTCTGCCCTGGACATCGCTGGCGGCGGACATTTTCGAATGGTGCAGGAAGCACTACCTCGTTCTAGTCGACTCCTTTTCTAATTGGTTTGAACTAGACCAACTGACCTCCCTCACATCTGAGATAGTCATCCAGAAGCTGAAAAGACGCTTCTCTACCTTTGGCGCTCCGATCAGCCTGAGAACCGACAACGGTCGGCAGTTCACCAGCCACATGTTCAAGCTTTTCGCAGACCGATGGAACTTCCAGCACGTCACGAGCAGTCCCGAGTATCCACAGAGTAATGGACTCGCTGAACGCGCTGTCAGAAGCGGCAAACACTTGCTGGAGCGAGCACAGATTTCAAAGTCAGACGTTTATCGCAATCTCCTGAATCTCAGAAACGTTGCCAGGGATGAAACCATAGGATCGCCGGCACAGCGACTGATGTCGAGATTGACATTGCACAACAGCAACTGGTTCCTCAGGTGCTGAAGCCTGCCACTATCCAGAAACGTCTACAAGAGAAGCAATATCCAGAAACGGTCATACGACAGTTCCAGCAGACCACTCAAGCCTCGACTTCCGGATCAGGTCGTCCACTTACGAACTTCAACTGGACATTCCCGTCTGGGCACTGTTGTCAACACGACTGACAAGCCACGGTCTTACCTGGTTGACTGTGAGGGAGCGGTATAACGGAGAAGTTGACAACACCTGCTTGCTGTAACGGAGTCTCGCCCACCGCCTGCTGGTCCCTTTGCTCCACCGCTCCAATTCCAGCCGCCTTTTGCAATGTCTACCACCCGTCCCCGTATACCTTGCATCCCCTCCACGTCCCGCGGTCTCCACTAACCACGGGGCCTCTCCCACCACATGTTTCCCCTTTCGGTCACCACAGGCCTCCACCGCATCATTCTCGCCTCCAGGCTCTCCGTCTCATCTTTCAGGTGAGGGGGGGGGGGGGGGGGGGTTTGGTCCGCACGCGATATGGCGAGTATGTTTAACCTCATGGCGTGGGTGGCCTTTCACACTTAGGGGAAAGGATGTAGATTGTTATTGCATGTTAACCAATCACACACCAGCCAGCATCTCTAACTCCACCCCACTGTAATACTTATACTAACACTGGTTTCCCAGCACCGACGGTTGGAGCAGCCAGGGTGTA
This sequence comes from Okamejei kenojei, assembly GCA_035221665.1. Taxonomy (NCBI): domain Eukaryota; kingdom Metazoa; phylum Chordata; class Chondrichthyes; order Rajiformes; family Rajidae; genus Okamejei; species Okamejei kenojei. The sequence continues at coordinate 68,955,430 of CM069135.1, forward strand.
CTGACAACTAATCATCCTCCATGCTGTTAAGTTTCAGTGCTGGTTAAAGATGTATTTGAATGACGTACTGAGGCAAGAAGTCATTTACAGTGTAAATGAACACTGAGAGGCCAGGAGACAGCCCACCCCCCACTCCACGACAGGAAAGGGTGGGAAAGCCCAGAAAAATCCTGAAACTATCTGAAATACATCAGAGAAAACCCATGAACTGAGCTCTTGAATCGAAATAATGGAAGATAAAGAATGTAGCAGAGGTCTGAAATTACAGTATAAACTTTACTCCGTTAAAGCACATCTTCCCAAAAGAATTCTATTTAAAATGGATCAATTATGAAAGGCATAAGAGACAAGGCAGATTAACATTTTAAGCAGGCACCTTCCATTACATTGGCGAATGGGTTTCTCCTATTTCACTTTTGTTCCCTTTTCAAGCTGCGACCCTGTTTCACTCATCTTCTAATTTGGCTTCATGCAAGAGATTTGCATGACACATTTCTTATTTTAATTGCTTATTTTTTTAAATCCTTGCATTGTAATGAACATTTATGTTTGTCTTTGTTATTAAAGGACTGCACAAACCTTCTACCTCTTGTATTCAACCACACGTACTTGTCCATCGGAACCCTCATTTGGAAAACAATTGACTAATATCAAGGCATCGAGCCCAGAATATCCACAAGGCTAATTCTATGCCCATATCATAGAAACATAGAAACATAGAAAATAGGTGAAGGAGTAGGCCATTCGGCCCTTCGGCCCTTCGGCCCTTTGAGCCTGCACCGCCATTCAATTTGATCATGACTGATCATCCAACTCAGTATCCTGTACCTGCCTTCTCTCCATACCCCCTGATCCCTTTAGCCACAAGGGCCACATCTAACTCCCTCTTAAATATAGCCAATGAACTGGCGTCAACTACTTTCTGTGGCAGAGAATTCCACAGATTCACCACTCTCTGTGTGGAAAAGAAAATCTCATCTCGGTCCTAAAAGACTTCCCCCTTATCCTTAAACTGTGACCCCTTGTTCTGGACTTCCCCAACATCGGGACCAATCTTCCTGCATCTAGCCTGTCCAACCCCTTAAGAATTTTGTAAGTTTCTATAAGATCCCCCCTCAATCTTCTAAATTCTAGCGAGTACAAGCCGAGTCTATCCAGTCTTTCTTCATATGAAAGTCCTGCCATCCCAGGAATCAGTCTGGTGAACCTTCTCTGTACTCCCTCTATTTCAAATCCGGAGATGTTTGTTACATAAGACCAAGAAGGACTGGACATACTCAACAGATCAGGCATCATCAATGTAAAGAGAAACAGAATTAGCATTTTGATGGTGTTTCATGAGACCTTCCTAGCATTTTTAGTTTCTTTATACCAGATTTCCAGATTTTGCAATTTCTTTTGATTTTCAGTGATTGTTACACACCTTTCTTCATGAATATGTGTGTGGGCATTTCAAATAATATTTCTTACACACAATGTCAATTATCTCGTTTGAAGTATGCAAGAATGAACTGTGTTCACTGCTAATGTTCCCCAGCAACCACAATGCAACCAATGAAGAAGAAACCTAAACTAACCAAATCCATGACAACACTTACAATGCCAATGAAAAGTATATATTTTTAGAAACTGTAGTAGGAGAGATTTAAAAAAAAAATCAGAAATGCTGAAGTTAGAAACAGAAATAGAAATTGTAGAAAAGGTTTTTTGATGATGTGACCAAAAAGACTGATGAAGGCTGAAGTGTAGACGTATATATGGATTTCAGCAAGACATTCAACAAGATAGACAGCTCCAGGAGGTTAGATCTCATAGGATCCAAGGAGAGATAGCTGAATGGATTAAAAATTGGCTTCATAGAAGGAAGCCGAGGGTGATGGTGAAAGGTTGCTTTTCGGACTGGAGGCAAGCGGCTTGTGGTGTGCCTTGTTGTTCGGTGCTGGGCCCATTGCTGTTTGTCATCTACATCAATGATTTGGATGAGAACATACATAGCAAGATTAGCAAGTTTGCAGATGACAGAAAGGTGGGAAGTATTGTAGATGGTGAAGGTGGCTGTGAAAATTTGCAGCAAGATCTTGGGCAGGTGGGAGGATATTAATACAGAGAAATGTGAGGTGTTGCATGTTGGGATGATTAACACAGGCAGGACCTACACGGTGAATGGTAGGGCTCTGGGGAATGTTGTAGTGCAGAGGGATCTCGCAGTGCGGATACATGGTTCGTTGAAAGTGGCTCCACATGTAGATCGGGTGGTCAAAAAGGCTTTTGGCCCATTGGCTTCACCAGTGAGAGTATTGAGTATTGAAGTTAGACGGTCATGTTATAGTTGTAGAAGACTTTGATGAGGCTGCATTCTGAGTATGGTGTTCAGTTTTGGGCACCATGTTATAGGAAACATGTTGTCAAGGTGAAAAGGGTCAGTAGGGGAATCGAGAAGTTTAAGGTGAGGGGGGGAAAGATTTAATAGGAAACTGAGAGGTCATCTTTTCACACAGAGGGTGGTGCGTGAACGAAACGAGCTGCCAGATGAGGTAGTCGAGGCAGGTATTATCGCAACATTAAATAACATTTAGACATGTACATGGATAGGACCGGTCTTGAGGGATATGGGCCGAATGCAGGCAGTGGCATGCGACATGTTGGCTGGTGTGGACAAATTGTGCCGAAGGGCCTGTTTCCACACTGACTGTCACTCTAAATCTATTTCCTCATTCTTTAGGGAATGGGGGTTCACCTCTTCCATCATAGGCGAGGCCATCGCACATGCCCCTTGGTACCCGGCAGCTCCGCAATTGCTCCCCCTCCCCCTAATCGCAACAGGGATAGAGTCCCCCCAGTCCTTGCCCTTGACCCCCATCAGCCATCGCATACAACACATAATCCTCCGATATTTTTGCCACCTCCCACCACTAGTCACATTTTCCTATCTCCACTCCTTTCCGCAAAGACCGTCCATCTGCAACTCCCTGTTTAACTCATCTCTTCCTACCCAAACCACCCCTTTTCCGGGTACTTTCCCCTGCAAATGCAGGAGATGCCACACCTGTCCCTATAACTCCTCCTCGACTTCGTCCAAGGACCCTGACAGTCGTTTCAGGATAGGCAGAGGTTCACTTGCACCTCCCCCAACCTCATATATTGAACTCCTATATATCGGTGATACCAAGCACAGGATCGGTAATCGTTTCACTGAACACCTTCACTCTGTCCGCCTGGACCTACCTGATCTCCCGGTTGCCAAACACTTTAATTCCCCTTCCCATTAACACACTGATCTTTCTGTCCAAGGCCTCCTCCATTGTCAGAGTGAGGCTAAATGCAAATTGGAGGAACAGCATCTCATATTTCGCTTGGGCAACTTACAACCCAGTGGTCTGAATATTGATTTATTTAACATCAAGTAACCCCTGCATTCCCTCTCTCTCCATCCCTCTCCCACCCAAGTTCTCACCTAACAAAGAGCTAACAATGGCCTGTTCCCTTTATCATCATTTTTTTTTGCATATCTTTAATTCAATTGTTCTATATCTCTCAGTCTGAAGAAGGGTCTCGACTTGAAACTACCCATTCCTTTTCTCCAGAGATGCTGCCTGCCCCGTTGAGTTACTCCAGCATTTTGTGTCTATCTTCGGTTTAAACCAGCATCTGCTGTTCCTTCCTACACTATTTACTAATAGATTGTCCATCATAACTGGAAACAGGAAGTGCTTTACTAGTGAGTGAAGAGGCACTTCGCCTCCATTGCCAGGATTGGCCAGTGTTCTTGTTTGCCCAAGGCTGGATATTGTGACAGTGATATTCATAGATGAATAATTGCCTAATTTCACTGACATTTAAGGCTGGCTACTGCTTTGTGTTAAGTGACTGAGATTGATTTTATGCACATAATTTGTATCTAATTATCTACTTCTTTTTTTTAGTAAAACTGCTTTTATGCAGAGAACTCATTGTAATTTCTGTCATAAATGGTGCTTCTATTGATCTTTAAGTGGATGTTTTAGAAACATAGAAACATAGAAAATAGGTGCAGGAGCAGGCCATTCGGCCCTTGGAGCCTGCACCGCCATTCAATATGATCATGGCTGATCATCCAACTCAGTATCTGTACCTGCCTTCTCTCCATACCCCCTGATCCCTTCAGCCACAAGGGCCACATCTAACTCCCTCTTAAATATAGCCAATGAACTGGCCTTAACTACCTTCAATGGCAGATAATTCCAGAGACTCACCACTCTCTGTGTGAAAAATGTTTTCCTCATCTCGGTCCTAAAGGAATTCCCTCTTATCCTTAGACTGTGACCCCTTGTTCTGGACCTCCCCAACATTGGGAACAATCTTCCTGCATCTAGCCTATCCAACCCCTTAAGAATTTTGTAAGTTTCTATAAGATCCTCCCTCAGTCTTCTAAATTCTAGTGAGTACAAGCCAAGTCTATCCAGTCTTTCCTCATATGAAAGTCCTGACATCTCAGGAATCAGTCTGGTGAACCTTCTCTGTACCGCCTCTATGGCAAGAATGTCTTTCCTCAGATTTGGAGACCAAAACTGTACGCAATACTCCAGGTGTGGTCTCACCAAAACCCTGTACAACTGCAGTAGAACCTCCCTGCTCCTATACTCAAATCCTTTCGCTATGAATGCTAACATACCATTCGCTTTCTTCACTGCCTGCTGCACCTGCATGCCTACTTTCAATGATTGATGTACCATGACACCCAGGTCTCGTTGCATCTCCCCTTTTCCTAATTTGCCACCATTAAGATAATAGTCTACCCTCCTGTTTTTTGCCACCAAAGTGGATAACCTCACATTTATCCACATTATACTGCATCTGCCATGCATTTGCCCACTCACCCAGCCTATCCAAGTCACCTTGCAGCCTCCTAGCATCCTCCTCACACCTAATACTACCCCCCAGCTTAGTGTCATCCGCAAACTTGGAGATGTTGCATTCAATTCCCTCGTCCAAATCATTAATATATATTGTAAATAGCTGAGGTCCCAGCACTGAGCCTTGCGGTACCCCACTAGTCACTGCCTGCCATTCTGAAAAGGACCTGTTTACTCCTACCCTTTGCTTCCTGTCTGCCAGCCAGTTCTCTATCCACATCAATAGTGAACCCCCAATACTGTGGCTTTAAATTTGTATACTAATCTCTTATGTGGGACCTTGTCGAAGGCCTTCTGAAAGTCTAGATATAATACATCCACTGGTTCTCCCTTATCCACTCTGCTAGTTACATCCTTGAAAAATTCTATAAGATTCATCAGACATGATTTACCTTTCGTAAATCCATGCTGACTTTGTCCAATGATTTCACCACTTTCCAAATGTGCTGCTATCCCATCTTTAATAACTGACTCTAGCAGTTTCCCCACTACCGATGTTAGACTAACTGGTCTGTATCTTCCCCGTTTTCTCTCTCCCTCCTTTTTTAAAAAGTGGGGTTACATTAGCTACCCTCCAATCCTCAGGAACTACTCCAGAATCTAAGGAGTTTTGAAAAATTATCACTAATGCATCCACTATTTCTGTGGCTACTTCCTTGAGTACTCTGGGATGCAGACTATCTGGCCCTGGGGATTTATCAGCCTTTAATCCATTCAATTTACCCAACACCACTTCTCGGCTAACCTGGATTTCACTCAGGATTTTCTGATATTGTTGTTGCACAATTGCTAGATAATTGACATGTTTACTATTGCACCAGGCAAATTCCATTCCCTGCCTTCAAGTAATTAACTGATACATTGCTATCAATAGACAGACTTTTTCTTTAATAGATGCTTATTTAGGAATACCTAAGTACATACGCTCAGCGATGCCATCCTTGTTATATCTTCTTCTTAGGCAGTTCTTCGTGGTTGTGAATGACTTGCTTTCACTCCCATTTTGTATGCTGTGGAGAGACTGAGAACACTAACGTGGCACTAATGCAAATTGATGATGGTGTTGGTACCATGTACAGGTATGCAGTCGTAGGTGAAGAGGGAGTAGAGGAGGAGGCTCAGCACGCAGCCCTGGGGTACGCCAGTGTTCAGGGTGAGGGTAGAAGAGGAGTGGTTATCCAACCTAACAGACTGTGGTCTGTTGATTAGAAAGTCCAGTAACCAATTGCAGAGGGAGGGGTTGATGCCCAGGTCATCGAGTTTGGCGATCAATTTCGAGGGGATAATGGTGTTGAATGCTGAGCTGTAGTCGATGAACAGCATTCTCACATAAGTGTTTCTGTTGTCGAGGTGGGAGAGGGCGAAGTGGAGTGCCGTTGAGATGGCATCCTCCGTGCTCCTGTTCTTGTGGTATGCAAACTGGTAGGGGTCCAGAGTGGGAGGTAGGCAGCATTTGAGGTGTGCCATGACCAGCCTTTCAAAGCACTTGGCGATGATAGGGGTGAGTGAAACTGGGCGGAAGTCGTTGAGGCTCGCCGCAGTGGAGTGTTTTGGCACTGGCACGATGGAGGTAGTTTTAAGGCACGTGGGGACAACTGCCTGGGCAAGTGACAGGTTGAAGATGTCAGTCCAGACGTCTGTCAGCTGTGCAGCGCAGGTCCTGAGGACGCGCCCGGGGATGCCGTCAGGGCCGGCAGCCTTACGTACATTGATCCTACTCAGTGCCACGTGCACGTCGTAGGGGTTGAGTGTGAGGAGCTGGTGGTAATCGGGGAGCACAGCCTTGATGGCCAACTCTTGGTTGTCCCTTTCAAATCGGCCATAAAAGTGATTGAGTTCCTCGAGGAAGGATGCGTCGCTGGAAGTGGGGGTGGAGTTGGTGGCTCTGTAGTCAGTGATGGCCTGGATGCCATGCCACATGCGTCGGGGGTCGGAGTTGCTGTCGAAGTGCTCCTCGATCTGGAGCTTGTATCTGTGTTTGGTGTTATTGATGCCCCTCTTCAGATTGGCCCTCGATTAACTATAGGCATGGGCATCACCTGACCTGAAAGCCGAGTCCCGTGCTTTCAGCAGTAGCCTGACCTCGCTGTTCATCCATGGCTTCTGATTCGGGTATGTGGTGATTTGTTTGAGAGTGGTGACACTGTTGATGGAGGAATTGATGAAGTCCAGAACAGAGGAAGTACAGTGGCTTGCAAAAGTTTTCATACCCCTTGAACTTTTCCACATGTTGTCACGTTACAACCACAAACGTAAATGTATTTTATTGGGATTTTATGTGATAGACCAACACAACGTGGCGCATAATTGTGAAGTGGAAGGAAAATGACACATGGTTTTCAAATTTTTTTACAAATAAAAAACAGAAAAGTGTGGCGTGCAAAAGTATTCAGCCCCCTTTACTCTGATACCCCTAAATAAAATCCAGTGCAACCAATTGCCTTCAGAAGTCACCTAATTAGTAAATAGAGTCCACTTGTGTGTAATCTAATCTCAGTATAAATACAGCTGTTCTGTTAAGGCCTCAGAGGTTTGTTAGAGAACATTAGTGAACAAACAGCATCATGAAGCCCAAGGAACACACCAGACAGGTCAGGAATAAAGTTGTGGAGAAGTTTAAAGCAGGGTTAGGTTATAATAAAATATCCCAAGCTTTGAACATCTCACGGAGCACTGTTCAATCCATCATCCGAAAATGGAAAGAGTATGGCACAACTGCAAACCTACCAAGACATGGCCGTCCATCTAAACTGACAGGCCAGGCAAGGAGAGCATTGATCAGAGAAGCAGCCAAGAGGCCCATGGTAACTCTGGAGGAGCTGCAGAGATCCTCAGCTCAGGTGGGAGAATCTGTCCACAGGACAACTATTAGTCGTGCACTCCACAAATCGGGCATTTATGGAAGAGTGGCAAGAAGAAAGCCATTGTTGAAACAAAGCCATAAGAAGTCCCGTTTGCAGTTTGCCACAAACCATGTGGGGGACACAGCAAACATGTGGAGGAAGGTGCTCTGGTCTGATGAGACCAAAATTGAAGTTTTTGGCATAAATGCAAAATGCTATGTGTGGCGGAAAACTAACACTGAACACACCATCCCCACTGTGAAACATGGTGGTGGCAGCATCATGCTGTGGGGATGCTTTTCTTCAGCAGGGACAGGGAAACTGGTCAGAGTTGATGGGAAGATGGATGGAGCCAAATACAGGGCAATCTTGGAAGAAAACCTGAGAGTCTGCAAAAGACTTGAGACTGGGGCGGAGGTTCACCTTCCAGCAGGACAACAACCCTAAACATACAGCCAGAGCTACAATGGAATGGTTTAGATCAAAGCATACTCATGTGTTAGAATGGCCCAGTCAAAGTCCAGACCTAAATCCAATTGAGAATCTCTGGCAAGACTTGAAAATTGCTGTTCACAGACGCTCTCCATCCAATCTGACTGAGCTTGAGCTATTTTGCAAAGAAGAATGGGCAAATATTTCAGTCTCTAGATGTGCAAAGCTGGTAGAGACATACCCCAAAAGACTTGCAGCTGTAATTGCAGCGAAAGGTGGTTCTACAAAGTATTGACTCAGGGGGGCTGAATACTTTTGCACGCCACACTTTTCATTTTTTTATTTGTAATAAAATTTGGAAACCCATGTATCATTTTCCTTCCACTTCACAATTATGCACCACTTTGTGTTGGTCTATCACATAAAATCCCAATAAAATACATTTACGTTTGTGGTTGTAACGTGACAAAATGTGGAAAAGTTCAAGGGGTATGAAAACTTTTGCAAGCCACTGTATAGGCGTCAATGTCAGTGTGGGAGTCAAGGGTGGCCTGAGCTGCAAACGCATCCCAGTCAGTGTTACCAAAACGCTGCTGGAGTGTGGAGTCCGCTTCATCTGACCAAACCTTGACTGTCCTCACTGTGGGTTTAACGCGTCTGATGAGTTGGGAGTACTTAGGGAGCAGGAACAATGATAAGTGATCAGACTGACTAAGGTGGGGGAGGAGGATGGCTTTGTATGCTCCAGTCATGTTGGTGTAGACTTTGTCCAGTGTCTTGCCCTCTCGAAGGAGACATGTTGGTGGAATTTGGGGAGTACAGTCTTCAGGTTGGAGTGATTGAAGTCACCTGCAACAATGAAGGCTGCGTCTGGATTGAGGGTCAGTTGTTTGCTAATGGCAATATGCAGTTCTTTCATTGCAAGCTTGGCATTAGCATCAGGAGGGATATAGGCTGCAGTCACAACAGTGGAGGTAAACTCTCTGGGCAGATAGAACGGTCTGCATTTAACCAAGAGGAACTCAAGGTTGGCTGAGCAGTGACTCTCAATGATGGTGGTGTCTGTGCACCATGCTTTGTGTACATACATGCACAGACCCCCACCTCTGGTCTTACCGGAGTCAGATGTTCTGTCCGCTCGGAGTATGTGTCGTCCCGCTAGCTCAATGGCGCTGGCGGGAACATCAGAGTTCAGCCAGGTTTCGGTGAGGATCAGGATGCTGCAATCCTTGATCCAGTTGTAGGAGGCAATCAGAAGACGGAGGTCATCCATCTTGTTTGCCAGGGAACGGACGTTGGCAAGGAAAAGGCTAGGGATGGATGGCCTGTGTGGGGCTCGCTCCAACCTTGCCTTCAACCCACTTCGAGATCTATGGCGATGTTTTCGGGCCCGTTGCTGTCTGTGTGTGCCTCCGGACGCCCGGGCCGACTTGGTGCGGTCCTCAGGTCTACCACCCCGCAGCCCCGCAGCCCCGCAGCTCCGCGGTGAAGATGAGTGCAGGAGGGAGCCGGAGTTTGTCCGGAAAGTCGACCGGGGGAACGCTATAGCCGCAGGAACCAAGTTTTAAAAGTTCCTGCCGGCTATAGTGGATGATAGTGAGACTGCTCCGGGTGAGCAGACTCAAAACAAGAAGGAAGGTAAGGTAGAGTTCACTGATCCAAGGGAGACACGGGGCATCGCAATGCACCCGCGCCGTCGCCATTTGACCAGCATCACCACCACAATAATGCAGCAGCAACTTCAATGGACCGGCCGTGTCATCCCCATGTCCAACACACGTCTCCCTAAACACATACTATACTCTCAATTGAAGGAAGGTCGACGAGCCCCTGGCCAGCCAAAGAAATGCTTCAAGGACAACATCAAGAACAGTCTGAAAAAATTCCACATCACATCGAGCAACTGGGAGCACATTGCACTGGACAGTCGCTCCTGGAGGAAATCCATGCAGGAAGGAGCTGCGCGTCACGAAATGGAACTACACCGTGTCGCAGAGACAAAGCGACAGCACCGTAAGGAGAGAGAGAAGGGGGCGCGACGACTACCAACCACCGCCAGTCTCCACTGCCCACGTTGCACCAAGGTGTGTGGAGCGCGGATCGGCCTCTACAGACCTGCAGACCCACAAAGTAGACGACCCTGTGGAGAGGAGAGGACAGTCTTACTCGATTCGAGTGGCTGCTGATGATGATTGTGAGGAGTTGATGGGGAAGGTGACTTTGAGAACATCCTTGGATCTTATCCTCAATCCATCCTTATCCTCACTCTATCCTTCCCTTAGAGCCATGGAATCATAGTGATACAGTGTGGAAGCACACCCTTCGGCCCAACTTGCCCACACCAGCCAACAATGTCCCAGCTAAACAAATCCCACTTGCCTGTGCTTGGTCCATATCCCTCCAAACCTGTCCTACATGACTAACAGTTTCTTAAACATTGGGATAGTCCCAGCCTCAACTACCTCCTCTGGCAGCTTGTTCCATATACCCACCACCCTTTGTGTGAAAAAGTTACTCCTCGGTTTCCTATTAAATCTTTTTCCCTTCCCTACTCTGAGCAAAAGACTATGCATCTACCCAATCTATTCCTCTCATGATCTAATACACCTCTATAAGATCAGTCCTTATCCTCCTGCGCTCCATGGAATGGGGTTGAGACCCAGCCTACTCAACCTCTCCCTATAGCTCACACCTGTAATGAGGTGAGTCATATACACGTCAGGGTACAACACATGTTTATTAAAGTCTACTCACTGCACACTTCTGCATAGTGTTACAGTAAGCTAGCAACCTCTCAGACTAATTACATAAGCAGACTTCTGATAATGTAAACCACAAAGTAGGCGGAGCTTCTACTAACAAGCACTACAATTGGTCAGTAAGAAGTAACCAATCTACAACACCCTCTAGTCCTGGCAACATCCTTGTAATTTTTTTCTGAACCCTTTCATGCTTGACAATATCTTTCCTATATCTTTCCTATATGCCCAGAACTGAACACAATATTCTGAATGCGGTCTCACCAATGTCTTATACAACTGCAACATGACCTCCCAACATCTATACTCAATACTCTGACTGATGAAGACCAAAGTGCCAAAAGCCTTTTTGACCACCTTATCCACCTGCGACTCGACCTTCAAGGAACCATGCACCTGTACTCCTAGATCCCTCTGCTCTACAACACTATCCAGAGACCTACCATTTCCCATGTCAGAGCCTGGAATAAAGGGACACAAAAGGCTAGATTAACTTAGCAGGTCAGGCAGCATCCATGGAAAACATGGACAAGTGATGTTTCCGGACACGACCCTTCTTCAGACTGATTGTGGAGGGGGCTGCGAGGTTGGAAAAAGAAAGCTGGATGGGCTGAGCAAAGCATGACTTCTTATAGATGAACACAGGCGAGGGGGTGTTTTGATAGGCAGATGGTTGGACAAAGGCAAGGGATGACAGAACAGGTGTGAGATGAAAGAATTGATTTGCAAATAATGAAGCCAGAGGAAGGATTGTAAGGGGAGAGGAGAATTATGTGTGTCCAGTTGGGCACAGGTGTGAGTGTGTGTGTGGGGGGGGGGGTTGAGGGAAGGGAGGTGGGGGGAGTAAAGGCAACGGGAAAGATGTTGGAGGTGATCTCAAATTGGAGAATTCAATGTTCACACCGTTGGGTTGCAAGCTACCCAAGGTGCTATGAGGTGCTGTTCCTCCAGTTTGCGCGTGGTCTCACTCTGGCAATGGAGGGGGCCCCAAGGCAGAATGATCAGTATGGAAATGGGAAGGGGTGGTTACATTTTTCTTAGCAACCGGGGCATCCAGTGGGCCCTGGCAGACCGAGCGAAGTGTTCAGTGAAACGGTCGGCGAATCTATGCTTAGTCTTGCCAATGTACAGGGAGCCACATAAGGAACACGGGATGAAATAGATCTGCAGTTGAATATAGAATCTGTTTTAAGAGTCAGCTGTTTCGCATGCAAATGATGAGGTGTGCTTAATGCAGCTGTCTAAGTGCAACTACAGATCCAACGCTGGAACCACTGGTCTGACGGAGAACACTGACTTGAGATGCCCTACCATAGAAAGTCCAAGATTCAGAAGCAGAGATTACTGTTGCCCAGTAATTCCTGCTACGAAGTCACAGACTTTCTATAGTAGGCAAATGTTCAGTAGCAATAATTCCTGTCTGAAAGATCACTGCTCCCCAGAAGATCATGAATCTTTGTGCCAGGTTTGATGTCCTGATCAGTGGGTTGAAGATTTATCTTTGAAATTCATTCTGTAAATGTCAATGGAATATTATGTATAGCTCGATGACCTAAATGCATTTCCAGGCATTTATTCCTTAAAGGGCTTGTCCCACTTGGGCGACCTAATCCGCAAGTTCTGGCGAGTTTGGCCTCAACTCATACTCGCAGCATGGTCGACACAAGGTCGAAGGAGGTCTTCGTAACTCTCCTTCATGCTCAAGAGTGTTCTCCGCGTACTCGAGGCCTCAGCTAGGTCGCGGCGTTTCTTTCAATATGTTAAAAAATGCCCGCGAGTAAAAAAAGGTCGCCATGGAAAAATAGATATTTTTTTACTTGTAGGTCGTAGTAGGTCGAAGTAGGTCGGCACGTTAGTCGTAGGTAATCGAAGGTAGTCAAAGGTAGTTGTAGATAGTCTTCATCATAGTCGAAGGGAGGTCGAAGGGAGGTCGAAGGAGGCCGTTTTCACTCTCCACTATTCGGTGTCCAATTTTCCCGAAGTTAGTCGTAGCTCGTCATAGCTAGTCAAAGCTAGTCTTCAACATAGTCGAAGGAGGTCGAAGGAGGTCGAAGGAGGTCTTCAACGTCATTTTTTCAAACTCTTCTAATCTCACCAATTACGTCGCCCAAGTGGGACAGCCCCTGAACTGAAAGAATGTTTTTAAATTTAAAAAAGTTAATTTGGATTTTAATTGTCTTAAAGTGACATTTGATCTTTGGGATGAGGATTATGAAAGTGGTGAGATTTTGGTTTCAGGCTTTCTTTGATTCCATTCTGGTTAAAATTCTAAAATATATAAATTAGGTGTAAGAACAGATTAATGGTTGAAAATGGTAATGGGACATAGTCAGAATGTTTGACTAGTTCACTGAAGTTTATGAAGATAGAGTTAGTAGAATAAATAAGGTGTTATCAGTGGTTGGAATTTTTGGAAGGTGTTCAATAACACCCGCAAATGAGTTAGGTCAACAGGGTTAGAGGATATAGAATTGATGATACTAGGTGACATTGATTCGGCATTAGATATTGACCAGAAAGCAAAGAATGGGAATGAGAGAATAGAAACTAAGGACTGCAGGTGCTGGTTAATACACAAAAGGACACAAAGTGCTGGAGTAACTCAACAGGATTGTGCGTGTGTGCATATGGGAGGTATGCTTGTTATGGTAGTTCCCCATCGTCTAATGAATGAAAACAAACACAATCTGGCCTATACATTTAGCTGGCATCTTGGTTCAGTGAACTGGAAAAAATAAAAATAAATCTCAGCAAGTCGAGCTGAGAAGTCTGTTCAAAAGGCCTATTGGAGCTTAGTTTTATTTGTCATGCCTAAGGGAACATAAGTGGAGAAAATGCGCTCAATCTTTACAAAGCACTGTGTAGGCCTCAGCTAGTGTTTAATTCCATACTTCATGAGGAATGAGTGATTGTGCAGAAAGATTGACTAGAATGAAGTTGGTCATTTGACACTAGACTTATTATCGTGTCCAAATATTTGATAAAACCATTAAAAATACTGAATAAATGAGCAAACTGGAAGGTATGTTGGTAACTGAAGGATGCTGACAAGTTGCATTCCTATAATCTCTGGTTTAGAACCACTTTATCACGTTACCTCAATGATTCAGTCTTTCTCCCCTTTGTACCGTTTTAGAGCATTTGCCAAAAATAACCCTCTGCCAACTTAAGAGGCATGGGATGACTTAAAATTAAATTCCACGTGTGAAAACTGAAACGTGTACAAATCCTGGCCATTGCAAGAGATAGCAATATGTGCAAAACAAATTACTATGAGAGGAGAGAATGAAAAGTGACTGGCAAGGGATATCAAAATCACCAGAAACATTGTTACAGATATACATAGAAAAAGTGGATGTTCAGAAGCCGACTGAGCTGTTTGAAAGAGATAATCGTAAAATTCTACCTGAAAATAAGAAAGTGTCTGACTAATTACTGGAGTGGATTGGCTTATAACAAACATCTGAAGATCAGTGACGAGGTGCACCAAAATAATGTAAAATAACTCACAGTGCTGACAAAATAGGAATACTGCAGGCCAGTGACTCTCCATAATTACATGACTTTCTTCATAGGATTTTAAAAGTAGTTGGGGCAAAATATTGAGGATACTTTAACAATAATCCTTTAAAGTTCTCTAATATGGAATCAATTGGTGCAGGTCTGATTGGCCTGATGGCCACTCCTGCTTCCATTTCCTTCTGTTCTTGAGCAGCTCCACAGGACACCTCTGGAATGACCCTGTTAGCAAACAAAGCCCGACATCTCCAAAAAGAGTTTGACATGATTTCAGCAAACATCCCACAGCAGGAATTGTAATGTAATTGTTCTTGTTCTTATCGAGTCCACACACAAGATTAGAAGTTGTTCAGCCAGAGCTGAATACACTTCTCGGCATCCGCATACAATGGTGTCTGTCTTACGCTTCTTGTGCTTCTTGTGCGTGGTGGTGGAAAGATCGGTGGAAACAGGGCCGCGATCACCTGATCTCGCTAGTTCTGTGTCATCCCACTTTCTCATTGCTTCCTGCACACCAGGGACAATTTACTGGTTGCCAATTAACTTACAAATCTGCACATCTTTGGGATGTGGGAGAAAACCTGAACACCTGGAGGAAACCCATGGAATCACAGGGAGAACGTGCAAACTCCACCTAGACAGCGCCCGAGGTCAGGATCAGGTTCTGGTCTCTGGCATTGGCTGTGCCATTGTGACATCCTGGATGCTGAAATCTTGTGTAAAACACAATGTGCTGGAGCAAATCAGTGGGTCAGGTAGCATCTTTCATTAAGCCAGAGTTTACAATGTTATCATATTCCTGCGATAACTTTTAATAGTGTAAAACTGCATGAATTTGATCTGTCAATGCCAAACATGAGCCATAAATTAAACATGTCTTCAAATAACAAAGTTACGGGAATTCCGGTGGATCCATGGAGGGCTAGAAAGTAACGCCAGCCAGCTCCGTGGAAAAAACGAGGAAAAAACCGGGGAGAAAAGACCTACCTGCTGCCTGCTGTTTCTGCACCGGCTGCCGTGAGTGATGTCATCAGGCGTGCGACTCGTAATGTCAACACAGCGCAGCCCACCCGTGGATAAATCAAAACTCCGGTATACAAGGCTAAAAGCGGCAGAACAAGATCAAGGCCCGACTGGAGCCTCGGGCTCAGGTAGGACTTATCCCTAGAAGATGTGTCGAAAAAATCGAAGAAAAAAATCGGAAATTGAAGAACTTTAAGTTTTTTTTGTACAAGAAATGGCAGAGTTAAAGAAAGAAATAAAGTTGGAATTAAAAACTGAACTGGCAAAAATGAATTTTAAGGAAGAAATAGAAAAAATTAAGGAGGAGATGAAAGAGTTAAAGTCTGAAATCAATATCTCGGCCACGGAATTATCTGACACATTGCGAAAGGAAATTACAGAAATATTAACGGATCAAGCTGCAAATATAGTAGAAGAGATGAATGATAAAATCCAAAATATGATGGAAACTGAGCTGGAACCTGTGGAGGAAGAACTCAAGGAGCAGTTGACAGCCATAAAGAACCTTGAAGATCTAGCCGAAACAAGTGCTCAGACTATGAAAATCAAAGAAAATCAACGTCTATCTGATTTACTGGGCAAAATAACTGATAAATGTACCGAGTTGGAAGGACACCAGAGAAGACAGAACCTAAGGATCGTGGGTATTCGAGAAGGGAGAGAAAAGAATCAAGATACCCGAGAGTTTACTGCAAACTTATTGCAAAAGGTTTTATCTCTGGAACAAAAGCCTTTATTAGCCCAAGCACACAGAGTAATGAGACGTTATACAAAGCAAGACGCCCCTCCAAGGCAAATGATAGTAAAAGTCCAGTATGATCATGTCCTGGAGGAGATGATGAACAAAATTGTAAAAAGTAGAAATCTTACATACGAAGAAGATTCGATCAGCATTTATCGAGACTACCCAGCAGAGGTCTCCAAGAAACGAAATGCGTTCAAGGAGACCAAAAGAATTTTGAAGGAAGTGAAGAATTTGAAGTACAGTCTGTGGTACCCAGCCACCCTGAGAGTCACCTATAACCAGGAAGAACATTATTTCAAAAACCCAGCGGATGCAATGAACTTTGCCCAGGGGATTAAGGAACGAGAAGAAGACTGAATTAAATCTTCAAAGATGAACTATATCAACAAATAAATTGTATTTTCAGGATTGGAGTGGACTATGGACTTGTGGCACCTAAAGAAGATGGAGAAGGATGCTGTTTGGAGACTCGGATTGGAGATACGGATTGGAGACTCTCCTATGGATACTAACAATTAGAATAATAACACTACTAATATTAATAACTAACAAATACTAAAATTTATGCAGCGGTATTATTATTAATTAAAGCTGATAACTACCAATTACTGATTAACTACTAATTATAGCTGATTTACTTAGAATTAGGTAAACATTAAATATAATCACACAGAATATAAGGTTTGACTTCATTTATCCCCCGACACTTTTCTATTTATTTATTTATTTATTTATTTTTATTTTCCTCCGTTTTAAATTTAAAAAAAAAATTATATCTTTTAATATGTATTAAGTATAGATATTATCATATACTTGACCGATGGAGCCTGTACACATCAGAGTTTAATATTCCTGGTTAAAATTTTTTATGGAATAACAATTTTAAGGAACCATGAAGATGGATAAGTTTGTAACATCGACTACGAAGTCGGTAGATTGCTAGCCATGGCTAACACTAACTACACTAATATTAGATGTAGTTTTTTCTCTCTTTGTGCACCCTATTAATCTCTTAATCTATCCTTTTTTTAAATATTATTCTTTGTTATTATTGTTTTATATTTGAATGGAGTTATAAATAAATACAAAGGAGATATTTACGTGAGAGATACCCAAGGGTCTAGAAATTCATCTATTCGGAGTTCGGGTGTAAGGTCGGGTATGTCGAGCTGAACCATTTGCTCTATTACATACCTCCTTAGATAAAAGATGCAAGACTTAAAAACGAATACGGGGAATGGAGGAATAACGTTTTGTAGCTGGAATGTTAAAGGTATTATCGAACCAATCAAGAGAGGTAAAGTATTAGCACATTTAAAAGCACTTAAAGTAGATGTGGCATTTATCCAAGAGACACATCTAAAAAAAGATGCAGAGCATAGATTAAAGGCTAAATGGATTGACAAAGCGTATCATTGTTTTACACACAAATCTGGAGGTGTAGCAATATTCATTCGTAAAGGCATTTCATTTAAACACACTTCAACTATAACTGATAGTGATGGTAGATATATTATCGTAATAGGAGAATTATACACACAAAAAATGATTTTTGTCAATGTATACAGCCCAAATTTTGACAGCCCACTGTTTTTTAAGAAAATATTTAATACTATCCCAGAATTACCACAACACAACCTAATAATTGGAGGAGATTTAAATTGTACACTAGATCCTTATTTAGACAGATCATCAAGACAACGGAAAATTAAATCGCATTCCAGTGATCTAATAAATGCATATACAGATACCAGTAATATTAAAGATGTTTAGAGAATGCAAAACCCAGCTGAACGAGAATATTAATTTTACTCACCTGTGCATAAAACTTATTCAAGAATAGATTATTTTTTGGTAGATTTAAAACTTATCCCATTCACTTATAATTCAAAATATCATAATATTATAATTTCAGATCACGCACCTTTAACTTTTATGATTAAAATAACTGGTAAAACGGAAAAACAGGGACAATGGAGATTTAACCCACAAATTGTAAAAGACAAAATAACTCAAGAATACATCACAAAACAGATTAAGATTTTCTTTGAAATAAATGATAAGCCAGAAATACCTTCGGCCCTATGATGGAAAACTTTTAAAGCGTATGTTCAGGGAATTATGATATCCTCTCAAGCATTTTATAATAAAGAGAATCGGAGGGAACAACAGGCATTGGAAAAGGAGATCAAACAATTAGACACAGAAAACGCTGCTAACCCAACCATGATAAAACATAATAATATCTCTGCATTGAAATATAAATTAAATAAAATACAGTCAGACCAAGTTGTAAAACTCTACCAATATACTAAACAAATACAATTTGAATTCGGAGATAAACCACAAAAATTATTGGCTCGTCAATTACGAAAATTAATCCATAGGATTAAATCAGACAAAGGTGAATTACTAGTACAAACTAAAGATATAAATTAGAGATTTTTGCAATATTATAAAAATTTGTATTCAGCCAAAACGACAGGAAAGCGGACAGGAATAGAAACATTAAAAAAAAATTGTAATCTAAAAGGATTGGATTTAGAAAATAGAGAATCACTAAACGCTGAAATAACTACTAAAGAAATCGAAGAATCTATTAGGTCATTAAAAAATGGTAAAACTCCAGGACCGGATGGTATTGGTTCGGAATTTTATAAAACATTCTATGATCTGATAGCACCATGTTTGAAGACACTTTATGAATATATTTATGCACAACAGAAATTACCAGAAACATTAAATGAATCTATTATAATGCTTATACCTAAAGTAGATAAAGATCTGGATGATCCAGGGTTGTATAGAGCCATAGCTCTTTTAAATACTGATCAAAAAATATTAACCAAAATACTAGCACAAAGACTAAATACAGTGATTAATACAGTAATTCATTCAGATCAAACAGGATTTATACCAAAACGATACTCCTCCTATAACCTGAGACGATTATTCAATATTATATACTTGAAAAGAAATATTAATAAAGATCTAGCAATTATTTCATTAGATGCAGAGAAAGCTTTTGATCAGGTTGAATGGTCTTATTTATTTTTGGTTGGGAGAGAAGTTTATAACATGGGTTAAACTACTATATACTAATCCAACAGCTAGAATATTAACAAATCAAATGTAATCAACTAAATTTAATTTACCCAGAGGCTGTAGACAAGGTTGTCCTCTATCCCCACTACTGTTCGCACTAGCAATTGAACCATTAGCACAATCCGTGAGATTACATCCTGAAATATACGGGAATGAAACCAAAGAAACTGAAAATAAAACTCTTTATACGCAGCTGATGTATTATTTTACTTCGGAGTCACGTGAGTGACTACGTGAATAGAAGCCCGTACAGCCATTGGTGCATCATGACGTCAGACGCTGGTGCAGTCGGCCGGTTGGAGCAGCAGCGCTCCTCCGAGCGGTAAGTTTAAACCGCAGGTTACACGAAGAGCTGGAGAATTTAGCGGGTGCAGCAGCATCTAAGGAGCGAAGGAGATGGGCGACGTTGCGGATCGAGACCCTTCTTCAGACTTCACCCTCGATTCTCCAGCATTTGCAGTTCTTCGTTCACAAGTTTAAACGGAGGTAAGGTTTTTAAAAAAATTTTTACCACATGTCATTTTCTGCGACGGTTTAGAGTTCTTAGAGAATGTTGCAGGAAGGGGGCCCGTCTGGTACACCTGGTCCGGTGCTGGCTACACAGCCAGTGGTTGCGGACCCACTGCCGGGGGGCAGTGGAGGCTTGTCAGTAGGGCGGAAGGCCACTGGCAAGTCTCTGTGGCCCGTAAATGAGTCGGGCCTGGAGGTTATACCCTCCATAGGAGAGTCCGTTTGCTCACGGCTCTCCCACGTCGAGATTCTATTACAAAAGAATGCTCGACAGGGACCAGCTCCGTGAGGAGGAGTGAGGAGGAGTGGTGCCCAAGCCAGGCTGATGGAGAGCTTGTGCTAGCAGCACCTCAGGGCTGCAGAACTATCCTGCCTGTGAGGAGGATGTTCTATCAGTGCAGTTTGCTGACACTGATTCTATGCTGGGGGAGAGCAGTAAAGGTGTTCGGTTGGAGGTAATTCCGAACATTGCTGGGAAGTTTGCTGAGTGTAGAGAGGCAGGAAAGGCGATTGATGTAGAATTGGCCAAAGCCATTCAGTATATGCTCTCCCACCAGTTACAGGAGCTAGCTATGGATGAAGTAGCAAAAAACTATAAAGCTCCTGTTAATTGTGATCTCCTGAAGGTTAATCACCAAATTTGGTCATAGATGGGTTTGCCTGCTAGGGCCCAGGAGATGAAGTTTAAAAAAGTGCTTAAACTGTTGTCAGCAGGTATTACAGCTGTGGTGAAAGTTATTGATACAAACGATATGGTTGAAGCACACCAGGATGAACTGGGATTCCTTTGTAATGCGTTTTGAAATTAATAATATCGGGAGGGCCGCTATTAGGCCAGTGCTAACCCGAATTTGGCGAGTTGTGAAAACCGACCAGTGTACCACCACAAAATCTGTTGTTTGGTGGTAACCTTGCAAAAAGGGTCAAAGACTGTCATGAGGTTGTTATAACCATGGCCCTCATTAAGCCAGCTGGCAAGCAAGGCAAAAAAGGTTCTCTACAAGAAGTCGAGGACAACAAGGTCCGCAAGGAAAGATGCAGGTAAGGAATATAACATTGACAGACGATGAATTAAACTGATGTTCCTGTTCAAATTGGGGGAAGGTTAAAATTGTTTCTCAAACAATGGCAGCAGTTGACATCAGAATTTGTTCATACTTAGTGTATTTGAAGGGGTGAAATGAATTGAATTTTTACACTAAGGACAGTCTACCTAAATCAACATTTTCCTAGTCGTAAACTTAATTTTTTCAGATGAGAAAAATGTGCTTATTCAAGCAGAGATTCAGTCGTTACAATAAGAAAGGGGTAATTGAGCCTTCTGTCTATCAAAGGTCACAATTTCTGTCAAGTATATTACCAGATCTAAAAAGACTGGGGATGTAGAATTATTCTGGATTTATCGAATTAGAACAATTTGTTTGTTAGGCATTTCAAAATAGAGACCTTTACCACGGGCAAACATCTAGTGTCCAAAAGGGTATTATATGGCAACCATTGATTTAAAGAATGCGTATTACGCAGTGTCCTATTCATGTGATGATAGAAGATATTTGAAATTTATTTGGATGACTGAGCTGTGGTAATTCAGGACATTGCCGGAATGGATTAACTTCAGCTCCTAGATTATTTACTAAATTGGTAAAACCTGTGTTAGCATTACTTAGAGCTCAGGGGCAATGTGGTAATGGCCTATTTAGATGATATTTGATTGTTGGAAAGACTCATGCTGAAAACTCAATCATCAGTTTCAGTTGTTAAAATTACTTTTGAACAAATGGGATTTGTTATTCACCCAGATAAATCTAAATTATCACCATCCAAATTATTGATTATCTGGGATTTACCATTAATTCCAATCACATGTTGGTAACTTTGCCCAGGGATAAATTGAATCAGTTAATTGAGGACTGTGTTAATCTCGTTGGAGAACAACGGCCTTCGATTAGACCAAGTAGCCAGTTTAATTGGGAAGTTGTTGCAGCCTTTCCAGCTGTGCAGTATGGTCCTCTGCATTATCAACAATTACAACATCAAAGCCAAAGGAACGGGCACTGAGAATACAAAGGGGCCATTTTTGTTAAGCCTATGCAGTTGTCAGCTGGGGCGATTGCTGACATACAATGGTGTGATAGTACATGTTTAAAAAAATTTAAGGAAGGTTTTGGTGGAATCACCGTCACTGATATTTACAGACTGATGTAAGTGCACTGGGTTGGGGGGTGGCAACAGATATGTCTTCTAGTTTGTGGAGGCAGATGGAATGTGGATGAGACATCGCTTCCTCAATTAAGAGGGAATTTCATTATTTAGAGTTGTTGGGCAACCTGGTATGGGCTCAAAGCTTATTGTTCTACAAGGAGGGATCTGCATGTGCAGGTCAGATTGACAACACCACAGCAGTGGCATATGTAAACCACATGGGTGGAGTTAAGTCACAGTCTTGTGATAGACTGGCTAACCAGATTTGGAGCTGGTGTATTGACCAAAATATCTGGCTTTCAGCACTTTATTTGCCAGGAAGAGGTCACGTCAGTTTCAGGATGTATTTAACCAAATGATTGATCAGTATGCATTGCCAGATATTGACTTGTTTGCATCTCGATTAAATCATCAGTTACCTAGATATGTTTCATGGTAACCAGATCCTGGGGGAGTAGCAGTGGATGCATTTTCGCTGCATTGGGGAGGAATGTTTGTGTATGTATTTCCTCCATTCTGTCTCATCAGCAGATGTTTGCAAAAGATCAAGGACTCCGCTTCAGGGGTATTGGTAGTGCCAGATTGGCCTACACGAGCATGGTTTCCCGTTGTATTTACAAATGGCTAGGGAGCCTTACATGCTTATGCCCAAGAATAAAAATCTACTGGTAAATCCAGTCACTGGGGATCAACATCCTTTATATGATTGTATTGATCTGTTAATTTGCAGATTTTAAGGAGGCCATAACCTGAGGAGAGGACTGTCTCATCGGACTGTGGATGTTTCTCACGTCGGCCTGCAGGGATAGTACACAGCAGCAATATAATCACCTATATATAAGGAAGTGGGAGCAATTCTGCCTACAGCAAGAATATTGTATATCACACTGCAGGGATCACGGACGTATTGGAGTTTGTCAACTCTTTATTTTGACCAAAAAATTAAGTTACAGTGCGATTAATTCAGCCAGAAGTGCTCTGTCTTCTTATTACCTATAATGCAGAATTGCATTCAGTAGGGACACATCCGTTAGTTTCACGATTCATGAAGGGAGTTTTTCAATTTTAATCCTCCTAAACCCAGGTAATGCCGGTATTTTGGAATGTGAGTGAGGTTTTTATGGTTCTTTGCCAGTGGGCTCCGGTTACAAGCCTATCAGTAGCCATATTATCTATGAAGGTGGTCATGCTTATGGCGTTGGTTTCAGCTCAACGTGTACAAATGTTGCAAAAGCTACGGCTAGATAGAATGCATGTGTCGGCTGATGCCATTATATTTTATGTCTATGATTTGCTTAAACATAATAGAAGAGGCATGACAGGATGTAAGATTGTGTTTTTCAGCATACCCCGCAGATGATCGCTTCTGTGTAGTCTCACATTTATCTCGTTACATTGAGATTACAAAACCTCTGAGAGGAACAGAGTTGGCTTTGTTTATTTAGTCACAAAAAAAAAACCACACAGTAAGGTGTCGATGCAAACGATTTCAAGGTGGCTAAAGCAGGTCCTGGCAAGTGCTGGAATTGATACTGATAAAATTCAAATCTCATTCCACCAGGACGGCATCAACTTCCGCGGCAAGGGCGATGGACCTTGCCAATAGACCATATCCTCGCGGCCGCAGGATGGTCCAGTGAGCTAACTTTTCAGAGGTTTTATCACAAGCCGATTTCAAGACTCGGGGTGTTTTGCTGATTCTGGTTTCAGTACTGTTACACTTTTCCCCTGAGTTAGAGGGTTTTTGTTATGATTTGTTTGTAAATAAACTGTTATTTCATTTAACAAATGTATTACTGATGCATGATTGATTGTTAACGACTTTTGAGTCAATCCAGGCAGTGTGAACGTCGGATTTGGGTCTGCGGCGTGAATTCACAGTGCTTTGAAGTCTTCACGTAGTCAATCACGTGACTCCGAAGTAAAATAGTAAGATTAAACGAGAACTTACCAGTTTTGAAGTTTGATCTTTATTTTTATGAGGAGTCGAGTTGAGGGACTACGTGCCCTCCGCTCCCACCCTCATAGATCTCATCTGGTAGTTCTAGTTTTATCATCTTATCGTTATACTTCGGTCGTTGTTAGCTGTGAATTCATTCCGCTGCTTTGAAGATTGACGCACCAACGGCTGTACGGGCTTCTATTCACGTAGTCCCTCAACTCGACTCCTCATAAAATAAAGATCAAACTTCAAACTGGTAAGTTCTCGTTTAATCTTACTACTTTATATTACAAAGCCTGAAACTAGTATCCCTAACTTATTAGATTTAATAACTCAATTTGGCTTGCTTTCAGGATATAGAATTAATTGGAATAAAAGTGAACATGCCAATAATGGGAACTAACGCACATACACTACAACAATTTCCTTTTAAGATAGCAAATGAAAAAATCAAATATCTTGGAATTTATGTAAACAAAAAGATATGATTCTTTATTTAAATCTAATTTCCCAGCCCTACTGAATAAACTACTTAAGAATATCCTATATTGGAAAACATTACCCTATTTCAATGCTAGGTAGAATTAATGCGATAAAAATGATTTTTCTTCCGCAATTATTATACCTGTTTCAACTGATCCCGATATATCTTCCTAAACATTTTTTTAAGAAAATGGACTCTATAGTTACCAATTTTATTTGGGATTATAAGAGCCATAGAATAAATAAAAAACATCTATGTAAATCAAAAATAAATGGAGGTTTTGCACTGCCTCATTTTATGTTTTACTACTGGGCTGTTAATATTAAAAATATGAATTTTTGGTTGGAAGAATTAGATAAACAGCCAAACTGGTTAAAAATGGAAAAGGAAGATTGTTCACCTTTCGAAATTAGCTCGATTTTATTTGCCAATACTAAAATAAGTACGAACATTTATAGAGGAAATCCAATAATAGAAAGTGGGATACGTATTATTGGAATTGGAAGTATACCACTGGCTCTTCCCATTGTAAACAACATTACTTTTAAACCCTCAATGATGGATAAAGTTTTTTTACAATGGAAGAACTATGGAATTAATAAGTTGGGTGATCTCTACAGGGAAAGTCTCTTTCTTTAATTTCAGGAATTACAACAAAATTACGGTTTACACTCAAAAGAGTACTTTAGATATTTACAAATTAGAGACTATGTTAAATCAAACACACAGGATTTTAGAAATAGAAAGACAGAAATTTGCTGATGAATGTCTAAATAAATATCTGACGTTACGCCGCCACAGAAAAAGCCTTAGATAGAGCGGGGCATATAACCATATAACAATTACAGCACTGAAACAGGCCCTCTCGGCCCTTGGACCAGTCCGTGCGACCATTGTTTTCCCCTAGTCCCATCTACCTGCACTCAGACCATACCCCTCCATTCCCGGTGGCACGTTTCTCATTTGTTACGCTAGACCAGCTATTAGCTACTTTAGAGTTTTATTTTGAGGAACTACGACTGGCCGCTAGTGGCTGCGGGTTGGCGCAGAGCCGGGGGGTCTCAGATAGTGGTCGTTATGCTGGCGATTCTTTGCATTGTTTTGTGTCTCAGTCAGTTTGTTTGTGGGTGTCTAGCCACGCCGACCCCTCTGAGTAAATAAGTTTCCGGCCCTCAGGACGGTTAGGCCCGCGAGGGAAGTGGTCTCTGGACGACCATTCTAACTACAGCGATGGAGCAGTCGGACGCGGGGGGTTGCGGTGCGTCATTGTGAATGAGAGTTAGGTGGAGTCATGCTTGTTGAGAATCCCCGCCATCAGTGGAAAAGCTTATCCACTTAACTCTGTCTATTCCTTCATCCATTTTAATATCTCAATCCAATCCCCCTTAACCTTCTGCGCTCCAAAGAAGAAAGACCTAACTTGTTCAATCTTTCTCTTAACATAGTTGCTGGAACCCTGGCCAACATCTATAATCTCCTCTGTACTCTCTCTATTTTGTTGACATCCTTCAAATTAGGCGACCAAAATTGTACACCTACTCCAGAATTGGTCTACCAATGCCTGAACAATTTTAATATTACTTCCCTACTCCATATTCAATCTCTGGTTTATAAAGGCCAGCACACCAAAGGCTTTCTTACCACCCTATCTACTGCGATTTCCACCTTCAGGGGAACTATGCACAGTTATTCCTAAATTATTATCATATATTTATAAATTTTATAGGAAAATGATTACCAATGCGAAATATCTAGGCAAGCATGGGAAAACGAATTAGGCCAAACAAATAGTCTAGAAGTATGAATGAAAAAGTTTAACATCCACAATATACACCGCTGCTCATTAAGAATGCCAGAACTCACTTTGATACAATTTAAAGTTTTACATAGATTACGACTTTTCAAAATCCAAATAAGCAGATATTTTTCAATGTTTCTTGCTATGTGATAAATGTCACATTTAGAACTAATCTAACGAGAAGTGGGCAGTCATTCACTAAATGTATATAAATTACTAACTTTTGGATAGAAAATTTTTAAATAATCTCGAATGTAGTTTAATGCAAATCGACTCCAGACCAAAATTTAATCAATAATTAGGACTATTAGAAACGGATCAACGACTAACAACACAGCAAGAATTTTTACGATTATAGTTTAATAATTTTTAAAAATAATATTAAAGATTTTGGAAAGTCCTACATCCCCCATAATCAAAATTAATTACAGACATTCGGAGACACTTCATCTGGAAAGATTAAAGACTTTCCCTTTGGACAAGCTAGATCAATTCAAGAAAATGTCTCCATTTAAATTGAATATTAAAGGGTCAAGGTGTCCGTCGAGGGCCTGACTGCAACCTGAATGAAGGAAATAGATGAAGACACTATTAATAATATCCACTGATAAATCTCCAATGAAGAATATCTGCTTATACTCCACTCATATTATTGATTATCTACTTTTATTTTATTTCTCTTTATTATTTCTCTTTACTATCTTCTTTCTGTTATAAAATAATAAAAAGTATAGAAGTATAAATAAGAATGATTGTAAACTTTAAAAATATTAAGAATAATATGTCTCTTTCTTTTATTCTATGTTAT
>CM069135.1:68984991-69001754 GCA_035221665.1 Okamejei kenojei
CCCAACAGAATAGGTTAAAGGCTTGAAGAGAAGATGGAGACAGAGACACTCACATTCAACAAGGACAGTAATTCTGCTATAACACGATCGTTGGCTTATGCAATTTAGTACGTTGTTTTTGTAATAGAAAATCATGTTATCGAAACAATCGTAGCAATGGTAAAAGGTGTTTCAACGCTTGCAATTAATCAAATTATTTTCTGTGTGATTTTACAAACATGGTCTTTTGAATAACTCTAAAATTTATTTATGTTACTGCAAGCTAAAATACTAAAGGTTGTGTGTTACATTGTTTAATAGAGTTTTGTTGTTCAAATATCAAAGGAAGCGATTGTTTGTCAATTTCTATGGTTATTAATAGTGAGAGTTGGGCTCCGGTGATCGGGTTGAACATGAGATTCATGGTGTCTCGTCACTGCTGGAAGGCGACATGGAAGCATTTTTGTCTGCTTGCAAATTTCCAAACTAACTGTAGTTCCCAACTTGAAGGGCCCGTTTCTGTGCAGTATGAAGCAATAATGAAAACAGAACAGTACAGAAGAGCCAGGGTGGTAGGAAGCACAGGCAGAACAGGGGCAGAGGGACAGGAGCAGAGGCTGTATGTGTGGGGGAACTAGTGGTACGTCCCCAACTCTACCCCCACTCTACAACTCTTCCTCTCACCACACAGACCAAACTCCCCACCATTTGACTACAAACTGCATTTCATGCTGCTTCGGGAAAGCAGCCAACTTAAGTATAAGACCTTTCCTACCCGGGCCATTCCTTTCGCTCCCCGCGCCCATCGGAAGAAGAAACAAAGCTGCGCGCATCAGTAGAATCAGGAATG
The DNA here is from genome assembly GCA_035221665.1 of Okamejei kenojei. NCBI lineage: Eukaryota > Metazoa > Chordata > Chondrichthyes > Rajiformes > Rajidae > Okamejei > Okamejei kenojei. The sequence continues at coordinate 68,985,821 of CM069135.1, forward strand.
CATTCTTTCCCTCTGTTATCAGGCTTCTGAATGATCCTTCCATAAGTTTGGGGGACCATCCGGATTCTCTCTACCTCATTGTTGTCCATTTGGACCTTTGTCTCTGAAATTCAGCGCTAAAGTATTGAAAACGACTAAGATCTGCATTTTGTCTCTGTCCCGATCTATGTACTTGAATTTAGTTTACTTCTATTTATGTATAGTATGATCTGATTTGACTGCATAGCAATGCTAAACATAACTTTACACATGAAAAGTAATAAATCTAAACCGAATGTTCTTTGTATCGGGTAGTTGTGCATCGTCGGGGCGAGTTCGTCGGCAGCAAGCATCTTTCTGAAGCAATGAATGCGAGGGCAAACCTTAACAACTGAATACGGACTTCCAGAAGGGTCTTGACAAAGTCGCAATTACGTGGTGTAAAATGAAGTATTGAAAGCATGTCCATGAGGTCAACAAAATATTACACAATCTTCGTAAATGCTTTGGGAAAGTGAATAGTGTCCCCCCATCCCCCCCCCCCCCCCCCCCCCCCCCCCCCCCACCCCTTTCCAGATCAAGTCAGTCATCGTTAGCCACAGTCACCCGTAAAATAAAACCAATACATCCAATAGGCGACTTTTTATGATCATGGATGACAATCCATTTAACCTCAGTGCAAATTCAAATGAAGGTTCCTGCTCCCGCCTTCTGCTGTCACTTTCCAATGCCGCTACTATTGGGTCTGGCTCGGGGTAACTCCATTCCCACCTGGGAAGATGAGTTTTCCATTGACGGTGCCACTGTAGACTCACTGAGTCACTAAGATAAACGCCCGGGGCCACTAAGTTATTTACAACAAGTTTAAATGTTTCCATTTTTTAACGGTGAACAGTTAATTTGACTCGTGGAAAAAATCAAAACATGTTTGATTATTTTCACGAGTTAAACAAGTTACCCGAAGTACTGCAGTTAGCCCACCAAGTCGCTAAGTTGCTCGTGCGAGTTCCGCGTTCCCGCTACGTGATCACCACGAGTGAAAAACTCGGGGTCACTCGTGGGGCCAACTCGCACAGTGAGACAGGGGTTTAAGGCAGAGAATTCACACTAACAACACTCTGTCTGAAAAGTGTTTCCTCCATTTCTAAATGGCTTACCCTTTAATTCTTAAACTGGGTCCCTGGTTCTGGACTCCACCCAACCTCGGGAAACTGTTTCCTGCCTTTCTAGCGTGTCAAAACCTTAATAATCTTATATGTTTCAATAGATACCCTCTCTCTTTCTAAATTAAGAGTATACAAGCCCAACGCTCCATTCTTCCGCATATATGGGCAGTCCACATCCGGGAAATTAAGTTGTACACCTACGCTGCACTCCCTCAATAGCAAGAATGTCCTTCCTCAAATTAGAAGACCAAACTGACCACAAATACCAGGTGTGGTCCCATAGGGGCCCTTGTACAACTGCAGAGGACCTCTTAGCCCTCCCATAACTCAACTCCTTTTGTTTAGTAAGGCCAACATGCCTTTCGCTTTCTTTACTGACTGCTGTATCTGCATGCTTACTGCCATGAACAAAGGACTCCAGATGCCTGCATCTGCCCACTCACGCAAACCTGTCCAAGTCCCCCTGCATTCTCATAGCATTCCTCCTCACAGTTCATACTGCCACCCTGCCTTGTGCATCTGCAAATTTGCTAAGTTATGAAATCATTTCACTAAATCTTGATGTAGTATTCTAAATAGCTTCCGGTCCAGCACCGAGCTTGCGGTACCCACAAGTCACTTGCCCCCAAAAAGGAAATTGGACCCCCAACAATGAAAATTATAGAGTCATGCAGCATGGAAACAGCCCAGTCGGGCCCAACTTTACCACAGCGACCAACATGTCCCATCTACATGTTGCAGACAAAAAGATGCATCTACATGTAATCAGTTTGAAATCATTCAAAGATGCAAAAACATGCATCATTCAGTACACCAATTCATGTACTTTGCTGTATAAACCATACTTACCTTTTATGGTAGGATACACAGACAAGGATGCCGGGCTTTGTGTCTCCTTGCAGGATGCTCCTCCAAACAGGATTAAACATTCCCGCATCTTACTCAGCACCTCATCTGCAAAGCAAAATTTTGTTTTTAACACATTTATTTTCAAACATTCATTTTGATACACTTATGCTCATTCTTTACATTGCATGTTCAGGAGCTGTGCTTTTTTAACTACTAGCTTCAGATAAGAGTTTGAATAAAATAAGCTGCAAGATGAAACAGCTTTATTTTATTTATTAAATCTGCTTCCAACAACCAGGTATTTCATTATAGGTTTTTAAAATCCACATGCCCAATTCATGTATTCATGTAGTTATGGATATATTAAGTGAGCAGATGTGCAAAACATTGTTAAGAAGTTTCACAGTTTCAATTCTTTGCAGCAAGTTTGCAAGTAGTAAATCACTAGACAATTGGGCATTTTAGGGGCATTGTAATAATGCTTGTGGTCAAATCAAGATTTAAAAAAGAGCAATGAAATTGTTCCAGCCTTGCTTTAAGAACCACTGTAGTTTGCCTCCTCTTTAATAGTGTTAACAATCCTGACATACATTGTTTCACAAATAGTAGTACTATGTCATTCTCGCTGGTGATGATTAATGCTTTTTAAAGTCTTGTTGCATGGGATGAGTGGAGGTGAAACATGAAGTTGGTGCATTTCTATGGGGTAAAACTCCACCCACCACAATCTGAGGAGGGGGGACAATCAACACCTAGTGGCTCTGTGGTAACCCTCTCTCACTGTTACCCTCTGTGGAAATAGGAAGAAGGGTACCAACTGAAAGTGACCTATTCATTTCTCCAGGGATGCTGCCCTGATCAGCATTTGTGTCTTTCCTTGGTAATTCAGCATTCTTGCAGTTCCTTATTTCTACCCCAATGTGATCAGTGGCAGAAGCATTGGTTCCACACATTGAGGGGTTTGTGGATTGCGTAAACAGACCCCCAATCTTTACAAGGGCCGATCATCCAGCCTATCTTTCATTAATAAAGTATTAAAGCTGATTTTATTCACAATTAGTGCTCCAGTGATAACTTTAAAATCACTACATACTTCATGATGTATGCTCATTTAGATGGTAGTAATGGCAAAGTTTTAAACAATTTTTATCGTTGATTATTCGAAGACTCGGGAACACGTGGTGCTTTGTTTTGAACACATCTTATACTCTGCATATGCAGATGATAAAAACACAGCTAATTTGTCCATACAGTTTAAGAGCAATATGGGATGCTGGATGCTCCTCTCCGTAGTCTGGCAAGTTTCGGCTCGTTTTCGTTTCGGTTATTTGGTTTCCACTTCTATGCTTTGGCTTTCTCGTCTTTGACGCCAGTTCGTGGTAACGGAATCACAACTGAAGATATTTTTAATATGATTGCTTGCACCTGTTCATGGTGAATATAGAAATATTATTATTTCTAAGATTAAGAATCCTATTGCATGAATAGGCTGTGAGCTCGCATTTCCTAATTATCACAGGCATTCAGATATGTTGATTGGCATGAATTGCATTTCAATATGTTTTGCTTGCCGCTCTCGTGTTCAAGTGTGATGGTTAGATTTATATAGTTGTCCTTGTCAGTTTCATTTAAGTTTATGTATGGTTTGACACAGTGACTGGCTTGTTAGGATATCTTCAAAGGCAAGCTCAACAACGATTACAATTTATTTGTCTTCCGAATGATATTACTGAATTATTTATTTTTGCCACACACAATTGGTGGTTTTATAGTCATCATCACCTTACCTTTGTTTTTAAAATTCCAGATTTATTTTATGAATTAAATTTGATTACCACACGCAAAAGCTCTTCACTGCCACCTCGGTACACGTGACAATAACTAAACTAAACTGTTGAAGGTGAATATGTGTTCCTAACCTGGAATTCACAAGTACAGAAACATAAACACTGGCAATCAGGGTCCATACAAATTTATCTATTGATTTAATACTAAAAAACAGCAGACAGTGTTAACCCTGAATGAACTTGCCACCTTAAAGCCTAAAGTTTCAATCCACCAGAAATTAAATTTTAAAATGGGAACTATTTTGATGAGGGACTGGTTGAGGAACCAACACATCCAATCCTTAGCACTTTTTTTTCCCCTCCCATTTCATGAGTGCCAGACTTCCCAGAGCTGTTGGAGGAGATTCTATCTAATTGGCTGTTTTTTCCAGGTTTAGGTTCCACACTGGAGGAATACAAATCTCACTCCTCCTTCCCCAATCTGTATGATGCTAACAAAAAACTCTGTACACCAATGAACACAAATGTAATGAGAATGTCTTCATTCTGCTCACCTCAAACTAAATGTTAAAACCATACCAGCAGGGAAATGTAAGATTTCATCAATAGCTTGAAACATCCCAAAACACTTCCTATGGATTATCGTTTTGTGCAATTATTGAGATATAAAGCAACTTATTTAATAACATTGATCTACTTCCCAAGTAAATAGATGAATGAACAATCTGCTTTTACACGACTGATAATGAGGAATGAATGAGGATTGAACCATCATTGGCTTTTTTCCAGTGGAATAACCAGACATGACCTAGTTTAAACATCTAATCCAAAACAAAACATCACCAGAAATTGTTCCAGTTTGCTCTGGCTAAAATGACATGTTTTACCCGACTTTGTTGATGGTATTCTTTTTAATATATGGTTTATTGTTAATATTAAGAACATTTGACGTATCTTCCTAATGGGGCAGTTTTTATTGAACTCAACGTTCTGATTTTTATATGTATTATCTAGAGCAAGTCAACAATTACAGGCTATTTTCAGTACCTGCGATTTAATCAAACTTGATTAATGATCATAGGTGTTAGATTTATGTCTAAGGTGTAGCATGCAGAAGAATTACACAAACTTAAGGTAATTCATTTTCATCATATCTGTTATCTATTCAAAGCAAGGTTAAATAGTGTGCCATTTTTCATCTATGTTACTCTCCAAATGCGTTATTCTGGAGATACAGTTCAATATACTGATAGCATAAATCTGACAGTTAATAAATCAATTGTTAATGTGAGACTGCTGAATGAAAATAATGTGTTCAAATTAAAACAGAAAAGCAGTATCCGGATTTTTTTAAACCTCAATTGTCCCCAATAATTTTACAGAGGAAGTTAGGTACAGTATTTCAAACATGATTGCTGAAATGTTGCAGTCAATGAGGACTCATGAACAAAAATGGTAGATTAGTAATGGAAAAGTTAAGGTTTATTTTAGTGATGTGAATTAAATATACTTATTGATGTGGCAGATGATATAATGCAAAACAGTAGACTATACAAAAATCTGGCCATTAATCAGAAACTTACTCAGTTAGATCAATTTTACATAATTGCCAGCAAATACAGAGCTGCACAACCACAAAGCTGCAAAGAAGAGGCAGCAACTGGACAAGGTGATTCAGAGAAGTGGGGGGGGGCGGGGGGGGGGGGGAGGTGGATAGGTAAAAATTCTGTATGGACATGGCAGAAGCCATTCCAATGGTCTAAATATTAAATTGACCACATATGGTCCCGAGAAGTCCCACCAGACAGATAAAGACTGCCCATCCTCCATAGTTCCTTTGATGTGTCAGGAGCCTTGCCCGTTATCAGCTTGACGAACATGGACCAACACTGGTTGGTTTATCCTGGTATGTTTCTTTCATGCAGTGCCAATGAGAGCACAATACACTGGTGTATGGTTTATAGAGTACGATTAGAATACACATCATAGGGGCCATCATGCTATGAACCATCTGTCACATCAAGTATGTTCATTGCTGCCCGTAGATGCTGACTGTCGAACTAGTGGCTGGGAAACAGAGCACCTTTTGTGCTTAATTTACCTGACATACATTCATGCTTCTCATCCTCCTCCTCTTTGGAAAAACAGAAACAGAGAGTGGGACTTTCCTTGGGAATTGATCTTTAATTTTTCAGTAGAAGATCACAGGGGTGCGAAGATTGCAACCTTCTAGTGGTACCGCCCTCGTATCGACTAATGCAATCAACGCGACGTTGCACACACAGAGATCAAATGGAACAAGTTGTCTCACAACTTTAGGCTGTGCACGCCCACACGAAAGAAGAAGGTAGAAATCAACTGTGGTGGGGTGGGAAAGATGAGACCACTGCAGTGCATCGTAAAGTGAGTACATTGACATTTGCCTTTTATTAAGGACTGTAAATCCCTTTATAAAAAAAAATGCTAAATTATGCAGAAACTACTACTATGAATATGGAATACTAGGCTTGTGGACATCCTATCAACTTCTGTTAAAGTGCCTAGCAATGTTGATTGTTAAATCTATGGTAGTAAAGAGCAGAGCAAGTGCAAGTGAGCTGAAAATAGAAACAGTGTTATTTTAAACTCATTTGGATTGTAAACCAAAAATGATAGGGAAACATTCACTCTTTCACAATGACAGCAGAGATGTGGGGTTCCACAAGGTAGGCAAAAGGTTGGTGTGTTCAGTTCTTGATGTCATCTCATTTCCCAGTTTAGCTGTAAATAGCAAAAAATCCACTTAGGAACTCTGATTCACACACTTTAAAAAATAGAAATTGTGCATTACTAGACATTGTGGGTTCAACTAACACCCGTTTAATCATGAAAGGAGCTTTCGTAAATTATAGTCTAAATTAGGAATGGTTGTGTTTGAACTGTGTGCGTTGCCAACCATATCTGGAGAGGCCTGACAAGATTCTTAATGTCAAAGTGATAGTGGGATATATTCCTTATTTAAAAAGGGAAGAACCTACATGATTTATGAACAAAAATTGATCACAGCTCTGCCCATTTGGTCGGTGTGGGCGCTGGCAATCCGGCAGCCCTGCAAGCAGTTTGATACGTGTTAGTTTTTTCAATTTTTTTTGTTTCTTTAGTATGTGTTAATGTATGTTTTTAAATGTTTCTTTGTGTGTCTTGTGTGGGGGGTTAAGATAGGAAAAAACCGCTTCGGTTCACCTACTCACAGAAGAGGTACGACTTTTTCCCATGTCCGCCTTCCCATGGCTAACAGTAGAGGATCGGTGCGGCCTTGGCCCGGGATGTTGCCCGGAGACGTGCCCGGGGGGCTTCGGCTGCGGGCGCAGCGCAGACTCGCCGGTGATCGCCAGAGAGAAGCGCTCCACTCGCCCTGGCCCGCGGCAGCCTAAAGCCGCGGTCTGCGAAGCTCCAGCTGGCGGCCTCCGCAGCATGGGATCCCTCGTGGGGGACCCCGGAGAAGAGCTCCGACGGCCGGGCCCACAGCAACTGCTACGCAGCGGCGCGACGGGACTTACCATCCGGAGCAGGGTCCCTCATGGGGCCCTGGAGAGGAGCTCTGACCGCCGGTCCTGCAGTTTGCCGTGCTTCTGGCTGCGGGGACTTTAATAAGCGACTTGCGGCAGGCCTGGCGGTCTACACCATCTTGAAGCCGCGGTCTCTCTGGGGGAAGCACCGATTCAAGGACTTACTTCGGACTTACCTTGTTGAACATCTGGATGCCCGCAGCGGCGACTGCAGAGGGTTGAGGTCCCCAGACCACGGGGGAAAAATGGAGGAGGACTGGCCAAATTATGTGCCTTCTTCCCACCACAGTGATGAATTCTGTGGTGGATGTTTGTGTAAATTTTTATTGTGTATGTGTGTGTGCCTTTTTATTGTACCGAGATGCTGGCAATTCATTTCACTTGCACTTATGTGCAAGTGACGAATAAAACTTGATTGATTGACTTGATTGACTTGCCCACGTGGCTAGCTTTAAAAGGGGACACATGACATTTTACAAGAAAAATAGGGAATGTAGTCTAGCCAGCTTTATAGTTGAGTCTACATTTGACATCCCACCCTCCCACGTAGAGTTTTATAGCGTGGGAGGTTCTGATAACACAGAGTCATCTCTCAGCTGTTGGTTCCAGTAACTACTACATTATCTTTGTAAACAAGTACTTTTCCCTTCAGTCCTATTAACAATGAGATGCAAAGTTGAAGTAGCGACTCACATTGAAAGACCAGGCTTTTTGATGCTGCTGGTGAGCAGTCTCCCATGTTGTCTGAATTAGGTAAGTAAAACTGCCCTGACACTGTAGCATGTAATGAAAGGGGGCAGGGGTTCACCTTGATTGGAAAGTGTGCTCGGGCTGAGGCAAAGTGGATGTTGGTTCAAATGGCCATTCCCCGTCCCACTGCTGCCTCTAGCCGCTTGCTGGTGCTTGCACACTGCTATCGCTCAACCTGACCCCCTCTGCCAATATGTTGCCCCAAGGCCATTCTGCATGAAACCCAGGGAGGGATTGCATTTCCAAGCAGGGCCTGAGATTCCCCTTTTCTTCAGCCCCATACCTTATCTTATGGGTATCAGAGGAGGTCATGTGAATGTCTGACAAGACCATTCTGTAAGTCCTACGAAATGTTAATATCCTGCAATAAAGGCTTCCTTAGTTTATTATTCTTTCTCATCTTCTCCTACTCTCCCCTTAATTTTCCCCCAGATCCTTTAATATCCTGCCACGACTAATACCACCCTTCCCTTTGCAGTTCATTGTGCAGTAATTTGGTATTATGTTTCTGAAATGCTTCAATACACTATTTTCATTTTATGTCACTTTCATTTTCGATGTCAATAGCATTAAAGGAATTTTAATAGAATCTCAATGGGGGAAAATGGCCTTAATCGTGATGGATTCACTACTAGTTCCTGCAGTTGAAGTGTTTAATAATACAGGTATCACAAGTTCACTTTGTACTCATAATGTCACTACATTGCCATGAATTCTGATCTACTTTATGCCACGTGTGTTTTGGGAATATTTAAAAATAATAATTCATGCTAATGGCCAAAATTATTCATGTTTTTTAAATCAGCTACACAAAACATTGAAAGATTATAATGCATTTCTTTCTATACTGCATGGACAGGAGCTTTGAAGAATTATAAACCTCCAGATGTGTACATCAGGACTCAACTAAGCAAGAAGGGTAAACTCCAGCCAGAATAATAATTAACAACAAAAGGATTTCTCATTAAAGATTATTGGTAATGCACAATATATATGTATCTGCTGTATAATGAATTTAAATCACGATAACAAAACTTAATAGCACAAAAAAGGTTGAATAAGCAATTAGCAGAATTGATTCGAGCTGAACCTTTCTCGTTTACTGCCTGAATATACCATTTATTACCAAAATGCCAATGTAAATGAAGTAATAAATTGTGCAATGAAATAAAATTATTGCACATATTTGTTACATTTATCTGCTCACTTCAAAAATGTTCACAGAATAATATTTTCATGAACTCTATTAACATTAATACCTTGCAAAGAATTTCAAGATTTAATATAAATTAAGAAAGATTGCCTCATACAACAGCAAAGACACAAACCTCAAAACCTCAAGAAAATTCAGTATGTATAAATGAGTCGAACTGTTATTTTTAACAACGGACTCGCTCATCCACACACGTCTCTGTTGAATAAATACAAAATATCTACCTCGGGAGATGATAGCTGTCTAGTTGTATTTTGTTCTGCTCTGACCATTTGACAGATTCCATCCCCACCCCTCCCGCCCCCGTTCTTCATAATAGCCCCTAAGACAACATTGCCATATTCTCACCCACCCAAAGAGGAAGGCAGGAACGGAACCATGTCAGTTCCTATTGGAATTGATACTTGATCAGTGCCGACTTGTTACATTATCCACTTATATGTGTGATCTGAATTGATCAGTGCTAGACATAACTGAATGTACATCAATATTTATGACTAGACACTATGGACTCGCAAGGGCCCTGAGCTCTTAATTCATAATTTAATTCTGGCAATAAATGTCTTGTTACAGATATTTAGTTGCACAGATATTCTTCACCTATATTAAAGGATACCTGATTTTGTTAAGAGCTCTTTTTGGTGTCTTTGCACTGGTGTTCTCTGAAAGCTATGCTAGATTGAAGGGTGCCAAAACCTTAGTTGACTATATCATCACATTATCCAATATCAGCTAGTGAATAAACACTGATTTCCTCCAAATAAACACCAAGAATAATGATGAACTCTGCCACAAAATTTCTACCGTAACCGTGAACTTCACCCCTCTGGCTTTAAATTGAATCTGAACATTTGTGGCATACTTAACCAAAATGATCTTAAACGACATTGCTGCTCATCTGTATTACAACTTTTATTTATATCTTTGCTTTCTTCATTGACTGTGTTAACACCCTCCTGTCTGGCCTCCTTCCCAGATGCTGCCTGACTTGGGGTACAGGCAGGAGAATGGGGTTAGGAGGAAGAGATAGATCAGCCATGATTGAATGGCAGAGTACTCCTGATGGGTCCAATGGCCTAATTCTACTCCTATCACTTATGACCTTATGACCCACTGAGTTCCCCCAGCAGTTTGGATTTTAATTAAGATACCTGTCTCTAGAGTCTTTATCTCAAAAACCTTTGTCTAACAATTCATTCACCCCCATTCGATAAAAAGGAATGTTTCCAAGTTTAAAAAAAACCTTTAATTTAAAAACTTTTAACCTTGATATGAATTCATTCATGGCCTCATCCTACATTATCTGGTGATCTCCTCTAGCCCCCAAGCTTTCAGAACACCCCCAGCTCTGATCACCTAATCACCCTTCATGACTGGTTGTCTTGTTCACTGTCATGCCCTCAATATCTGGCATTTTCCAAATTTCTGTGCCACTGCCCTTCCTTAGGAAGCTCTTTAAAAACCTCTTTAAAAATAACTAAAATTATCAGATCATCTCGCCTACCATCTTTTTAGTAGAGATTAATTTTGTTTGATTAAGTTTCTTTGATGTACCCTGGGGCATTTTGCTACATTGAAGGCATTAAATGAATACAAGTTATTATTCTTACTGATGACGACAGATGAGGGGGGACATTTGCTTCAAATGATTCAACAATATTTCTCATTTCCTCCAAATACAAGGTGTACTATGGGCACGCGCATGAGCCCTGGCTATGCCTGCCTCTTTGTAGGATACGTCGAACAATCTTTGTTTGAGGTGTACCAGGGCCCTATCCCCTACCTCTGCTACATCGACAACTGCATTGGTGCTACCTCCTGCACCCACACAACTCACTGACTTCATCCATTTCACCACTAACTTCCATCCTGCACTCAAATACACCTGGACCATTTCTCTATCATTTCTAGACCTCATTATAAAAAATAATTCCAGGCCCCCCACCCTCACATCAGTCTGAAGAAGGGTCTCGACCCAAAACGTTGCCTATTTCCTTTGCTCCATTGATGCTGCCTCACCCGCTGTGTTTCTCCAGTATTTTTGTCTACCTTCGATTTTCCAGCATCTGCAGTTCCTTCTTAAACAACAATATTTATAGTAACATTTAAAGATATGATGTTCACAACAATATGTAACACAAAACTGTTGCACAACACTCATGACCACCACACAACATACTTTCTCCCTGTCTGATTTACAAACTGCAGATGAAGTAAGCATCCATCATTTGGTTTTCTCCTTCTCACCCTACACCCTTATCCAGCTATAATTTTAATTCATATAACTGGGTGGCTAAGTGGCTCAGCTGGTGCAGCCATAGCCTCACACCACGTGCTATTCAGGTTCAAATCTGACCTTGAGTACAGTTTTTGTGGAGTTTTCACATTCTCTCCATGACTATGGGAGGAAACCAATTTCCTCTGGTGCTGCAGTTTACTCTGACATTCAAAAGGCTGGGAGGTTCATTGTAAATTATGCCTAGTGTAGGTGGGAGAATTGATGAGAATATGAGGGGGGGGGGGAGAGGAGATGGGATTAGTGCAATGGGTGCTGATGATTGGCACAGATTCAGTTGGCACTGAATGACCAGATTTATACTACTGCATTTCTCTATGATAAACTTTGAGAACAGCAATCTAGATAGACAGTTCAGGATGAGGACAATGATGATGAAGAATATGGGTTGTTATTAACATTTATACTCCATTTAGCAGGTGATCTGCTTGTGAGGTTGGAATCCTAGCAGTCTGGCAGAAGGAAAGGTGGGGCTTGGGGATGGGCTGAAATGTTTTTACATGAGTTCTGGCAATGAATGGTTCGGATAAGAACTTTGATGGGGAGCTGACAGGTGCATGTGATGGATATGCACAATGAAATGATGGTGAATTGGGTAAGTTTGCCACCATACATTCATGCAAGGAGCCTGGAGAAGTCCAGCATGATGGTGACCCAGGGCTTTGCGCACAATGTGAAAAACCATTCTTTCAGCATGGAAGTAGTTGCCTAACCCAGGAGAACATCTATTGTAGCTTCCACAACAAATAGCGGCCACACAATGTCTGAATGCAAACTATGCTGCAAGTCAGAATTTCATTGTTCCGTAGTCAGTACATATGACAATATAAACACTCTGAGCAAGCACAATTTGGTGGCATCAGGGTTTTGAATACCGGTAATTAAAATGGCCTGATTTAGTTACAGCTGTCCCACTATCTGCCTTTACCAGAATCAATGAAGGACAGCAGTGTGGGGGCGTGGTGATGTTCCATGAAAGGATAGCCTGGTATCCTCTATCAAGATCAAGGAACTTATCCTCCCATCTCAGTACTTCCACCGGATGTCCTTTGCTGTTGCCTTTGCAGATAGGCCAGTCTGCTGCCACCCTGCACAGATTTTGTTGTCTTCAGTCAGCCCATTAAAACTATGTTCGTTCCTCCCCTCCCCCCACTCCCTCCTCCCGTTCACCCCGTTCACCAGCAGTACCCACTTCTGAAAGATACCACCACCTTCCACCAGCTGTGCTCTTGCCTCTGGGGAAGGGTAACAGGACAGTCATCAGTACAAGATGATAAACAAAAAGGGAGCATTGAAAGTTAATTGACGTTTTTTGTTTTGAAGCTCTTTTAAATAGGTTATTTTATTTGTGTGGTCAAGTGGAAATTTTGTTGTGGAGGAGGTGAGAGGAGTTGTATGCGTGGGTTCGTCAGTAAATGTGGAATTGGGGTTGTGATACTGGAATCATACCATGCAAATCTTCACCAGCTGAAAGGGGAAGTTCTCTTCTTATCCTTCTTGCTTATGAGGGGGGGATTGCACACATGTTCTGTTTAGGATAATGTTATCTATTGGAGATTAAGAATTTACACTGAGATGATGAATGGCTGGCAATGGAGCAAGAGCTGATAAAGGATGGACTGGTGTATGTACAGTATATTGTTATTTGAAAGTGCAACTTTAAGGTCTCCTTGATTGCCGTGAAATATGGCTTTAGTCTTCCGTAATGATTATACTAGGATAACCTAATCTGACAATTTAGTTTAGAGATACAGTGTGGATACTGGCCTTCGGCCCACCACTTGTCCATACCAACAACGTTCTCCCGGTTACACATAGGTTTATCCTACTCACTGTGGGGAAATTTAAAGAAGCACAAATAACCTACGAACCTGCAACGCTTTGGGATGTGGGAAGGAGATACAGGGAGAAAACCCTATGAGGTAATGGCGAGAACGTTCAATTTCCGCACAGACAACACCCACAGTCAGGATTTGATCTGGGTCTCTGGCGTTTATTGGATGGGCAGCAACTCGAACCGTGCGCTACTGTACCGTTCATTGACAGTACTAAGGTGTTATGGAGGCAAAGCAAGAGTCGGAGAGATACAGGGTAACAATGATGAAAACATGCAAAGATGACGTGGAGATACAAGAGACTGCAGACCCGGGAAATCTGGAGCAAAAAACAAACTGCTGGAGGAAATCTGAAGAAGGAGTCCCCACCTGAAGCATTGTCTGTCAATATTATTACCCTTAGAAAACTCTAAATAAAAAACTGAAAATGCTCAACATGTCAGGGGACGCACCTGCGGAGGGAGAAGAAAACGGAGTTAAACTTTCGATGGCACATCCGTCATCAGCATATTTTTAGCATTTGCTGTTTTGTTTTTGTTTTCTGGACATCCAATGTAATTTTACAAACACTGAAAGACACATTTGAACGCTGCTAGCGTCATACATGTGGGACAAGTAGAAGACAATTGCACAAGGAACACTTACTTTTGGTTCAAAATACTGCTGAGGTGAGAATTATATTTTAGTATTACCCTATCCACGCTAGATACAATGATCCAAGCCGTGTAACTACCAAACCCCTAAACATCTTTCTGGAGTGTGGGAGGAAAACCGGAGATTCTGGACAAAACTCACGTTGGGTCACGGGGAGAACGAACAAACTCCGTGCAGGAATGCAACCGTAGTCTGGATCAAACGGGTCTCTGGCAACTGTATGGCAGCAAACTTTAGCTCTGCGCCACCATGCTCTTGGATTGGAAGTTATGTTTCATCCAATTCAATGATAAATAATAGTAGTGTGGGGATTGGTGTGATGTCTCAGAGTATCTACAGTGCATGTTGTGTCGGGAGCCAATGGTCTTTTAAAATCTTTCAACATCCCAAATGTGTGCTGGGGGTTTAACAAGGTAAATGTCAATTATATCTCTGCATAAGTACGTCGCAAAGATTCAAAGCATTAGGGTGGCGGCAAATAAAGAGAGGGCAAGAGACTGTTGAGATCTAGAGAGGTTAGAATGGACTATTTCCCTTCCTACCTATGTCATATATCATTGATTGGATAACTTTATTGTCACTTGTGATAAGTCACATTTGCATTGTGACTTTCCTTGTACACTGCAAGGCCAGGAAGCGAGCGGGCAAGATCATCTCTGCCCTCTCACCTCTGGTCACAAACTATTTGAATTCACTCCCTCCGGTAAAGGCGACTCGGGACTGTCAAGCTGCCCAAGCCAGACATAAAAACAGTTTTTATCCCGAATCGTTGTATACTCAACAGCCAAAGATCTGTAGCCTCCTTTAATATGGTATTTTGTTGGTTCACATGGCTTGATCAATGGTGGTTTTATCATTAATGTTTTGTTATTATTAATGTTTAGTGTTTTCATTTTTTCTCTGTCTACTTAGACAACAAGAACATCAACAGTTTGAAGGATTAGATAATGAACATAATCTGTTAATGTGGATATACAAGCTCAGGATGTAATTTATAAAGGGAAAAATATGCAAAAACATCCAACAGGATTTAATGCTCTGGACAAATGCACTATCCTGACAGTTTAGCAAGGGGATAGGATGTCATTGACATTAGCACTCAACTGTATATGAGGTAGTACTCACCTCTGCACATACAGTTCTGAGAAAAAACAATTTATGATGCAGTGCTATTGGCAGCTGATATTCAATAGGTTTGTAGTCAAAATCAGCAAAACTCTAAAAAAATGATACTACCACCCATTCCTTCCAATGAATGTTCTTTCTATTAACAGTCAGCATGATAGGTTGGTTCTTTTAAAAAACATTGTGCATTTTAGATAAATAGCACAAATTTACCAGACTGAAAATGGGGTTGATGCACGTACGTTGTTATCAATAAAGATGACCTAGTTTCAGCTTTGATTCGAAAGGTTAGAATGTACAGAGTAAGTAGCCAGGCAATCACTATATATCATTCCGTATTGGGATGTTGTAAACATAACTTGTTAGGCCTGTAAACAAGAAAAATAATATGAAGCCATTCTCACAACAGTAGCACAGCAATTCACCAGCTTCAAAACAGAATGCAATCCAAATGAGTTCATTACATCAATCTCCATGTCTGTTCCAACGCTTTCATGCAAGCTTAATTTTCAGATAAACTTGGTTTTAAGTTCCATTTTTGCATTATTCTCATAAAGTGGACCAACCATATACAAGAAAATCATCAAAGTGTCACATTTATCATTAGCAAGGTTTTCTTATCAATGGCTTCATATAATGTGATGAATTTTCTTTATCTCTTTATTAATATTTAACTAGATCCAATTTGGCATTTTATAGGTGCAAGTCTCTGATGTAATAGCCAATGAATAC
>CM069135.1:70940359-70980861 GCA_035221665.1 Okamejei kenojei
CATAGAGAGATAGTATTGGTATTGAATCATGTGAATATTTGCAATTAGAATTATGTAAACACGTGGGGATCCAATTACTGTAAACAAACAGTTAGTGCTGTTTTTATTTTTTGTGATATTTAATCAGCATTGTAACAGACATTAGGAGCTACCTTTCCAAAATTTAGGGCAGTTGAAAGTTTAGGTTTTGTGTTCATCTAAAGTAGATGCACGTTAGAAAAATGGTAGATTACTGTTATTTCTTTCCAATTGTATGTTTATAAGGTTTGTTTAGAACAAGCTTATTAAATTGTGGAATTAATTCATACAGTATTTATCTGACTGGATAAGACACTCAGGTATTTGACTTCAAGAGCACCCATTAATTGTTAGTTGTAGATCACTAAATGTATTTTTTCTGTGATTACTTGAGAGATTGAAAATTTACTGGAAACTTATTTGCTGAGTAACTCAAGGAAGTGGGCCAAATGTATTTTATAATATGTACAAAAGTTGCTGTTCTACTTGGTGACCATTTTTTAATTTGGAGGAATATTCTGAAAGTTGGAATTATGAAGGCACGTTGCGTCTGTGGCTTATTAAACCCCAAAGTAGGATTTTTACACATTTTTGCATTAAAACAACCACTTACATTGAATAAGTTGTAGAATTACTTTTCTATGAAATCTTATGTAAAAATATATTATTGTGAGTGTTATTGCGTCTTCTCTTCCTTTTTTCTTCTTTGGGAGGGGATTTTATTATGTTATCTACTTTGATAAATATGATTTTTTATTTTAAAACTTTGGAATTACTATTATTGAACTTTCATGGATGTTTGCTAAACATCGTCCTGGAAGTAAGGTTTCACGTCAACGCAATAGGTAGGTTAAAAAACACTCTTCCAATATTATTTTTCATATCAAAGCAAGCATTATATATCTTCACCCTTTCACCTACGACTTCGAAATGTCATTATAGTATTTCTGATTCAGACAGACTATTCATTTTCATTGTGTCCTGCTCTTTTCCAGTCGCACATCTTTTTCCTTTAACATTCTTTTTGTAATACCATATATTTCAGCACAGAGAAGATTATTTGACTCTTCAAGTCCACAACAGTAGGAAAAAGTGCTAAACTGATCTCCCAGCTCTTGGTCCATTACTTTATTGTTACTTCACAGACAATGGGCATCTGCCTGCCCTCTTGATTGGGGGGAAAGAAATCATTCTTCTGGCTATTCCTACTTGGAATTTGTACCTTCTGGTTATTGACTGCGCAATGTTAGATGGAAATGTGTCATAAGGGGTATGGATTGAGGGCTGGGAAGTGGACATTGTCGTTAAAGGCTTTAGCAAGACCTTTGACAAGGTGGCTGTCTGGTCATTGTGATTGCATGAATCCAGGGGAGCTAGCTGATTCAATTCAAACTTGGTTTGGAGTAAGGGGTCAAAGGGTCATCATGAATTTTTTTTCTGAGGTGAGGCCAGCTGTGATGTGTGGTTGTGTTACAGTTGCTTTGTTTCTGGGTCTACTGTTTGTTACAAGATCATGAGGGACATGGATTAAAGTGAAAAATGTTCCATCTTTTTCCTAGAATAGAGATTTATACATTAGAGGGGCATAGGCATAAAGTTGAGGGGAGAGGAATTGACAGGATCTTCAAGGGCAATTTTTTCACAAAGTGGTTGGTTTGTATTTAGAACAAGCTGCTAGACAAAGTAATGAAGGGATATTATGACTGCTTTACGTGAAGATTGCTGTAACATTTATATGGGTATGAAGATTTAGACAGCTCTGGGCCCAAATGGAGGCAACATTGGTCATAGCCCAGAATGGCAAGTTGGATTGCATGGACAAGGTGGGTGAAGGGTTTGTTATGCTATGTTAGCTTATAGCCTCTGGGGTTGGACTGCTATTAATTAGAGATGCAGTGCTTGGTTAACAGGACCTATCGGCCCACCGAGTCGCATCTGACCAGCCGATCCCCTCAACTAACATGGGGATTGTACACACACTAAGGACAATTACAATTGTATACCCAATTACATATTAACTACAAACCTGCACGTCTTTGGAGTGTGGGAGAAATCCCACGCAGGTTACGGGGAGAACAGTACAAAACTCCATTTTCCAAGCACCATGGGTCGGGAATTGAACCGGGTCTACTTACCGCTTGCGCCACTGTGATCTCGTCATCTAATTGCACCATAAGCAAAAAATTCTACTCTTCAACCTTCCCGTTCTAAAGTATGTTTCTACTGGTCGCCTCTCCCCTCAATACCCAAGATTCTATCCAGGACTAATATTTTCATAATCTATATTCAATCACTATTGCTTTCTTAAAAGTATGGACTCCAGAAACAAAGATATAATTTGTAACATTGCTGTTTGTTCATAACATAATATGCTTGTGTTTATCACTATATAATCTTCCTATATAATAAAATATCTCGCGTTTCTAGATATTCCTGGATTAAATAAAGGGAGTAGTCTTAACCTCTGTGAACTGATCATTCATGCTGTCCTGGTATTCCTATCCCATTTTACGCTGCGCCTACCTTGACCATCCATCTAATATTTTCAGATTGGGGGAAATTTCTACTAAAGTTCCTTTCTTTATACTGCACGATTCCTCTCTGCTTTGAAGCATGTGGCAGTTTGAGTCCACATGGTTATGGTTCAAGGTAGAGACCTGGCCACAAAGTCTTGGCTGTATACTCCAATGTGATTACTGAGGGAATAGCGATTAGTTTTGGTATCTCGTGCGCGCAATAAATCATGATTTGTCACAAGGGCATTCGAGATGATAAACCAAAGAATCCTGTTCGAGAATTTTTTATCTTCAAACTGAACATTTTCTTTCGGCATGGTGAAGAATCAAGAATGTTTTTCACAAATTTCAGAGGGGTTCTTGTATATTTTTCTCATGTACTTGTTATTATTTTAATACCCACACTACTTGTTTATGTCCTCTTCGATTCTTCGGTTTACTAAATAAACAATATTTATTGACTAACGCTGTTTCCCAATGGAGTTTGAGATATCGCAGCATAAGTGCTCGCGATCAATTGTCTACCAGAGGGTGAAAACAAGGTTGAATTTACTCAGGAAGTTATTTGAAATGCCAACGTCAGGCAGCAACTATCCCTCCAGAAGAGGCTGCGATCACCACACACCGCAACCATGTGCAAATCGTGAACAGCTCTCTGTGGGGCGTGGGAGGGATGCAGGAACCCTATCTATCTCGCACGCAGGCGCTAGGTCCAAATTCAACGTGCAAAGCGGGGAGACCTGTGACTTGGAAAAACAGCAGCCATGCAGGATATTTTTGATGCGCCCACTGAGGTGGGTTCCCCACAACGCAAATCTTGAATATGCCGTGCTAAAATACTACTCTTTAAGTTCGGTATTACTATTATGTTTAGTGTCTCTAAGTGGCTAATTTGGGTGTGGAAAAGTGGAAGAAAATAGTGAGTTTATTGAAGCAGTCAAGTCTCTGTGAGCTGAGTTTCTTCTCCACCTCTGAGCCTACTGATTGACTTTGCTTCTGTTGGTTAAATTATTTATTTGCTGCAGCAGTCAATCCAGTAGGTATTAATTCAGATGGCCTGTGTGATTAGCCAACTTAATTTTCTTTCACGGACTTGACTAGCCGCTAAGCTATATTGTAGCAAATCAACTGATATTCAGGAGCCGCGTGACTAAGTTTTGTTTTTTTTGTAAATTTTTTATTAGAAGTAATTACTCATTAGAAGTGAAGAAATATAAAATCAATTAAAATATTATCGTTACATTCATTCTTATATTTTTTTATAAATTTACAATCAATCTTATTTGTACTTCTATAATCTTTCTTTTTATTTTATAGCAGTAGGAAATAAAAAAAGAAAAAGACGGGAAAAAAAGGGAGATTAAACTAATTGAGTGGAATATTAATAGAATATTGACTGGCCTTGAGGGGGATTGCGACATATTATTTAGCCTGAAGTAGATTCATATTGCCCGAGTCGAAGACGAGGGCAATATGGATCTAGTGAGGGCAATATTGTCGTATCCCCACGAAAGAAGACAGTCAAATATTGTGTTATTATTAACCCATATCAGACAGTCTAGAGGAAAATCTTCTGTCAAAAGTCTGCGAACCTCTTCTCGCAGAGGCAGGCTGCCGCATTTTGCTTGTTTTGTCGAGAACTAAATTCTAAATTTCCCACGCATGAGCGTCACATTGCCAAGGTCCCGGATGTGAGACCAGGGGAATATAAGACTATATTTTAACGCGCTGTTTTAACACTCGTAAAAGTCTCCATAGGCGTTTCGCAAGAAAGAGGAATACACAAGAAAATATTCCCTGTTAACCCTGCGGGGGGGGATTGGCATCATAAACGAAGGGAATACAATTTTGTAAAAGCATAGCTCAGATGTGTGATATGGGTAATAATAAAACAAGATATTCTTCATTGGAGACATATTTATGATCTATTGTCTATAATTCTTCATCCATTCATACATTCATAGGCTTCCGTCATTGGCTTCCAACCGGAACATCTTGATCCTTTAAATATTCAATAAATGGAGACCATATTCCTCTGAATTGGTCCAGCCTGTCCATCAGGAAAGCCTTAATCGTTCCAAGTGCAATGTCTCCGACATTTCTGTAATCACATTTTAGTTGTAGGGGAAGTAGGACCTTTCCAAAATCTTAGTATTAATTTTTTACCAATTTTACACAATTATTAAACTATAACCGATTAAAGATTATTTGTTGTGTTGTTAATATCTGATTTGTTTCTAGTATTCCCAATATAATAAGTTAGTTTGAGTCTGGAGTTAACTTTGCATTAACTACAAATTGAGATTATCTTAAAAATTTCTATCCCAAAATTAGTGATTTTTTATACATTTTGTGAATGAATGTGTTAAATTATTGATCTTCTAATTGTTGACACTTATCACATATTGCGGACACATTTGAGAAAATTCTATTTTAATTTGGACTTTGAGAGATGTAATCTATGTATAACTTTAAATTGTATCAAGGAGTGTCTAGCATTTAATGACAATGATGTATATGTTGTAAACTTTCATTCCATACTTCTCTACTGATTTTACTTGACCTAGTTCATTTTTACCATGCTTGTCTATATTTATTCCGTATTTGGTAAATCATTTTTAATAAAATATTATAAATATATGATATTAATTTCTCTGTTGTTCGGATGTTTATTTAAACACTAGTCACTGTAGTGACTACGTTTTTGTACTAAGGCAACACAACTTTACTTGGCATTGTACATGCAGAACTGTGGATTTAGAAGTCAACAAATGTGCATACAGCCCTTGGGCGAGTTTGTATAGTAAGAGGTGAAAACCCCCACAAATACTTTTCATATATCTATTGATAGTTATAGATATCATTCATTTCATTCTCTCCTCCCACCCCTTCAAAACAAAGCAATAATAAAAATGGTTGTTATTCATCACAATCTTGCTCACTCACTGAAGCAGGACCAGCAAGCGACCAAGAAAAAAGCCAATAAAACCACAAAAATTATTGTGTATTTGTACAAAACGAACCCATAAGTGCATAGAGCTAATAGTTTTGAAAGAAGTATTTTCTTACCTCGAAGAAGCAAAACTGGAAAAATACGTATGAAACGCAGGTCAAAAAACAATTATCGATCGTAAAGTAATACACACAGTAGCTCGTTTGGTGAGAATTTATGAGACATGTTTACTGTCTGAATGACCATGACCTGGGCAACACTCACACATCGCTGTTCTAAGTTGTCATACCGAACTCGCTGGTTAACTGTCACTCTTTCAAATGCATTTGAAACTCATGGGCTTGCCTCTGGATTTTAATCAATGTAAAAGTCCAATGGTATTTTAAAGAACATTTAACCTTCAATTAACATCACATAAAGTTACTTTTCTTTATTACATTACTGTTTTGCTGCATTTATCAGCACTGATGGGTTGATTAGCTGTATTAAATATAATAATACTTCTATCAAATGAATAGCTTCATAGCAAAGTTGTCTTTTTGTATCATCATGGTGCAGGCTGCTGATATGTATGGGTTACAGCTATGTTTTTAATGTAGAAAAGCATCTTGTAGTCTCATCAGCAGGAAAATAGTTCAGAAATGTAACGGTAGTATTAAATGTTTTTTTCTGGTTTAATTCTCTTGGTACCAAACAGTTATATGTTGTGGTGCTCTGCCATAAGCAATTGACTCATGTTTCATGTTTGCTTTGTGTTTTAACAGACTCATGAACTTGGAAGTGATATCTGATTTGTTCACAAGCTCATGGGATTGGTACCAGGAATGGGGTGGAGCAACCAGGCTGATTAAACTGATTTTGGATATCGGAATACTCTTAAACTGTTGAGCAGTGCCCAACATGTGGAACCTGCATTGGGATTGAGTATTGGGCTGGTTGGGTTGATGAAATTTTAGTATCCTCTGATGGAGGAAAATGTTCCCTGTAGAACAGAGCTCAGAATTTGGCTGAATCAAATACATTAAGGGATCTTCACAAGTTGTCAGAGCCATTAAGAATGTGGTGGTATCAGGGAGAGAAACTGTCACAAGAAGATGTCACTGAAAAATGAAAAGATCATATTTGGTACTTTGTGGGGCTCACCCATAATCTGAAAGCTTTGGCTCAAAGAACCAAGCATAAGTAGGCAAAATCAAACTTTCTAACATACCAATCCACCGGTTGACTAAAAAAAGATTAAGATTGTAGTGTATTGTTATTTTAACACATTATCAACTGTGACATGACATTTACCTCAATATATTTCTCATCAATGTAGTGCCTAACATTGTAAAACATTTCCAGGATGCTGCAGAGGACTATTAACAAGTAACATTTAACTTTGAGACACAAATAGATATAAGACATTGATATGGCCATCGTCTCGGAGGGGTATTTAGAATCTCTGGTGCACACCTAATAATCTGCTGGAGTGGCAAATTGTGGTAGGTCTTGTTTTTTAAAGTGGGAGCTAGATTAGGTAATGAAATGAACCAACGTAATACTACAGTTAGGACAGTAAATGACATTTTAACTACACTTTATTTACTCTCTGGTTTAAAAAAAAAAACAATCCTCCAAATTTGCTGTAAAACCATCGCTCCAATTTAAAATAATATCAATTGCTTAAAAGAAAAATTATTTTGGGGATGTCCTGAGGATGTGCAAGGCACTGTATGGATTTAGATTATTTATTTAATCCCTGAATATAAAATTTACAGTAGTCATAGAACATTTATGGTACATTTCTTCTGAGTGAGTTATTGTGCTATTGTAGTGAAAAAAAAAAAAAAAAATAAAAAACTTGGTCTCTTTATATCTGTGTTTTTAACAATAACAAAACTAGTACTGGCATTTTGCGATATGTTATTTACTGTGGCTCTTCGATTTGGAACACAGCTCCATTAAAATTAAAATATAAGGACATTATAATATAGCTTACATAATTAAACTGCATTCAATTACACGCATCCCAGGAAAACATTATTTCCAGAAGAAGCAGAGAATGTTTTACTACTGGCTTTGAGATTGGCAGGATGTAATTAAGGTTGTAGAGCAGATTTAGGGAGAGCCTACACTGTTGAAGATCATCTATCTAAATCTGGCTGTATATATTAAGCATTTTCTGATTTTTTAATTAAGGTTTATAGAATTTTTTTTTTTTTGTCTTTACTTTCTTATAAGGACTTGGTTTATTGGATGCTGCTAGCCTTTTCCCTACTTAGAAAAAACTAGACCTTTAAGGTGTCATAGGATAAAATATTATTCACTGAATGTGTGAATCTTTTTAATTCGCTCCTTCAGAGAGCAGCATGTGCAGAAAACTGAATACATCCACTCATGAGATAGATAGGAATTTTGGGGTAGGCAGGAGCACAAAGGGAAAAGATGGAAAGTGAGGGTAGAACTGGGGAAGAGGGTTGCTGCTCAGATAAGCCACTAGAAAGTGCTGCAACAGAATCTAATGAGAGATTCTGATGACTCCTAACCTGACATCATAATGGTAAAAGACCGGGCGTTAGAGCACAAGGGCCAGATTATACTCAAATAACACAATACAGTGTATGTTTTGGGATGTATGTATATTGTTCAATCTCCAGAAATTGTTTCAAGTTACTTAGCTGACATGGGTATTGTGCTGTCTTCATATGCTCCAATCTATTCTGTGACTCTACTCACTTGAACACCAAAAAGTGATTTGCACGAGCTACAAGATTAACTTGAATATCCTTGTGGATCCTGAACATACTGTTACATGCCTGTTTCGTAAGGACACCAAGTTACTTTGTCTGTTTTATTATATCAGAAGCTGATAATGCCTGATTTCAAATGGTTGCAGAAAATGTTGAAGTTTGGCTTTATGACTATGACTGTTGTATCAAGCTGTTCCAGCTGCCTCTTGTACTGTGGGGGACGTCTTTTCCCTCTTCCATCATTCACTCTCCTTTTGCATGTAGTCTATTTTCTATTTTCTTACCATTGATTATGATATGCTTATCAGGAAAGCCAACCAAGTTGAGTGGTTTTGAAAAGATCTGATAACAGTAGATATAGAACAAATATTCCCACTTGTAGGGGAAGTTTTGAAAAAGGCAGTAAATATATAAGAATACTTATTTCAAATATAGAATTCAAGAGCAATGTTTTTTAATATGGTGAATCAGAACTGCATATATTATTTCCAAGTGTGATCTAACCAAGACTTGGGACAAATTTAGGCATAACTTCACTGCTTTCAAAATTCTTTCAGCAGAATTGCTAATTTGTCATTGATTTGAAACATTAACTGTTTTTTCCTGACAATCTGAGTGTTTCCAGCATTGTTTTTTCAAGTATGGCTTAAGAATCTTAGTCATACAGCATGGAAACTGGCCTGATGAGTGTGGACCAATGTGCATTTAATCCCATCTTCCAGCATTGGTCCACAGCCAGCTATAGCTAGGCGATTCAAGGTTATCTGACACCTTAAATACTGTCAGCGAGTCTGCTTCAACCAATCTATCGGACAGTGTATTCCAGATACTCATCACTCTCTGTATGAAACCAATTCCCCTCTGGCATTCCCTCTAACTCTTATCACTTATCTAGCTTTATCTATCTCTGATTATGGCATCCTTTGTTTTCTATACGCCTTTGTAGTTTTTATATACCTCATTTACGTTCCCTCTCTGCTCCAGTATCTCATAAAATGAAATGCTCCATCCCTAGCCACATCTTGGTGAAATTCCTCTCCAGAGCCATCGCATCTGTGTGGAATATGGACATTAAAATCCATTTATTGCCATTTTTAAGGCAAACTGGATAAACATAAGAACACGCATATGCAAGGTTCTGTTGACGGAGTAAGGTTGGAGTGGGGCTCACGGAGTACACTAATGTAAGTAATATTGCAATAAACAACAAAAGATTGCCACACAAGTAATCAAACCCATCTCCCAGGGCTACAAATGAATCTCTTCACTATGGTAGAAATTTAAAGAGCACAAAAAGAAATAAAAATGAGTTTGGATAAAAAATCAACATGGTTAAAACATCATACAGATTTTAGTTTAGGAGCACAGCACAGAAACACGGCCTTTGGTCCATCGAGTCCCCAGCTGCTGACTAGTGATCCACATAAGCTAGCACTATCCCACACTCTAGGGACAATTGACAATCTTTACCAAAGCCAGAATTAACCTACAAACCTGTACACTCTTTAGGGTGTGAGGAGGAAACCGGAACACCCGGAGAAAATCCCACGTGGTCACGGGGGAGAACGAATTGTACAAACTCCATACAGAGAGTACCCAGTACAGGATTGAATCTGGGTCTCTGGCGCTGTAAGGCAGCAATTCTACTGTTGTGCACCCTGCTGCTCCTCTACGCTGATTTATGGCATTGCTGTAAGGTAAACTAAAGGGTAATACTGGTAAAAGCTAGATCTATAAGCTTGACATTGATTTGCATGAAAATTTCCTTCTTACCCAAACTTCCCTTAAATTACATCTCCACGAGTCGCATCAACTACTCTCTCGCTCAGATCAATAACATTCTCATCACACTGCGTAAAGGAAGTTAACTTCTAGATTTCTTACACTGAATTTCTTGATGATTCTTACATTATTAGACTCGGATTATGTTCTTTTCAACAAGTGAAAAATGGTATTTCTACATCACTTAAAACCCTTTCCAAATGTTTGTATACCTTTTTCAAGTCACCGTTCAGCTGTCATTTTTATGAAGAAAAATGAGCAGGTCTGTTCTTTCCAGAAGTTATTTCTAGAATCATCACCTCAAATCGGCGTTGTGACCCACCGCAGTCCTATTTTAAACCGTGTAATATTAAGGCAACCAGAAACTAACACAACTGAATGGACAACAGATCTGGCAGCAAGATCTAACTAAGTTTTAATACAGGTCTGCATGGCTTCTTTATTATTTTAATTCTTTCATCAAAGCTGATGAACACTTCATCTAAGTCGCAACTCTATGAGATCCCTTTGTTCTCTCCCCCACGTGTCCAGCTATGAGTTAAGGACAATTTTTTGGCTAAACCTGTATAGGTAACTATCCTTCATAGTATTTTTGGATGAATATTTTATTTGGAAATGTGGTTTTCACTTTATACATCGTTAGTTTTTTAGCCAAGTAATGTATTCTCCCTATAACTCATTTTTTTTTCCCGCTAATTAATGCACTTCTTCTATTTGCCTGCAGTCATCCTAAGTACCTCCAATTTGGAAACATCTACAAATGTTAGATTAAAAAAAAATTCTAGTATGAATCATTAATATAATTGTGAATAGTGATTTCACAATTAATCTCGGGGAACACCATATACCCATCTCCATCCACTGTGAAAAGCTGTCCTCATGTCCACACTTTGCTTTCTGTCCTGAAGCCAGCTAGCAATCTATTTCTGCTGCTCGTATCCGATTCCCCATTCCCCAACTCCATTAGTCGATCATGGACATATGTTCAAAATCTAGATAAGTTATATTTACAGTATCTGTTATCAAACTCAATGACAGGTCAATTGTGGTGAAGTAAACTGATTTTTATTTATGCAACTAATTCTTGCTGAAAGTTTTCAAATAAATTGTACTTGTTAGGAAACGTCGTTGTTATCTCTTTTGTTTTGTTTTGAGTCAGATTTTTCAAACTACATAATAGATTGCAGTGGTCACTCATCCTAAAACTATTCCACATCATTGCCAACAAAATGTGTTATGAATAATACCCGATCCTTTTTAAAAAGGGAAAAACAAATATTGGATGGGAATAGAAACTTAATCTAAATCAGAAGATTTAAAGTTATGGTCCTGGTAGTTAATTTGCTTGCTTTTCTTTCCTTCAAATCTAACTTCCTTCCACCAATTGAAATTAGTAGCAAAGGCTGTGGGCTGTTGAATGATAGTTAGGATGTTGGAAGTTATTAGCCAATTATTCCTGATGCAATTAGAAAATGATCAACTAAATCACTCATTCACCAGTACTTGGACACACCCCTCTAATTTCAACCGATTAAGGACAAAGGACATTTATTGTCACGTACACCAATATTTGGTTAGTGAAATTTGATTTGAAATTTGAAAGGGACATAGAAACATAGAAACTAGGTGCAGGAGTAGGCCATCTGCCCTTCGAGCCTGCACCGCCTTCCATTCAATATGATCATGGTTGATCATCCAACTCTCGGTATCCTGTACCTGCCTTCTCTCCTACCCCCTGCATCCCTTTAGCCACAAGGGCCACATTCTAACTCCCTCTTAAATATAGCCAATGAACTGGCCTCAACTACCTTCTGTGGCAGAGAATTCCACAGATTCACCACTCTCTGTGGGAAAAATGATTTTCTCATCTCGGTCCTAAAAGACTTCCCCAAAATCGGGAACAATCTTCCTGCATCTAGCCTGTTGAACCCCTTAAGAATTTTGTAAGCCTCTATAAGATCCCCCCTCAATCTTCTAAATTCCAGCGAGTACAAGAAGAGTCTATCAAGTCTTTCTTCATATGGAAGTCCTGCCATCCCAGGAATCAGTCTGGTGAACCTTCTTTGTACTCCTTCTATGGCAAGACTGTCTTTCCGTAGATTAGGAGACCAAAACTGTATGCAATACTCCAGGTGTGGCCTCACCAAGACCCTGTACAACTGCATGATAGAACCTCCCTGCTCTGTACTCAAATCCTTTTGCTAAATGCCAACATACCATTCGCTTTCTTTCACTGCTGCTGCACCTGCATGCCTACTTTCAATGACTGGTGTACCATGACACCCAGGTCTCGTTGCATCTCCCCTTTTCCTATCGGTCGCCACCATTCAGATAATGTCTATTTTCCTGTTTTTTTGCCAACCAAAGTGGATAACCTCACATTTATCCACATTATACTGCATCTGCCATGCATTTGCCCACTCGCCCAACCTATCCAAGTCACCTTGCAGCCTCCTAGCATCCTCCTCACAGCTAACACTGCCCCCCAGCTTCGTGTCATCCGCAAACTTGGAGATGTTGCATTCAATTCCCTCATCCAGATCATTAATATATATTGTAAATATCTGGGGTCCCAGCACTGAGCCTTACGGTACCCCACTAGTCATTGCCTGCCATTCTGAAAAGGACCCGTTTACTCCTACTCTTTGCAGAATAGCAGAAAATTATTTATAGCTTAAGTATTTATATTGATATATTTTTTAATGTATTCTAAATGCTGATTCCAGCTTTCCTTTGTATATTGACACATTTAACATGAAAACCTGTGCAAAGATTGTATTTTTGACACTTTATTGAAAACAGTAAAAAAAAAAAATCATAAGCAGTATCTTAGTTTATTTGTTAAAGAAGGAACTGCAGATGCTGGAGAATCAAGGGTACACAAAAGGCTGGAGAAAACTCAGCGGGTGCAGCAGCATCTAAGGAGCAAAGAAAATCGGGCGACGTTTCGGGTCAAGAACCTTCTTCAGACTGGTTAGGATCAGGGAAATGAGAAATATAGACAGTGATGTGGAGAGATAAAGAACAATGAATGAAAGATATGCAAAAAAGTATCGATGATAAAGGAAACAGGCCATTGTAAGCTGTTTGTAGAGAAGAGAGGGAATGCCAGGGCCCGAGGGCTGCGGGAGAGGTGGGAAGGGGGAGGAAAGGGAGGAGAACACCAAGGGTTAACAGAATTGAGAAAACTCAATGTTCATGCCCAGAGGATGCAGACTCCCCAAGCAGAATATAGGATGTGCTGTTCCTCCAACTTGCAGTGTTGTTCACTCTGGCTGTGGAGGAGGCCCTAGGGAACCGAGAGGTTCTGATACGGAATGGAGGGGGGAGTTGAAGTGCTGAGCCACCAGGAGGTCGGGTTGGTTATTGCGGACCGAGCGGGGAGGTGTACGGCGAAACGATCGCCAAGCCTCTGCTTGGTTCTCACCGATATAGATCAGCTGGCATTACTGGAGCAGAGGATGCAGTAGATGAAGATCTTATTTGATGATGTCAAGATTTTGTATCTCAGTCATTTTGTTTGGTCAAAAATTAGAATCAACTTCTAGGTTGATTTGCATTGCTTGACCTATTGAACAGCTCTTGGTTTTTGCATGTCTTCTGGGTGAAGTTTGTACAATCTTAACTGTGGCCTTTAAGATTTAATCTGGTTTATAGAGTCCATACAGGGCAGAAACAACCCCTTCAGCCAAAACTTGTCCATGTCAATCAAGTGCCTATGTTTGGCCCATATCCCTCTAAACCTTTCCTATTCGAGTGTACCTGTTGAAAATGTATTTTTAATATTGTAATTGCATCTGGTTTTACCCTCAGGCAGCTCAATCTTTATTTAAAATTGCTCTCAAGATCCCCTTTAAAAATATTCACTCTCACCTGCCCTGGGAAAAAGACTGTGGCCATCTACCTCATATGCCCATCATAATTTTATAGATATCAATTAGTCTACAAAATCATGAGGGACAGTCTTCTTCGCTGCAGAGTCTTAGCCTAGCCAATCTCTCCTTATAACTCAAGCCACCCACTATAGACAACCTCCTTTTTCTTTTGATGTCCTTTGCAGCTTAATCACATCCTTCCTATTACGTAGTAACTAGAACAGCACAAAATTACTGCAAGTGTAGTGTTACATTTTGTACAGCTGTAACATAACGTCCCAACTCTTGTACTCAATGTTAAAGATGCACTGATAGATAAATTGGGTAAATGAGCTCTTAACATAAAAGCAAAGTGAAGTTGATGGTTATTAACTACCTATTGTGTAAGTGGGTAGTAGGAGTATCAGGAGTATGCCTGCTATGTTCTGTTGTGCTGTGCAAAGAAAGAATTTCATTGTCCTGTCAGGGACACATGACAATAAACTCTTTTGACTTTGATCAGGTTGGAGTTGACAGGGATGTGTAAGAGAATACGTAGGGGAGGGGGGGGAAAGAGTTCGCATTTGTAGGCAGAAAGTTTTTCGTATCACAAATGTCAACCCCACTAAACTCCATTATATTTCCAAGCTGCAGCTCTAAAAATCAATATTAAATCAAACAGCAAATGATTTTATTTTTTTTATCACCTTTCTACAATTATTTTTTTTTCCATTTGGGGATGTAGATTTCTTGCCCTTTTTCCACTACATCCTTATCAAAATAGAACTAGCTAAGAAAACTGCTACCTTGAACCAGTGCAGTCTCTCTGATGACAGTGAAAAAGTTTCCAGGCATTTTGATCCTTAACATTAATTGGAATGTTACAAAGACTTGGAGGGGAGGGAAGCTTGCAGGTGGTAACACTTCCATAATCTTGCTTTTTAAATCACTCTAGTTAGTAGAGGTTTATATAGACTAAGTACTGTCGAAGTCTTAGACTAGTTGCAGTGTTGATAATTGCAGATAATTGTACATTGGGCAAAGTGCATTAGTTCAGGGTGTAAGTGTTAAACTCAAATTTAACTTTTCTCTGATTCTTAATTACAAAAGATGAGGGGAAAACAAATTTCCATATATTCTGAGGGAATTAGGCAAAAGATAAAAACAGGTAACCACTGGAAATACTCAGATCCGTAGCATCCGTGGAGAAAATTTGTTAATGTCACAAGCAAAGATACTAGAGGAGCCTTTGTTCACAAGTGTAGAACATTTGTTTCAATCACCTGGAAGTGGTCAAGCCCACCCTGGCACAGGAGGTTTTCACTTTTGTAAGAGGCAATGTTTGCTTGTAAGAAAAAAGGTTAAAATTTTGCATGATAAACTTCAGCAGATGTTGATTCACTACAGATGATAACAGCCTGTTCCAGGTCCATAGCTCCCTAGGTAACTACTTCTCAACTTCTAAAAGGCACAGTCGAAGCCAAAACTGATCTCTGACATGCCCCATTTAATTACACTGGCCACATCACCAATGGCTCTGCCAGCTGGTAGAGCTACTGCCTCTTGGCACCAGAGACCTGTATTTGATTCCAACCCTGGGTGCTGTCAAAGTGGAGTTTGCACTCACCCTGGTTCCTCCCACATGCCAAAGCCATGTGCATTTGTAGGTTGATTGACTTCTATATTTAAAAAATTGCCACTAATGTGCAAGGAATGGATGAGAAAGTGAGATAACAGAACTCGTGTGGACGGATGATCTATAGCCTGCCTTGGCCGAAGGGCCCGTTTCCATGCTGTATCTCTAAACTAAACATCTAGAATTCTTTACTCATAATTTTCCAATTCACAGCCCAATATTTCAAACCATGAGATCACCCATCACCTACAGATCTGTCATCCATAAATTTCTGACCAACACCCTAGAATAAGAGCAACAGTCTTCACAGCAACCCCTGCAGTATTGGTGACCTCTCAGCTGTAACTATTTCTCTAATATCTCCCCCAGCCCACTTGTCAATATACCCGTTTCCACTCAAAAAAAGAGCTGCATTTTGTGGAAGAATCTTGTGCAGCACAACTTTGCAACTCAATGATGATAATGTTGATGGAGTCCCTGATTCAATCGACTTAAAAATCCAATTAGATATTATCTTGTTAGGTGTATGCAGTGCATTCCCAATGATTTCTCACCTTTCCTATTTGCAATGCTAAACTAATTTGTTTTTTGTTACCTGGTGACAGGGACCTTCATGGAATACAGTAGGCTCCGACACATCGGGGATTTACCGTTCTATCAGAAACTTCCAAGCTGTTAATTTTTACTTCGGAGTCACGTGAGTGACTACGTGAAGACCCCGTCCAGCACGCATGCGCGACATTAGCATTCATGCAGTGCACCGCGACGAACGGGAGTTCAAGGCGCTCCCGCTACAAATTGAAAAGTCGGGCCGACAGGTAAGTTTACCGTGGCCGTGTGTCTTTCTCTCTGTGGTCTTGTGTTCCAGGAAGAATGAGCATCTGGGCCCGAGGAAAGAAGTCTGCTGCTCCGCCCCGTTCGTCCTCCGTTGAGGAATGCTCTTTGGAGGGGGGGGCAAGAGGCGGCGGTTATAACTACCGAGCCGAGACCCAGCACCGCTAGTGCTGCCTGAGCAGGGGGCTGGAGGTACCTGCAGCCGGAAACCGGGCGGTAGTGTCCGCGTTTCGGATGAAGATGCCTTAACACGCTCGAGAGCACAGGCAGCCGCCTAAGCCGCATGGAACGCTGCTTATGGAGCAATTGCTCCAGCGTGATCTGCTGAGAGAGCAGCAGCAGCCTCGCCAAGGGAGTTCAGGCACTCCCGCAGTGCCTTTTACGGCACTGGCCATTGCTTCACCTTCTTTTGAAGGCAGCATTGGCGACCAGTCTGGGCTGGTCAAGAAGAGGGGTCACTGGCTGAAGATTTCGGGAGTACGCAGGTGTACAGGAACAGGAAGAGCTGCTGGGTGTGGTCAACCGCTACGTGGCCATTCCACAAGCGGGTCGGCCATTAGAGCCGAAACTTGCAGCCAGCATTAACCACCTGTCCTCTAAACCCCTACAAGAACAAGTGGTCAATGAGGCTCTTCAACTATATACAGCCCCAGGAAATTGTACATCTTTGAATGTACCTGCTGTCAATAGCCAAATTTGGGGACATTTGGGCAGAACATCAGAAACCTGGAGTTGAAGCTCCAGAAGATCCTTAAATTCCTGACTGCAGGAATAACGTCTTATGCTCGGTCCATTGATGGTGCGGACATCTCCACAAATCAGCAAGACACATTAGCTCAGCTGTGCAAACTCAATATGAGATAAATAATTTGCGAAAGAGATTATCAAGCCTGCCCTCAACCCTAAATTTGCGGGACTCTGCAAAACACCGGGTCAGAACCTCCTATTCTGCTCTTTGGGAAAGACCTTCCAAAAAAGGTGAAAGACCTGGAAGAAGAATCCAAGACCTTTGTGTCTCGTGAGGGCAGGTTTGGGACCGAGCAGACCCAACAAACCCAGGCGGCAGTACCCCATGGCGTCCCACCAGTCGTCGACCACACTATGGGACTGGTGAAAGCTCGGGGTCCGCAACCATTCCCCGTAAGCCTTTTTTAGGCCAGGGCCCAGAGCGGACCCCATGGAAAATGCGCCACCCCCAACAACATCGAGATCAACATCAACCCTCTACAGCCCAGCAGACGCCTCATCACCCAGCGAAGAGGCAGAAGAAGCACCAATAACCATGGAGGTAGGTGGGTCTGGTTCCTCTCAGCATATGTGCAGTAGGGGCTCTGTGCTAACAGGGGGGAGATTGCACTTGTTTTTGGATGCATGGGAATCCATCACTAATGACAAGTATATACTCAGCAGCGTTCATGGCTACAAAATTGACTTTGTCCATAAAGATTTTCCACCAGTTCAGCATATACCCAAAAGGGTATTCACCCTCTCAGTCAAGGAAAAACAAGAGGGTCAAGCTGAACTGATGAGGTTACAAGCTAAAGGTGTCATTGAAAGAACAAAACATGAACCTTTGGAATTTGTGTCTAATATTTTCACTAAAATCAAAAAAGATGGTAGACGACGCATCATCATTGACTTAACTACTTTGAACAAGTCTGTCAGGTATAAACATTTCAAGATGGATACTTTTGAAACAGCCAGACTATTGGTTTCTAGGGGGTACTTTCTAGCAAGCATTGATTTAAAAGATGCCTACTACTCAGTACCCATACACAAGGGACCATCGAAAATATTTAAAATTTATCTGGATGAAACAGCTATGGCAATATAAAGCCTTACCAAATGGGCTAACCTCTGCTCCAAGGTTGTTCACTAAAATCTTAAAACCTGCCTTGGCATTATTGAGGAAACAAAAGCATATAGTCATGGCGTATTTAGACGATATTTTAATAATAGGGAAAACCTTGGAGACAGCTATTTTAGCAGTCGCAGCCACCAAACGTTTGTTTGAAACTTTGGGGTTTGTCATAACATCCAGAAAAAATCCAATCTTACACCGTCCACTGCCATGGACTATCTTGGATTTACGATAGATACTGTTCGCATGATTGTAACTCTGCCGAAGGGGAAAGCATCAGAATTGGCGCTATCATGCAACAAACTCATGAATAAACATCAGGAAGTAGCTAGAGTTATTGGCAAAATGGTAGCAGCTTTCCCAGCTGTACAATTTGGGCCTTTGCACTATCAAAATTTGCAAAGAGCTAAAGTGCATGCACTAAAGCAAAACTCAGGTCACTTTGACCGAGCTATGAGTTTAACTGCTGAATCCATTCCAGAGTTACAATGGTGGGCGAGGAATGTAAGACTCAGCTCCAGTCCCATAATGATCACCAACCCAGTATTAACCATTCAAACGGATGCCAGTGCTTTGGGCTGGGGAGCAACTAACATGCAATCCAGCACAGGGGCAGATGGAGTAAATTTGAATCATCTTGCCTACAGACACGGGGCATCAACTATTTAGAAATGTTGGGTGCGTTTTATGGGTTAAAAGCATATTCATGTAATACGCATCATGCACATGTCCGGTTGCAACTAGATAATACCACGGTGGTGGCTTATATCAATCACATGGGTGGTGTAAAGTCGATATCGTGTGACAATTTGGCCAACCTAATCTGGCAATGGTGTGTTGAAAGGCATATTTGGTTATCATCAACTTACCTTCCAGGTAAGCAAAATACAGTGGCAGACACCAGGTCACGTAGATTTAATGATAACATTGAATGGATGTTAAATCCCAAAGTGTTTGCTGAAATTACAAAGCAATATGGCACACCAGATATCGATCTATTTGCATCCAGGCTGAATCACCAGGTACCAACGTATGTCGCTTGGGAACCAGACCCTGAGGCAGCAGCAGTTGATGCATTCTCGCTGCATTGGGGGAAAATGTTCTTTTATGCTTTTCCTCCCTTCTGCCTCATCAGTCGGGTATTACGCAAGATTCAATTGGATTCCGCTTCAGGAATCTTGATAATACCTGAACTGGCCTACACAGCCATGGTTCCCAGTGGCTTTCGACATGGCTGTTGAAACACCGTTGGAATTCCCCAGCAGTCGACAGTTTATTAATCCACCCAGTGTCAGGCATTAGTCACCCGTGCCATGACAGAGTCAATCTCCTGGCTTGCAGATTCTAAAAAGACCTCTACTGGGCCTGGGACTGTCTGAGGACGCCATCAACATGATGACCGCATCTCACCGGGAGTCCACCAGGAGACAATACCTGACCAATATAAGAAAATGGGAACGGTATTGCTCTAAAACAGGAACTACCTACACCACAGCTACAGCCACCAGTGTTGTGGAGTTTCTGCTTGGATTACATCGGGAAGGACTCAGCTACAGCGCCATTAATACAGCCAGGAGTGCGTTGTCAGCTTATTTCGTTCCAGCAGCAGGACAACTGACTTTGGGGTCCCATCCACTAGTGGCCAAAATCATGAGGGCATTTTTAACACCAATCCCCCTAGCCTAGGTACACTCAGATCTGGGATGTCAGCATAGTACTGACGTACCTTAGGGGATGGCCACCACCCAGGTCACTTACTCTGAACAACTTACACTGAAATCAGTCATGCTCATGGCTCTAGTGTCAGCTCAAAGGGTACAGTCCCTCCACCTTCTGAGGCTGGACAGCATGACAGAGTCATTGGACTGTATCACATTTCACATTCAGGGGCTGGTCAAACAATCTAGACCAGGTACCACGCCTCCAGTTATGGAGTTCCGGGCATATTCACCTGACCCACGGTTGTGTGCCAAGACCCATCTCGCCAACTACATAGACACAACATATAACTTAAGAGGGAGAGAAAAAGCCTTATGGATAAGCCACAAGAAGCCTCATGGTCAGGTGACGAGCCAAACCATTTCAAGGTGGCTCAAGCAGGTGCTTAAGTCCGCGGAATCGATACAAATGTGTACAAATCTCATTCCACCAGGGCTGCATCTATGTCGGCGGCTAGGCAAATGGATGTGCCTATGGACCATATTCTGGCCAGAGCAGGATGGTCCTCGGAAAGAACTTTCCAAAGGTTTTATAATAAGCCGCTGGCGGAGCCTGCTACATTTGCAGACAGAATTTTAGAGTCTGCAGATAATATTTAAATTTAAGCCCGGGGAGCTCTCTGTTTTTTGTTGTTATTAATAAACCTTTTTTGTTCACAAACAGGTTATTGTTGATTGTATAACATGCTTCTCCCTCTAAGGTCTTCAGGCAGTGAGTGAAGCATGAGCTGGTACAACGGTTCGGATTCACAGAGCTTTGAAGTCTTCACGTAGTCACTCACGTGACTCCGAAGTAAAATAGTAAGATTAAATGAGAACTTACCAGTTCGAAGTTTGATCTGTATTTTATGAGGAGTTACGATGAGGGATTACGTGCCCTCCCGCTCCCACCCTCTATTATACAGATCAACTGTAATTAAGTTCTTATTTTTTCTTTACTATATTTATTTCAATTGTTGTGTTTTCTGTGAATCCACACCGCTGCTTTGAAGAAATGTCGCGCATGCGTGCTGACGGGGTCTTCACGTAATCCCTCATCGTAACTCCTCATAAAATACAGATCAAACTTCGAACTGGTAAGTTCTCATTTAATCTTACTATTCTGATTCCACAAATCCACCTTATCTATCCCATTCAATTCCTATCTTTCCAACTGACCCAAACAACTTAATGAATCGAGAGACTGACCCGACATCAAACCCATTGTTCTGAGCTTAATTCTGCCTTGCAGCATATTTATTATTTACCCACTGATTAACTCCAATAAAAAAGTTCTGATCAATGAAGAAAACCATGCTCATTAGCTTCAGTTAAGATGACCAGACCGTAGGAAGTAGAATCTGTCAATTTTAATACGTGGATATCAAATCAAGAGCTTAAGCCATCTGTAAATCTGCAACATTGGATTCTTTTCCTGGGGGTGCAGCCTGAGGAAAATATCATTAAAAACATTAATTTCTGATATACCAATCCTGTAACAAATCAGTTATAATCTCCGCATCAAAATCAAATAACAGTTAGAGAGAAAACATGGCATTATAGCAGTATGCCCTTTGCCGATTCATAATTAAGTTGCTGTTTTCGTTTAAAAATGTGTACAAAGCAGAAAACCACGTGAAGACAAGTTAAAAAAAACCTTGAGCTTTATTTGACTGTTACTGTTGTCAGAATAATGTAAATTTGAACTCAACTATTTCTACGTGTCTAACACTTCACCGTTTGTCAACATGTACGTAGTGTTACTTGTACAGCTATTACCAGCCTCAACTACAATACTATTGAAAGGGAATTGCAGTAATGCACTAATAAATTAACCAAACAAAACAAAAATGAAAATTCATGGTTTGGCCACATGGGAGAAAACCCATAATTCCTTTGTCCGATAAAACCAGTTGACTCTTACAAGAAAATTACTTTTATTCACAAGAGGCATTTTACATTTTATAAAGGAGAATGAAAGGCCTCCAGCACAACTGGTGTTTGCAATGAGCTCAGATGTCACGTTTAACACACCACATGCAAATGGAGCGAGTCATTTTGAAATTCAACACAATATTAAAGCACAAAGTAAAATTAATGTTACCACAATAACGTGCAATTTCTACATTAAAGAAACCTATGAATTGCAAAGGAAAAATGGCAGTCATGCCAAAATTATGTAAATGAAATTTTAGTTCTGGTTTAAATTTAAATCTGAGTGCAATTCCGGTCGAGAAATTCCACATTCCTCAGTCGCCTTTAATCTCTTATGATTTTGTTTTGTTCTTTTTAAGAAATGAAGTCAGCAAGGTCTAGACTTCTGTTACAGTGCACTGTCCATCAGGATGCTGCTCTCTGGCTCTGATACCACTGCTAGATGCTCCTTCTGGAGAAAGCTCGCCTCCTGCTATCTCATTTTCTCGCTCAGCGTTTGGAGAAATTAGTATTTGCCCACCGAGGGTGTTGGCTGTAGATTCCTGTAGCAGGCCGATATTCTCATCCTCCGTGTCAGTGCTAGTGGCAGACTCAGTATTATCATATGACACTCCAACTGCACTCCGCTCTTCCCCCTCTCCTCTGCGATTCCTGCTCATCCCATGGCTACTGAGCTGCAACTGAGTGAGAGAGTTCACGAGCAACACATTGACATCTGGGGAAGGTGTTAGTGGACTTACTGGCTGATCAGCTAGGAAGTTTGCCTGCCTAACTGAGGGCCTCATGGAAACAGAGGACTGTGGTAATGCTGATGCAGATCCTCCACCAGCTATGCTATCAGCTCCATCTGCAGAGTTTTCTCTTTCCGAAGTTAATGAGTTGGAGTCACAGTCTAACCGGAGACCTGCTACTCCCTTCTTGGGAATATCTGATATGTCTCGCTTCATTTTCCTACGGCGGCTGTGCTCATTACGTCTGAACTGTATCATGTTCTCCAAGTCTGCAACATACAAATATCCAGCTATCAACATTTCAATTGTCTTCTTGCCCTTTATATGAGCATCTTCAAGCTCTGTGCTTGTACGTTCATCATACTGCCACCAGCCATTCGTGCCTTCGTAATACCAAGCGTACTCCCCATTGCCACGGCTTGCCGCTTTCAACTCTTCCGGGGACAACAAAGCTGGCTTGTCCAGGAACTCTTCAGGGATTTCCTGTCGACAAAGAGCACACCGTCTGCTTTGCCAAGATGCGCCTTTTACACACAGGAAACAGAAGATATGTTTGCATGGTAATTTAACAGGATGAACACAAGTCTGAAGGCAGATAGCACATTCTGGTACAGTCAGGGTTGGTGTTGTGCTTGAGCAGGAGTCACTTAACTTCTTTCCGCCTGGAATCATGTTTGATGCATGATCAACATCCCCACAGCTAGCCATCCTAAAAATAAGAACACAGGCTTTGTATCAGCAATGCAACACTGTTAAGAGATAAACAACACAAATAACTTCCTCAATGAAATCGCACGGACCACAAGGAATTAGAGAAATCCTGTTCTCTTTCTTCCAGGAAATAGTGTGATTAGAAAGAGATCAAGGTCATTTCACAATGAACACATGCAGTTTGAAGGTATAAAACAATATTTGGTTCAGGTCACTACCTATGATGAAGTATTCAATGCTATGTGTTAGAAACTAGAAGGGCAGAACTGTTATTAGGCACTTAGATGGATATAATTCTATCAACAACTCACTTTATAGAAGTGCAATAATTTAAAAAAATCAGGAAATAAATGAATTTTGGAACGGGATTATGGGGTTATCATGAGAATACAGTCTGATGGAAGTAATTTGGAAATAAATTTCATAGTTTCTAAATTTTTTCTCATATCACAGGAAAACAAACTTGCAGAAGAGCATTTTGAGATCTACAGTTTCAAGGGAAGTTAAATTAAATGCCCAAATACTTCCCATTTGTAGCTTATGGCAATGTAGATACAAAAAGTAAAACTTTTAATATTCTATTTTTTTCCAATCAGCTATACAAATCCAGTTTGCCTCAACACTGTACCTTCATTTATATTTAAAATAAATTGTCTTCTTACATGTCAACAGATGACATTGCTACAGAAGTTAAAAAGATACCAAAATATAACAGTGCTCCCATTAGTTTAGTGCAAGGACTCGAATCCATGATCTTTTAGTCATCATTTGAAGACTGGGAAACACACAATTCAGTCCTGTACAAAATTTGACAACTTCTTTTGAACTTTAGTTGTTATTTTATTTAGGGGGTAAGGTGAAATAATGGTGTTATTGGGGACAGCAGTTTCAAAAGTCGAGGGTCTGAAGAAAGATCCCAACCAGTAACTTCACCTATCCTTTTTCTCCAGAGATTCTGCCTCACCCGCTGAGTTACTCCAGCACTTTGCATCTATCTTTGGTATAAGCTAACATCTGCAGTTCTCTGTTTCTACAGTTTCAAAGGTTGTACTGCTTCTGTAAAGAATGCAACACTGAAATCCTTCATGAATAGCAAAGCACGTGGACAAGAGTAAATTCTTTAATATCAACCTTATTTATTACAGAAGCCAAACATAAGTTAATGTAACACCCCACCAGCCTGCATTCCTAAAATTCAAGAACTACATTGTTTTCTCCCCCAACAGGTTTAATGAAAATAAATATAATACCCAAGCCCACAATGCACCCACTGGTTTAAAAAAAAAAGTAATTCCTGAACAGACATTCCCTTCAGAGTACATTTTAATATCCAACTTTTATCATGCATGGCACGGTGGCATAGCGGTAGAACTACTGCCATACGGCGCCAGAGACCCAGGTTCAATCCTGATGATGGGTGTTTGTCTGTACGGAGTTTGTACTTTCTCCCCGTGACCTGCGTGGGTTTTCTCCGAGATCTTCTGTTCCCCCCCCCACACGCCAAACAAACTGGTTTGGAGGTTAATTGGCTTGGTATAAATGTAAAATTGTCCCTAGTATGTAAGATAGTGTTAGTGTGCGGGGATCAAATGTCGGTGCGGACTCGGTGGGCTGAAGTGCCTGTTTCCGCACTGTATCTCCAAACTAAAATTTAAAACTCTGGAATGTAATGAGAATTCTGTATGGCAAGATTTTCTTCAGGCGCAAGACAATAATCAAATACTAAAACACTCCACAGAATAGTTTGAAACCTCCAAGAAATACAATCATGAACTTTTCAAAAGGGGGATTATCTACAATAAACCTTATATAAATCTTGTATTTACAACCATAGCGGTTGATATCTGGAAATCCATACCAAAGAGACCTAATCTAGTTAATTGACATTAGTGTAGAAGGTTAAAAAATATCGGTATGGGTATGGCCTGCCAAAGATCCCATTTCTACACTGTAGAAATATATGACAAATATAAAATGATACTTCTGACAGCATCTGAATGACCTCACAAAAGAACTATTGCAGTGGCAAGACTTAAGTTACTAACTGAATGAAGTTAATTCTGACTCTGAATTCTAACTCAAAGTATTATTGAAGCAAACCCATAATTTGAATTGATCGAAAGATGCAGCATGGAAACAGGACTTTGAGAGAAGTGACCAGCTGAATACGGGGAAGTTAGTACTGTGGCACGTGTGGATTTTCAGGTAGTGTTTCTTGAAACAGTTTGGGGGGGGAATCCAGACATCTGGTTAAAAATAATTGCAGAGGATGGAAAGTAGATTAACAGAGAGAAAACAAAGTTAGGATGTTTGTTGTTCAAAGAAGGAATGCAAGTGATATGCCAGTGGAGTTGATGCTGCCTGTACTATGTTTAAAAATTAAGGGATCCGGGCGAAGCCAATCGGAAATATCCCCAAAATCTGTTGAGACGGCAAGGGCATTTGGCAAATAGTGAAGAGCATGGAAAAGGACATTATAAAACAACATGAAATGAGAAACTAGGAGGCAGCCAGAAGTTTCTGTGGATATCATCAACAAGTTGCAATTGTAGCATTAACATTGCAAAGTTTTTTACAAAGGCTTAATCTAAAAAAGTTTGATACAGTAGTCTCAATAAGCATGGTCAAATAAATATCGGTTAGTACACTTAAGTTGCAAATGGGACTTCGATGGAAGTTAGGATAAGAGCAGCAAGCATTTTGCAGCACTAAAGATTAACGGCAGAAAAGGAGGCTTTGAAACGAAGGATAAGAGTCTTGTTGGGTAAATCAAGGGGTGGTGTTGTACAATGTTAGTTCTGAAAATTATATGATCTCAGAATTTGTGCAGAGAAAATGCCAGTTTCTCAGAAAATAAATATAATTTACTGATTAGTGAATATAACACTATGTTGAGTTGAGTTTATAGTTACGTGTAGCGAGGTACAGTGAAAAGCTTTTGTTGCGTGCTAAAGTGGAAAAACAATACATGATTACAATTGAACCATCCACAGTATAGATGCATGCTAAAGGGAATAACGTTTAGTGCAAGATAAAGTCAGTAAAGTTCGATCAAAGATAGTTCGAGGGTCTCCAATGAGGTAGATAGTATATAGGTATATATTCAGGACTGCTCCCCAATTGCTGGTGGAGCCCAAGTTGGGCTCTCCAGTTGAGAGGGGTCAAGCTTCAAGAAAATGTTTTATTCATTTAGTACTGTATGCCATGCAAGCCATCTAACAACACTGATATTGGGAAGAATGGCAGTACAATTAAGACTTTCAAAAGACACATAGCAGTGAGACGATTCACTTCTGAAAAATGATATTTTAGGTTTTGTTGTTAACAACAAGATGGGCCAAGAAAATACTGGAGATCATGGTGCAGGACATGGTGATTAACCTGCTAAGGAATAAGGAGAGTGAACATCAATTTACAAAAATTATGGTTTACATAAATGGGTGCATGTCGACAATTGACAGCAAGATCAATTGAGACAGAAATTGAAGCGATGAGAATATTTGAATGAAAATAGGGTAAGACGATTCTGTGTGCGGTGACTACTTTAATGATTAACACATCACAACTGAGGTGCCTGGACAACCATGGTCAATTTAAATAAAGGCGATTCAAATTTGGAAGGAAAAATCAATTGAACAGCTTCCTTCCCCATCCACTCAATTGCATTCACAATTAAATTTGACAACATGAATGTTCCTTCCACTGTAAAAGCAATAAATATGTCTCTTCATAAGGACAAGCTACAATTAAACTGAACAAAAATGAACAAACCAAAGCAGAACTACAAAAGCTGTAAATTATGTAAGGGTTTTGCCTCAGCCATGCTGCACAAAGAATTGAAACATATACTAACAACTGTTATTCATCTTGATAATGTCCTCAGATTCAAACATACTATTATTGGTTATTAAAAATGTTATGAAATTGAGATCCATGTTGTTTTATATACATTTAGGAACAATTTTTGAGTTAATAACAATCAAAATTCATGCCATGGTCCTAGAAATTCTACTCTTTGATACTAGCAAGTAAGGCACATTAAATAACTAATTACTTTGGAAAAGTCTATTAACTAAAGTAAAGCTTCCCTTGCAAAACAAACTCCAATAAATATACATTTGGGACCAATCAAAATTGTATAAAAATTACAAACTTGCTTCTGGTCTGATATTCTGACCAATGTGAATCTGAAAAGACCTGTATTAAATGATTTTTCTGGCCCTAGCTTGGGATTTTTGACTATTTGAGTCTCTTTCGCCTTGAGAACTTTCGCAAAAGTTCTCAAGGCCAAATGTGTAACTGCTTCTGCAGCAACAAGTGCACAAATTACAGCACAGGCAACATGGCTTCACTACTCGTTTCCCACATTTCAAATGAGCTGCGGTGAAAAGGAACTGGTTATCGCAAATTAATCATCCTTGATTCAATTTGGGAAAAATAGGGCAACCTTTAAAAAAGTAATAACAGGCATTCATAAGATCCACAGAGAAAAGGAGGGCCTCTGATCAAAATCTTATAGGAGGGCTCCTTGATCATTCATTTTGGGTGGGGGAATGAGGAAATAGGTGGAAAAAATGAATACAATTAAGACCTCCAAAGGACATTTGGATAGATATAGATAAGAAAGGTTTAGGGATATGGGCCAAATTCATATAAAATGGACGAGACCAGAATGACAAGTCTGCCGGCATGGATAAGCGGGATAGTTCACAACTGCATAGTTCACAAGACTCTTAAGTTCTAAACACTTACGCAAGCACCAAAAGACTTCTGGGACCCAACACTGTTTCCATGCTGGTGGGCCTCCCTGATCTCCAACTACCTAGACACCAGACCTAAATAAGCTTCAGCCCAGAAGTTCAACGGCATTAGCAGCATCACTGTGGTAGTGTAGGCATGCAAAGGGAGTCGAAGACAGGAAGGGAAAGAAAAGATGGGTCGAGGAAACAACAAAATGCAAAATGTGTGGTGTGCTACTGGGTTGCGTGGATAAACGGAAAAACCTATGTCTCGATATTTGAATTGTAAAGTTTCTTTATTTGGAACGATAACGACAAATAGGAACTAGGGATGGATTAAGGTTTAAATATCAATACCTTCAGCCATATTTAACTCAAATGGGCAAACAAAAGCAATCAAGTATTTGGTCATCCTATGTGATTTTGTTCAAATCCTTCTTTATTAATCTATCTTAAATTAATAATTCCCTAATACCTATCCACATACTAGATTTCTATTTTTGTTATTTTAAATGACAGAAAGCAAGCAAGATTTCAACACCCACAAATCTTTTCTCCAAAACCTCGTCCATGATGAATCCTTTAACAGCAACTGTGAATACTTTCAAGTCCAAAGTGAAGAGCTACAGATTGAGTGAGAGCAAGAGGTTGACGGTGCATTATGCGAGATGCAGAGGATGAATTTAAAAATTCTAAATTCACTAAATCTCATGG
This sequence comes from Okamejei kenojei, assembly GCA_035221665.1. Classification (NCBI taxonomy): domain Eukaryota; kingdom Metazoa; phylum Chordata; class Chondrichthyes; order Rajiformes; family Rajidae; genus Okamejei; species Okamejei kenojei. The sequence continues at coordinate 70,969,073 of CM069135.1, forward strand.
TCTAGCACCCAAAAATTAATGGACAAAGACTTGAGAGGTTTAAGAAAGGATTTTGTGGTCTCCAAAAAAATCCATAAATGAATGGGAACGTCTAAACATTTTTCCCTCTTGCCAATGTTCCAAAAACAATGGCTAAATAAACCAACCTGAAAAGTACGAGAACAGACAAAAAAAATTGCTGGAAACACTTAGTAGACCAGGCAGCATCTGTGGAGAAACAAGAGTATTGTTTCAGGAGCAGGGAAAACTTTGAAATGTAAGAAATTTGCTTAAGTTCAGTAGCAGTTAAAGGAGGGAGCTTAGGTAATACAAGGAATGAGCGTAATGCAAATTTGCAGAATTTAAAGCACAGGAGTTTAACAAAACAATGAGCGGACAAAGAATGGTATTGTAAAAAAACACACGTACAGTGCTAATGTTTTATCTACAAAGACTGTTTATGTGGTGGCAAATGTTGCATTTCTAATGCATGGATAAGAATGGGAGGGAGTTGATTGAGGTCAATTAGAGGGTCATGGACAGAACAGCATCATTTGATTGTTAGAAGGGACAGGGGAAATGTGTTGATGGAACCATTACACCGAGTGACAATGTGATTGATAATCTTTCATTAAATAGGTAACACCGGTGATTTGAATGTAACCCAATTTTTTTTGGGGGGGGGGTGCCTAAACATTTAAATCTGAAGCATCACTGTGAACAGGCCAATGAGAAGTGCCCTGTTGCTAAACCATGTTGAGGAAAAAGATAAACAGATCGGAACCACTTGTTAGGAAGTTGATATCGCTAAAACAGATGTAGATGCGACTCTGGGGTAAAACAACAACATCCTTACAGTATTGTAGAATGGAGGCATCTGTGGGCGCTGGGGAACTTTTAATTGAGAACGAATGCTCGAAAATGGACTATAAGAACATAGCAACAGAACACTGGCAGTGTTTCAACTGAGGGCCACGGCCAAGAGGTTTACGAAGCCGGGTAATATGTTCGGTTCCTTTTGGTCGAAGAATGGTTTCAACGACATACGAATTCGCCAGACCTGCTGGAGCGATGTGAATATCAGAGGCTGACACTAACTTGGATAAGGAAAGGCTTCCGTTCAATCGAGAAGGGAGGGAGGGGGAGTGGAGGTGGAGGAGGAGGGCAGCCTGCAATGCTGCTGACTGCCCGTCGCTCGGGTGCAAGGTGGGAGCGGAGCTGAGCTCCAGACCGCGCTCGACTGGAACGCGGCGGCGGCCCCCGCGAGCGGCGCCGAGCGGAGCGGCGGCAACAATGCGCGAGCGCTGGGCGCGGTGTTTATGGGCGAACAATGGGAGGGAGGGAGGGAGGGAGGCTGCGCGGCCCCGATGTGATCAGGGTTCGCTACTCACCCAGAGGCCGCGGCCCCACAACACAACGCCGCGCCGCGCAGCGCCGCTCACCCCACTCCTCCTCCTCCTCCTCCCCCTGTCGTCGCCGGCCCGACTCTCCGCCGCGCACTTTGCAGCAGCGGCAGCGCCGTCGCGATTTCCACACGTCAGCTCCGCAGGGCGGGCGGGGGGGCGGGCGTGAGGCCGCGATGACGCTGACACGTGTGAACGAGGAGGAGCCCTTTGCTCAAGTGAGTTTATTGTCATGTATCCCTGATGGGGCAATGAAATCCTTGCTTTGCTTCAGCACACAACAGAACATAGTAGACAAAGTGTTAAATAAGGAACTGCAGATGCTGGAGAATCGAGGGTTACACAAAAAGCTGGAGAAACTCAGCGGGTGCAGCAGCATCTAAGGAGCGAAGGAGATAGGCGACGTTTCGGGTCGAGACCCTTCTTCAGACGAACATAGTAGACATTGACTGCAAAACAGATCAGTGTGTCAGTGCTGCATTAGGCAGCGGTGCCGGCCGGGGTCTGGGGGGAGACAGTCGTGCACCGTCGGCGTGATTGAGGCAGTGCAGCGTAGGTTCACGAGACTGATCCCTGGGATGGCGGGACTGTCATATGAGGAACGATTGAAAAGACTAGGCTTGTATTCACTGGAGTTTAGAAGGATGGGGGGGGGGGTCTTATAGGAACATATACAATTATAAAAGGACTGGACAAGCTAGATGCAGGAAAAATGTTCCCAATGTTGGGTGAGTCCAGAACCAGGGGCCACAGTCTTAGAATAAAGGGGAGGTCATTTATGACTTGAGGTGAGAAAAAAAATTTTTACCCAGAGAGTTGTGAATTTATGGAATTCCCTGCCACGGAGGGCAGTGGAGGCCAAATCACTGGATGGATTTAAGAGAGAGTTGGATAGAGCTCTAGGGGCTAGTGGAGTCGAGGGATATGGGGAGAAGGCAGGCAAGGGTTATTGATAGCGGACAATCAAAATGAATGGCGGTGCTAACTCGAAGGGCTGAATGGCCTCCTCATGCACCTATTTTCTATGTTTCTATGTCTAACAAGTGGCCACGCTGGGCACGGTATGGTCATGGAGACGCCCCTCAAAATATGGGAAGGTATCCCACGCCAGGGGGCCACATGAGTGGCACGGGTGGGGGACAGATTTGGGAAATGTATATAGACTGTACTGAACTGTTTGTACAGTCTCCAAAAATGTCGGATGTTTTTTTTCCCGCACGGTTCATGTATATATTTATTACGTGAATAAAGTCTATTTTGAAATTTTAAAAAAGCTTCCAGAGAACAAAAGAGGCGGAGTCGTGCCCCAGCAACCTATTATTTTTTTTCACGAGCTTGCAACTTTCCTTTAAAATTTAAATCAATTATTTGCCTACAAATGAGCGGCAGGTGGAATCCGCTTGGCCCCACAAACCTGTTCTACCGCGTAATCCGATAGTTGCTGATGTGACGCTAACCTTAATTCCGTGTGCTGTTTAGCCCTAGTAGCCTGGTTTGTCAATAATCTCACTATTTTTGCCCCAATAGGATTCACTTTTCCTCCACTGTCCTTTGAGGAAGTAGGTTCCTCCAACAGAACCTCGGTTAAAAAAAGGTGCTTCATCATCGTGACCTTAAAATTACCTTTATGTGCAACAGAAATTTCTTGTTCCAAACATCCTCCATATGTTCACCCTGCTGTGGATCTTAATTTAGGCAATCAAATCACCCTTGTTCTTCTAAACTGTGGTCGTTATAAACTGAACTTGTCTGACCTTTAGTTTAGCGATACAGCACGGAAACAGGCCCACCGGGTCCGCGCCGACCACTGTAAATCAGAAATCTCATTTCAGTTATTAATCGTTTATCTGTAGGTTTATTATTGACTGTGTAGTGACAATGTGTACTCCGTAGCTTTGTTTTGCATGCTATGCAATCAAATCAGATAATACAATACATGAAAACAATCAAGTACAACTAGAGTGCAGCAGTAGGTTATCTTCCAATCTACACCCTTTAACCAAATAAATTAATATTGTACGCAGCTCTCCAATGTGGTCTCAACAACATCCTTTATAACTAAAGCATAAACTCCCTTTATTGTATTCAATTCTAATAAGCGATAGTTTTTTTTTTTTTTTGCACACTACCTGCATACTAATCTTTTGCAAATCATGAACGAGTTCATCCAGATCCCTCGGCATCTGAAATCTTTCCAACCACTCGTAATTTTCAAACAGGTTATTGTTAATTTTCTCGGCCAAAATTGACTCTTTCAATTTCACTACTCAACATGTCCTATGAAAAGCTCCAGCAAATTTCTAGCTAACTAAATCCCTCCAATCCTACATAGATACATAGACAATAGGTGCAGGAGCCAGCACCACCATTCAATGTGATCATGGCTGATCATCCACAATCAGTACCTCGTTCCTGCCTTTTCCCCCGTACCCCTTGATTCCGCTAGGCCTAATGGCTCTGCCCCACGATGCAAGTTCATTCAAGAGCTCACCCGAGTTTTTTAAAAAATCGAACTCGTAAGCACGGGGAATTAACGTAGTGGGTACGTCAGAGCTCAGGGTCGTATCTTGGCGGCTCGTAACGCTAACGGCAGGTACTCGGGAAGACTGGCTAACGGCAGGTAAGCTCGGGAAGACTAGTGAAGATTTTTCAACATGTTGAAAAATGTCCACAAGAGAACCGAGTACCGACGAGCGGCCATTACCGTAAATCTCCGAGTTCGAATCGGGGCAAACTTGGGAGAACTCTTTGAATGAACTCGTACAGTGGGGCAGGGCTATATGAGCTCTATCTAACTCTTTTTTGAATGTATCCAGTGAATCGGCCACTGCCTTCTGAGGCAGAGAATTCCACAAATTTACAACTCTCTGTGTGAAAAAGTTTTTCCTCATTTCAATTCTAAATGGCCTACTCGTTATTGTTAAACTGTGGTTCCTGGTTCTGGACTCCCACATCGTTGGGAACATTTTTCCTGCATGTACAGTGGCTTGCAAAAGTATTCATACCCCTTGAACTTTTCCACATTTTGTCACGTTACAACCACAAATGTAAATGTATTTTATTGGGATTTTATTTGATAGACCAACACAAAGTGGTGGATAATTGTGAAGTGGAAGGAAAATGATACATGGTTTCCAAATTTTATTACAAATAAAAAACTGAAAAGTGTGGCGTGCAGAAGTATTCAGCCCCATCAGTCAATACTTTGTAGAACCACCTTTCGCTGCAATTACAGCTACAAGTCTTTTGGGGGTATGTCTCTACCAGCTTTGCACATCTAGAGACTGAAATTTTTGCTCATTCTTCTTTGCAAAATAGCTCAAGCTCAGTCTGATTGGATGGAGAGCGTCTGTGAACAGCAATTTTCAAGTCTTACCAGAGATTCTCAATTGGATTTAGGTCTGGACTTTGACTGGACCATTTTAACACATGAATATGCTATGATCTAAACCATTCCATTGTAGCTCTGGCTCTATGCTTAGGGTCGTTGTCCTGCTGGAAGGTGAACCTCCGCCCCAGTCTCAAGTCTTTTGCAGACTCTAACAGGTTTTCTTCCAAGATTGTCCTGTATTTGGCTCCATCCATCTTTCCATCAACTCTGACCAGCTTTCCTGTCACTGCTGAAGAAAGCATCCCCACAGCATGATGCTGCCACCACCATGTTTCACAGTGGGGATGGTGTGTTCAGGGTGATGTGCAGTGTTCGTTTTCCGCCACATATAGCGTTTTGCATTTAGGACAAAAAAATTCAATTTTGGTCTCATCAGACCAGAGCATCTTCCTCCACATGTTTGCTGTGTCCCCCACATGGCTTGTGGCAAACAGCAAAAGGGACTTTTTATGGCTTTGTTTCAACAATGGCTTTCTTCTTGCCACTCTTCCATAAAGGCCCGATTTGTGGAGTGCACGACTAACAGTTGTCCTGTGGACAGATTCTCCCACCTGAGCTGTGGATCTCTGCAGCTCCTCCAGAGTTACCATGGGCCTCATGGCTGCTTCTCTGATCAATGCTCTCCTTGCCCGGCCTGTCAGTTTAGGTGGACGGCCTTGTCTTGGTAGATTTGCAGTTGTGCCATACTCTTTCCATTTTCGGATGTTGGATTGAACAGTGCTCCGTGAGATGTTCAAAGCATTGGGATATTTTTTTATAACCTAACCCTACTTTAAACTTCTCCACAACTTTATCCCTGGCCTGTCTGGTGTGTTCCTTGGGCTTCATTATGCCCAAGGAACATTGTTTGTTCACTAATGTTCTCTAACAAACCTCTGAGGCCTTCACAGAACAGCTGTATTTATACTGAAATTAGATTACACACAAGTGGACTATTTACTAATTAGGTGACTTCTGAAGGCAATTGGTTGCACTGGATTTTATTTAGGGGTATCAGAGTAAAGGGGGCTGAATACTTTTGCACGCCACACTTTTCAGTTTTTTATTTGTAAAAAAATTTGAAAACCATGTATCATTTTCCTTCCACTTCACAATTATGCACCACTTTGTGATGGTATATCACATAAAATCCCAATAAAATACATTTACGTTTGTGGTTGTAACGTGACAAAATGTGGAAAAGTTCAAGGGGTATGAATACTTTTGCAAGCCAACTTGTAGCTTGACCAGTCCTTTTATAATTTTATACATTTCTCTCATCCTTCAAAATACCAGTCTTTCCAATCTTTCCACATATGACAGTTCCGCCATTCCGGGGATTAACCTCGTGAACCGCCGCTGCATTGTCTCGATAGCAAGGATGTCCTTCCTCGTATCCCCCCAAGCTAAAATTTCTAGTTTGGAGGGATATGGGCCAATCATGGGCAGGTGGGATTAGTGTCGCTGGGTAAGTTGGCCCAAAGGGCCTGTTTCCACATTATCACTCTGTGTCTCTATGATGTACGATCACTTAGTCATAGAGTGATACAGTGTGGAAATGTGCCCTTCTGCCCTACCTACCCCCACATGTCCCAGCTACACTGGTCCCCACTTGTTTGTGTTTGGTCTATATCCCTCCAAACCTGCCCTATCCATGTACCTGTCTAACGGTTTCTTAAACGTTGGGATAATCCCAGCCTCAACTAGTACTCCTTTGGCAGCATGTTCAATCCACCTGTTAATATTCGCCAAATTAAAGGTATGACAAAATGGAGGATCTTTGCATTTGCAAGGCCTCCCTGTGAAAAGTTGCAAGCTGTGAGCTGGTGCCAGTAAGTCGGTACCCTAGATTAATATGCAGGATGAGGTTAGGTCCAGATGTCTCTTCCTTTGTTAAAATGTACAAGGACGTTTGCAGAGGAGCTCAGAGGTGTTGCAAATGCATGGTCAGGATCGGTCAGATACGGGGTAGTTGTGAATACTATGTTGCAGAGTGCCTGTGCTGTTATCTTGTGATTGGTTAAAGTGTGAAGCCTTGTTCAGACTGTCTACAATTACCTGGGAAAATGTTTCTATACATATGTAAACTATGTTAACTGAGTTCCTGCTAGAACTTTCTGCAGAAACAATGTAATGGGGTACTTTGTGATTGGGTTAGGGAACTGTCAATAACTGTGTAATCGATATTTGTGTTTGGTTTGTAGGGGCTGCCACCCCCATCTAGTTTCAGCCACGGGGTCCGGTGACCTACGAAAGAGTGGACCCCACGAGGATCGTGTCGATCTTTTGGAGGGGGGTTTTGGACTGTGTGACCTTTTGGAGGTGTCTGCTTGTACGAGGCTGAAGGGCTTAAACGAGCAAAGACAAGGATCGGACCCGCGGTGATTAGGTATTGTATGGGGAGTTTGTTATCGTTGGAAAGAATAAAGAATAGTTGATCCAGTGCTTGACTCAGTGTTTTACTGAACTAGACTAAGGTTACACACCCAACTCCCTTTGTGTGAAAAGGTTACCCCTCAGATCCCTATTAAATATTTTCTCTTTCACCTTAAACATATGACCTTTGGTCCTCGATTCACCTATTCTGGGCAAGAGTCTCCGTGCATCTACTCGATCTATCCGCTCATTATTTTATACACCTCTAAAAGATCATCCCACCCTACTCAACCTCTCCCTATAGCTCAGACCCTCTAGTCCCTGCAACATCCTCGTAAATCTTCTTTATACCCTTTCCAGCTGGACAATATCTTTCCTATAACATGGTGCCCAGAACTTAACACAATACTCTAATGCGGTCTCACCATTGTCTTACACAACTGCAACATGACCTCCCAACATCTATACTCAATACTCTGACTGATGAAGGCCAATGTGCCAAAATCCTTTTTGATCACCTTATCTAACTGACTCGACCTTCAAGCAACCATGCACCTGCACTCCTACATCCCTCTGCTCTACAACACTCACCAGAGCCCTACCATTCACTGTGCAGGTCCTGCCCATGTTAACTTCTCAAAATACAACACCTCAATTAAAAATAAACTTGAAAATTCTGCTTCCCTGATGTGGAAAACCTGGTCGTTTAAGCTGACCCTATTATCTTTTGAGGGAGTTTATCTCTACATCTTGTTGACAATCAACATACTATCCCAACCTTTTGCTGCGAATTCTACTCGGTTGACAACTCTCTTCATACAGCAAATGCTGATACCCTATTCATCACCGGTTATTTTAATCAAGCAAACTTCAGAAATGTACATCCCAAATACGATCGGCGTGCCTTCTGCTCCACATGGGGTTTTGATGCTCTAGACCACTAGTACACCATCATCAAGTTTACTTATCTCTTGATCCTTTGTCCTCATTTCGGCTCGTTTGAACATCTATTGATGCTGCTCCCGCTATTTCACAAAGATTGAAGTGCAATGCACTGTTGATGAGATTAATAAAGCAGTGTTCGGAGGAGGCTGTGGGTTTTTGTTAGGACTGCCTTGAATCGGTGGATAGGGAACATGTTTAACACCTCTTCATCCAGCTTGAATGCGTATATCTTGGTCACCACCTGTTCCATCAAGAAAGGCATTGACAACTGCATACCAAACAAAACAATTAGGGTCTATCCTATCCTATAAACCTTTGATATACAAGGAGATCACTCTCTGTTAGTCCAGGTCTAAGGTTTTCAAAAAAGATGATACCACTCTTGAGGTATCCATTGAGGGTAGGGAAGTTTCAAACAAGAGGGCATGACATGAGAATTAAGGGACAGAGGTTTCGGGGTAATGTGAGGGGGAACTTCTTTACTCAGAGGGTGGTGGCTGTGTGGAATCAGCTTCCAGCAGAAGTGGTGGAGGCAGGATCGATTTTAACATTTAAGAGTAAAGTGGATAGGTATATGGACGTGAAGGGAATGGAGGGGTATGGTCTGAGTGCAGGTAGATGGGACTAGGGGAAAACAAATGGTCGGCACGGACTGGAAGGGCCGAGAGGGCCTGTTTCCGTGCTGTAATTGTTATATGGTTATATGGTTATAAATACTGTCTCCACAAGGCAAACAGGGATGCCAAGCGAGAATTCCAAAACGAGCTATGTCTCAAATCAATTCTTAAATTGTGTGCTAGTCAACTGGCAACATCATTAACCTCTCACCTCCTCGGTCGACTGTCCCCATCTGCTTCAAGGAAGCCACTATCACTCTAGTTTCCCCCAAAAATAAAGTGACCTGTCTTAATGGTAAATGGTAGGGAATTGAGGAATGCTGTGGAACAGAGGGATCTAGGAATAACTGTGCATAGTTCCCTGAAGGTGGAATCGCATGTAGATAGGGTGGTAAAGAAAGCCTTTGGTGTGCTGGCCTTTATAAATCAGAGCATTGAATATAGGAGTAGGGAAGTAATGTTAAAATTGTACAAGGCATTGGTAAGACCAATTCTGGAGTATGGTGTACAATTTTGGTCGCCTAGTTATAGGAAGGATGTCAACAAAATAGAGAGAGTACAGAGGAGATTTACTAGAATGAAGCCTGGGTTCCAGCAACTATTTACAGAGAAAGGTTGAAACAAGTTTAGGTCTTTATTCTTTGGAGCGCAGAATGTTAAGGGGGACTTGATTGAGGTCTTTAAAATGATGAAAGGGATAGACAGAGTTGACGTGGATACGTTTTTTCCCATGAGGGTACGGAAGATTCAAACAAGAGAAGGCATGACATGAGAATTAAGGGACAGAGTTTCGGGGTAACGTGAGGGGGAACTTCTTTACTCAGAGGGTGGTCCGCTGTGTGGAATGAGCTTCCAGCAAAGGGTGGAGGCAGATTGATTTTTAACATTTAAGAGTAAAGTGGATAGGTAATGGACGTGAAGGGAATGGAGGGGTATGGTCTGAGTGCAGGTAGATGGGATTAGGGGAAAACAAATGGTCGGCACGGACTGGAAGGGCCGAGAGGGCCTGTTTCCCCCGTGCTGTAATTGTTATATGCTATATGGTTATATGGTTAATGACTATTCCCCCCTCTCCCCCCCCCCCCCCCCCCCCCCTCTCACACCCCACTTGCTCCAAAATTGACTAAACAATTGCTTTAGATCAGTGCTCTTCAACCTGGGTGGTATCGCCCACTGGTGGGCGATTTAAGCTTTCAGGTGGGCGGCAGGATAATTACATGCTGTATTAAAAACATCCAAAATATACAAACTCAAATCAATGTGAGAAGAAAAAGTGACTATAAATATTAGGGAAAAGTATTTGAATTATGTATTTTAAACTTTTATGCTGCATTAATTTTTAACTATGTAAAATATTATAATGTTTAACTGCCACCAAACCCCCCGGGAGCCGGAGTGGATCCGGGCTCGAGCCAGCACCGAGCCCCCTCGATCAAAGATCATAGAGCGGATTCCCATTGCTGCACCGACTGAGGCTGGAGCTCCGGGTCTGCTCCGGCATCAAGGGGCCAAACGACAGCCATTGGAAAAGGCAAGAGGCGTAGCGGCGGGCGGTTACCGCCCCACCGAGATCGCTCTGGTCTGTGACCTGTGTAGATGCCAAGAATTTGGGTCCCATTGTGGAGGAAATCGGGTGCGATTCTCCACAGACCCAAAGATCCTCAATATGGCGCCTGACTGCGGCGACTTTTGCGGAGCACCAGCATCAAGGCTTAGATACAACTTAGATATCAACTCACCTGGATCAGGAAAACGGCAGAAAACTGTGCCGTTTCGGACAAGCTGCTTGAGCACCTCAAGGCTCTCGCAATTTCTCGATCTCCCGCAGCTGCGGGAGCCCTGGACTTTAAATTTTCCCAAGCTCGCGGTAAAACACCTGACCTGACTGAGGAACCCAGGTACGGTACCGGGAAACCCCGGGATGACCTCCAGAGCCGACGGGCTAGATCTCCCAGAAACAATGAAGCTGGAGCTGCCGTCTGTGAAGGAATCCCCATTCCAGCGCAGGTCTGCAGAAAGAGCAGGTACAGTAAACTCAGTAACTGGAAACAAAGGGGAAGCTTCCTTTGTGTCCAGAAACGTGGCCAAGAGGCAGGACTTCAGATCAGAATGAAGCGCAGCGGACTCAGCCCCCTCTCCCTACTATTCTACTGGCCAATGCACAGTCCCTTGAAAAAAAAGTGGAGGACTTAAGGGCAAGACTGCTTTATCAAAGGGAACTGAGGGAATGCTCTGTGTTCTGTTTTACAGAGCCATGGCTCACCCCCAGCTCCCCAGACTCAGCGGTCCAGCCTGAAGGGTTCTCCATCCACCATACACCATACACTGGCTACTGGGAAAGGTGATGATGAATAGGGTATCAGCATTTGCTGTATGAAGAGAGAAGGGGGCGTCTGCCTCATGGTCAACTCTGCGTGGTGCTCAGACGTGGCAGTCCTATCCAACTCCTGCTCCCCACACCTCGAACATCTGGCGGTGAAGTGCCGCCCCTTATACCTTCTGAGGGAATTCACCTCCATCATCCTGACCGCGATCTACATGCCACCCCAGGCAGATGTACTTCTGGCACTGGGGGAGCTGCACGCCGTGGTCAACAAACACCAGACGTCTTACCCCGAGGCATTTACCACCATTGCTGGGGATTTCAATAAGGCAAACCTAAAGAAATCACTCCCTAACTTCCACCAACATGTCTCCTGCTGCACCAGAGGACCAAACACCCTCGACCACTGCTACACCACCATCAAGAATGCCTACCGCTCTATCCCTTGCCCTCACTTCGTTAAATCCGACCATACGTGCTGCTTCTTCCTGCCTACAGGCAGCGATTAAAGAGCGCACCAGAGGTGAGGACAGTACAGAGCTGGTCGGGGGGGGGGGGGGGGGGGGGGGGGGGGGGGGGGGGGGGGGGGGGGGGGGGGGGGGGGGGGGGGCGGGGGGGGGGGGGGGGGGGGGAGAATGGGGTTTGTTATTTTGTTTGTGGAGGTAGTTGGTGTTCTAATAATATTTATAAAAATAAAAATAATAATAAGATAAATTTGAAAAAAGGGGTTTGGGGATGAAAAGGGGAGATTTTGTAAAATGTTACAAATGATAATA
>CM069135.1:70981361-71016361 GCA_035221665.1 Okamejei kenojei
CCCCCCCCCCCACCCCCCCCCCCCCCCCCCCCCCCCCCCCCCCCCCCCTCCCCCCCCCCCCCCACCCCCCCCCCCCCCCCCCCCCCCCCCCCCCCCCCCCCCCCCCCCCCCCACCACCCCCCCCCCCCCCCACCCCCCCCCCCCCCCCCCCCCCCCCCCCCCCCCCCCCCCCCCCTCCCAATCAATTGTGGCTGTATTAAAGCAAACTCGTCCGTTGTCGTTGATATTTTTTGCCACACTACGTTGTGCCACTTTTTCGGGCTCTAGTTGTACTTCCTGTAATAGTTGCTGGTGAATGTTTGCAGAGAGAATGAAAACTAAAAGGGTAAAGGTTGAAATGAAAATGCTCAGCTCTTTAGGAAGTGTTTGTGGAGGGGCTGTGATACACTAATATCAACAGTATGAACGACTTACAATATATTGGCCAGTTCTAATAAGATGACCCAAAGGCAAACAGTGGATAAAGGTACCGGGAGGGAACCGCTGAGGACATAAGGTCATAAGCGATAGGAGCAGAATTAGGCCATTTGACCCATCAAATCTTACCCGCCATTCAATCATGGCTGATCTATTTTCCCCTCTTAACACCATTCTCCTGCCTTCTCCCCGTAATCTCTATTATATTTCATTTTGATGGGCAGTACTTTTCATTTTTGATTATTTACTGTGCTTTTAATAATTAGTCAAGGAAAAGAGAAAATGAGGTATATGTTTTGTGGAAAGATGAACTGTGGATATGTGGACATTGTGGCTCAAGCAATGGTTTACTGTCTAATTATTAACATTGATGATCTTGGCTTATGAAGTACACCCAAAATAAATAGTTGGACTGAAATATGCCAGGCATGTGTTACTGATTATTTGATCAAGTAATACATTAGAAAAATCTGTGTAATAATTAATAATCAGTTGAACTATGTGGCTCTGTAAATTGCCATGTACAAAGGACACAGTTGAAGAAGATGTCAAAGTAAGCGAGACTTCACATGTAAATTACATTATAGCTAGTCAACTTCTGTGATACAAGAAGGAAGAAAAGAGTCGAATATTTTATTGCAGCCAAAACTTCTGGTGAAAAGATCCAGTAACTCACTGCTCTTTGACAAAGGCATTACTGTGAATTGAAGTTAGTGTTATTAACATACTAGGACCCGGGGGGGGGGGGGGGGGGGGGAGGGGGGGGAGAGGAGGAGGGCAAGGGAAGTGGAGGGGGAGGGAGAAGAGTGAGGATGAGGGGGGGTGAGGAGTGAGGGGGTGAGGAGAGAGTGGTGAGGAGAGAGGGGGAGGAGAGGGGGGAGAGGAGAGGGGTTGAGGATAAACGGGGTGAGTAGGGGGGGGTGTGGGGAAAGCGTGGGGAGGGGGAGGGAGGGGAAGGGGAGGTGCACAGCGAGAGGGGGTTGAGGATGGGGGATGGGAGGAGAGCGGGAGGGTAGAAGGGGAGGGAGGGGGAGAAAGTGATGAGGTAAGAGGGGGGTGAGGAGAGAGGGGTGAGGAGAGTTGGTGAGGAGAGAGGGGGAAGGAGAGGGAGGTGCCGGAAGAGGGGTGAGGAAAGAGGGTGAGTAGGGGGGGAGATGGGGGAAAGAGTGGGGAGGGGGAGGGGGGAGAGGGAAGGGGGGTGGCACCAGAGGAGAGGGGGCATTGAGGATGGGGGATGGGAGGAGAGCGGGGAGGGTGAAGGGGAGAGAGGGGGAGGGGGAGGGGAGAGGAGAGGGAAAGAGGGGTGGGGGAGCAGAGAGGTGGGGGGAGGATGGAGAGAGGGGGCGGGGGAGTGGGGAAGAAGGGGAGGAGAAGAGGGGGAGGGGGGGAGGGGAGAGGGTGAGGGGGAGAGGGGGAGGGGAGGGGGGAGAGAGCAGAGGAGGGAGAGAGAGGAGAGGAGAAGGGGAGAGGAGAGAGAAGGGGGGAGGGAGTGGGGGGAAGGCAGGGGGTTTGAAGGGAGGGGGAGAATCTCCCACCCTGTCCCTTGTGATATCATATGTAAATGTGATCCATTGTGATTGTTACATCTGTGAGATGGCACTGTGACTCAAGCAGCAATTTGATTTCAGTGGGGACACGTGAAGGTCCAATCTCCACCCCTATCCCATTGTGATGTCTTATCATATGTAAATGAGATCCATTGTTGGGAATTGGGCACATACAACACACACTACAAAAACAACCATCACACACAACACATAACACACAACACACCATCTGTGGAGGTGGCACTGTGACTCATGCAGCAGTTTGATTTTTCAAAAACATTGATTTTTACTAAAAAAAAAAGCGAAAATTAAGAACAATTTTAAAAATTCAAAACAAAATGTGGAGGAGGGAAAAGCTATACAGGTATATGTAAAAAATGTATCCGATTCAGCAAAGGGTGGGGATAAATCCACAAATGCCTTAAAAGAATATTCACCAATAGAATCCGTTACAAAACCCATCAACCAACGAGAGTTTTAATAGTTAAGACCAAATGCAGACCGTTGTGTCTGTTTCCCCAAAGCGCGGTTTGCGGGGGGGGGGGGTTTCTGCGGCTTTCACATGCACACTAACCACCCCCCACACACACTGGTGGGGAGGCGGGGGGGGTAAGCGAGGGGGAGGAGTGTGGAAGAGACACGGAGAGGGCGAAAGGAGAGGGGAGGAGATTGGTGGAGGGAGGGAGGGGGGGAAGGGGGGATGGAGGGTGGAGGCGGGGAAGGGGGGGGGGGAGGAGAGTGGGGAGGCGAGGGGGGGAGGGGAGGGGGAGAGGGTCCCATCATCATCAACAGCAATTGGGGGGGGGGGGGGGGGGGGTGGGGGGCAGGGGGGGCGGAGGTTGGGCGCACACACACACACACAATCCCCTCAACCCACACACATACACTAACCATCCCCCCAAAACACACACTAACACCTCCCCCATATACACACACTAACCACCCCCTTGATATTAGGGGGGGGGGAGATAGGATGGAGAGGGAGGGGACAGGGGGTAAGACGGCAGGAGAGGATGGGGGCAGAGAGAGAGGGTGGGGCGGAGAGGGGGAGATGCCTGATGGGGATTGGGGTTGTAGGGGATGGGGAGAGAGTGGGGGGGAATGAGATGAAAGAGCGGTGAGGGGAGAGAGGAGTGAGGAGAGAGAGGTGAGGGGAGAGTGGAGAGGAGAGGGGGAGGGAGGGGGCGAGGATGAGAGGGTGAGGGGAATAGGGGAATGGGGCGAGAGAGGGTGGGAGGAGATAAGGGTGAGATGAGAGGGGGAGAGAGGGTGAGGAGAGAAGGGTGATCATACACTTCGACAGGCTGCGGGGGGGGCGGGGCTGGGGGCTGGAGCTAAAGGGATTATGTTAAAATGGATACCATTGCGATTGGCCATCTGTGAACGGAGGCATGTGACATCACACAATGGCGAACGTGCAGCGACATCAAGCGGGGGAAGGGGGGGCAGGGACAGGGGCTGGAGCAAAGGCTGATGTAAATGAATCCATTCCGGATTGGGAATCTGGGCATTGGGCATTGTGACATCACACGATGGAACATTCAAACATTCTATGGGTGAGAGACTTTTGATTTTTCTAACATTTTGAAATTTTAATGATTTTTACCGAAAAAAAGCAGGGAATGGTTGAATTTTTGAACCGATTTTTCTAATTTTACAAACATTAAGAGGAGGAGGAATATCTGTACGGAATATGTTCCATATGAGAATTACGGGGACGATGTTTCGGGGTAAAACTAGGGGAAACTTCTTTACTCAGAGGGGGGTGGCTGTGTGGGAATGAGGCTTCAGCAGAAGGTGGGGGATGGATGGCAGGATCGATTTTTTTTTAACTTTAAGAGGTAATAGTGGATAGGTATATGGACGTGAAGGGGAAATAAATGGTGCGTGGGGTGTATTGTGTGTGGGTGGTTATGGTCTGAGTGCAGGGTTAGGGTTAGTAGGGACACTTGGGAAAACAAAATGGGATGGTCGGCACGGACTGGAAGGGCCGACGAGGGCTGTTTCCGTTTGCTGTTTTTGTTTATTATGGTTATTATGGTTATATATGTAAAAAATTTGTTTAGTTTTTTTGCAAATACAGGTTCACATACAGCTTAAACGAAATATTTCGCGAATTAGAACTGTCCACCATCACAGGTTATAATTGTTTACTAGACCACTAAGTTGCAGACCCGCCCTGGGGACTGTTACCCAACTCGTGGGTTGCCCGGGGCTTGGGGGGGGGGGGGGGTTGGCTGCGGCTTCAACACGCCACACTAAACACCCACATCACAGGGGGTGGGAGGGGGTTGACGGGGATAGGGGAATAGGTGAGAGACGGTGCGTGGGGAGGACTGCGGAGGGAGAGGAGGGGGAGTGGAGAGAAGAGAAAGGGAGGGAGGGAGGCGTGTGAGAAGAGGGTGGAAGCGAGGAGAACTGGGGAGGAGAGAGGTGTGGAGGGAAGAGAGTGGAGGGAAGAGTAGGGGGAGAGGGAGAGAGGGAGAGGAGATGAGGGGAGAGGAGGAGGAGGAGAGTGAGTTAGGGAAGTAGGGAGGGGACAGGGAGGTGATGCGGGGGTGTTGTTTGGTTGGGAGGAGGGGGTGAGAGGAAGTGTGGGAGTGGGTGGTTGGGGAAGGGGAAGAGGGGGGTTTGTTAGAAGGTGAAGAGGGGGTTTTGGAGGAGGGGAGAAGGAGTCTTGGAGTCGCGGGTGGAGGAGGGGAGAGGGTGGGAGGCAAGAGGGATGGGAGGGGGAAGAAGGGAAGAGTGAGTGGGGAGGGGGAAGAAAGATGGAGAGGGAGGGGTGGGGGAGGGGAGTGGGGGAAGTGAAGGAGGGGGGGGAGGACGAGTGGGGTGGGGGAGGGATGGGGGGAGGGGAAAGGGGGAAAAGGAAGGGGGAGAGTTGGGAGGCGGATGAGAGGTAGGAGAGGATGGGGTGTGGAGAGAGAGCGTGGGTGTGGAGGAGGGGAGATGGAGGGTGGAGATTGGGGAGAGTTTGGGGAGGTGGTTAGTGTTGGTATGATGCCGCCACCCCCCCCCCCACCCCCGACAACTACAACCACTATGTTGAATGGAGGGGGTTGGGGTGACGGGCGATGGACGAGGGGCTGAGTGAGAGGAGGATAGGGGGTGGAGAGAGAGAGGGGGACAGGGGGATGGGAGGAGGAGGAAGAGGGGGTGTGAGGGGTGATAGGATGAGGAGGAGAGAGGGGAGAGGTGGAGGGAGAGGAATGGGAGAGGGGGATGTGATGGGGAGAGGGGTGATAGGAGATGAGGGGTGAGGGGGAGGAGGAGGGTAGGGGGGGGGGGGGGGGGGGGGGGGGGTGGGAGAGGGGGAAAGGGGAAAACAAAAAGCGAGGGGGGAGGGGAGGGAGGGGGGCGGAGAGGAATGGTGAGAGGATGGAGGCGGAGAGGAGAGAGGGGAGAGGGGAAGGTGACGGGTGACGGGGGGGATGTGGTGGAATGGGAATGGAAGTAAGAGGGCGGATGAGTGACCGGGGGGGGTGAGGTGAGGGGAGAGTGGGATTTTTTGGGAAGGGGGAATGATGGTGAGGAGGTGAGGAGTAAGTAATGAGGAGAGGAGGTGGCAGTGGGAGCCGTGATGAAAGTGCAGGGAAGTGTTTGTGTTGTGAGGAGGAAGGGATGGGAGATGAGGTAGGGGAGGGGTCGGGGCAGTCCATCTATTCCCCACTCCCTATCACCCTCACTCCTCTCCCTCTATTCCCATACTCTTGATCACGCGCTTCAACACAGGCTGCGGGGGGCGGGGCTGGGGCTGGGGCTGGTGCAAAGGCATATGTAAATGAGATCCATTGTGATTGGCCACCTGTGAGGGATGGCATTGTGACATCACACAATGGAACGTGCTGCAACATCAGGCGGGGGAGGGGGGCGGGGCTGGGGCTGGAGCAAAGGCAGATGGAAATGAGATCCATTGCAATTGGACATCTGTGAGCATTGGGCATTGTGACATCACACGATGGGACATTCGTCAACGTTCTATAGGCGAGAAGCTGTTTGATTTTGAATTTTTTTATTATTTTTACCGAAAAAGCAGGGAAAGGTTGAACCGGATGTTCTAATATTACAAACATTAAGAGGAGGCGGAAAAACCCTCTGGGAATATGTAAAAGTTGTTTCGATTTTGCAGATTTTGAGGGAGGAGATTCACAAACGCCTAAAACGAATATTCGTGGAAGAACCCGGACAAACCAACACAAGAGTTTTAAATATATATAGATAAGATGAGTTAGGTAACAATGGTGTTAACCTTTTTAAATAAAATAATAACATATTAAACAATTTGATTGGTAAGTTAATTTGGAATATTTTAAATAATATAGCAAACACAATGAATCTTTCTCTGCTTGTCAAATTTGATTGCAAAATCCTTCATCGCATTATTGATGACCTTCATATCGATGACTTATATTGAGTAATTACTTGTAGAAATATTTTTATAAAGAGCAATTAAAGTGCAATTACATTCAATATTTTAAAATGACTTGTTGCAGTGGGAAATCCACAATATATGCATGGTGTATATCGCTGCATGTGCTGTCCAGTGAATATCTTGCCCTGAGAGGCAAAATTAATTGTTTTTTTTTGTTTATGTACATTAGTTCTTATGTTATCACGCTAAGTTCCATCCTTGTTCGTTCTTGTTCATTGCTCAGACACAGTACAAAATCAAAAACTAGATGTATTTTAAAGGAAATACAATGCTACAGATTTAAGTCACATATCCAGTCAGAAGAATGAAATCTATTTTTATTGTTGCCACGTAATGTCATCTGAAGTTTATGATTATGTTGGAACTAAAATCCAAAATAACTGCAGCTGATGGAAATCTGAAATAAAATCCTAAAATGTGAGAAACCTGCCAGGCAAATCGCTGGAGAAAGAATCAGCAATGACCTTTCATCAGGCCATCGGCCTGAAACAATGGCCCTGTTTCTTTCTCTGTGAATGCTGCCTGATCTGCTAAGTATTTCCAAAATTATGATTTTGTTAGCATGTGATCTTGCACCCTGTTTAAAGGGAGCATTTAAAAAAATAATTTCATGTCATTTTGTTTTCATAATAAGCATAGAAGTTTGAGCCAGTTTTCAATCAGTTTCAGCTTGTTTTCAATTCAGTTTCAAAGATTTCAAATAAGGCAGGCATTACAAATATATGTAAAATATTTTATTCTTTGATAGGTTATAAAGCATACATTTAAAATAAGAATGGCAATTTATGCATTAATGAGCTTATTTAAAAAAATGTATATATTTGTCAACCTTAATTTGTGTTTGTTTTTTTACGCTGCTCTGTTCTATAAAGTGCCCATTGCTGGTGAGTATTTGGAAACAATGATTTTATTTTTAACAGGATATATAGGGACGGTGTGATCTAGCAGTGTGTAAGTTTGTCAATGTGTTTATCTGTGTGTCATATTTGATGAAAGTCTACTAGCGATTATTTGGACATATTATCATTGAAGTCAAAATGAAATGTACCAGCTGCTTTAACCGCTCTTTAATGAAGTGCTGCATTATTGCCATGTGCCTTGTGTTTTTGAGTGGTTTAAATGCAGCAACTGAGAGGGGCTGGTTTTCCTTATCATCACAACACGTTTTAAGAAAATAAGTCTTATGTATTATCTTGACAGATCATTAGGCTCCTTGCACAATCATAAGGCTGAGGGGATCTTATGATAAATGCGTAGAAGCAACACAAATATATTTCCAAGTGGCCTTGTACATGTCCTTGTAGAATATGCTGAAGGACAGCTCTAAAATTATACACCGTTTATCTCCGCCATGCAATCTTATGTCAGAAACATATGAAGAAACACAGAATAAATTTGTATTTCCTTTCCCCAGATGAAAACCACACTGTGTCAGCAGAGTCAAGCAGGTTATTGGATGTTCCCCGCTTTCATGGTGAGCCCACAGAGTCTCCGTACCAGACTGGCCAGCTCCACCCTGCCATTCGGGTTGCAGACTTATTGCAGCATATCAACTTGATGAAAACATCAGAGGGCTATGGCTTCAAGGAGGAATATGAGGTAGGGATACAAAGGAAGTGAAGATGCCATATGACTCAATTTTAGAGGATCATCTTTATTTAACAAAATAAACTGTAGCACAGCAAAGCCGCTGCTTTCTCAGTTTTGTTTTCCTTGTGTACAATGTTCTCTCTCCACAGGGAAAACTGTAACCGCAGGTAACAGAAGATTTGCAATTATCCACCGATATAATGAATCATGCAAATTATCGAGTTTGCAGCGGCACTCTTCCTTTTAAAATTGACACAGTAAACTTCAGTGTGAAATATCGCAGGACAGGTTGCATTTCCTGTACTGCTTTCTTTCCTGGGCCTCTCATGACATCATGCCAATCTCTGGAACTCTCTGCCTCTCAGACCTCTTTGGTTTATTTTCCATTGTATCCCAAAGGATCTTTTCATTTGCTTTAGGAAGGTATTGCTCATTCTACATTGACAGCCTGCACAGAGTATAGTGATCATTGCAGAGGCTGGGTATTTGGAGATCCCAACCATAATTGACTTATATCCCACAGGTGTTAAGTTACCGCATTGGGGGGGTCGTTGGCATTTAGTCTGAACTTGACATGCAGGTGGAAAGAGAAGTCTACTCTGGCTATTTTGTGCTGGGACCATGTGAAAGAAGTTTGTTTATGTTTTGCACACAATTGATTGTAAGGCTGCTTCAGCATTAAGTACAATATTAAATGGTCGACTTGTCTGCAACATTGTTTGATGGAGCTTCCAGTCATTCTGTAGGAAAGACTGGAATATGTTAGTTGGAATTCCTGTCTTAATGAGTTTAACACTTCACACTATAAGCAAATAAAAAACACAAATCCTCAGCAAGTCACAGTTTATCAATTGTCACAATCATAACATAAAACAGTTAACATTCACATAGCTGCCTGTTTTTCTCGTGGTTTTCTATCAGCTACTGTTTTGTGAGAAGTTCCAAGAATCAGGAGGACACCTGAGAGCAAGTGAAAAGAGAAACTAAAAATGTGCAGAGGGGACATTGTTCATCCCAAACATTGACTATCTCTCAATGCCAGCAGCTTGGCCATCAACCCACCTCTTTCTCAACCTGTCCCTTTGCCTCTCCGATCCATCCTCAAAGGTATTTTTCAAGGTGGCGGAGTTTCCTTGCCAGGACGAGTGCTGTGTAAAGTGTTCTCCGGAATACAGCATTTTGCATTTGCTCTGGACTGCTTCACATTTCATTCACCTGCTGTGTTTTAGGTTACAGGTATATGCTATCATGTTTGGCATTTGATACTTGGGCACTTTTCAAGATTCAGCTTTTTGGGTCTGTTATTTCTACCATCTATTTTGGAGGTCCAATCATACAGGATTCACTGAAATTCTATTTTATATAAACTACTGCACAAAACAGTGAGACACAGTGAGTTGGCAAAACAGAGATTCTAATGTTGTTAGATTAAAGCATGAGATTAATGAAACTCAAAAGGCACGTAAACAATGAGTTGCAGTTATAAAATAAATTCAGTTTTACATGGCTAGAAAGACAAATAGAGTCCGGATTAATAGCGGCACATGACAGAAAATCACTGCTGTTGTGGGAGTTGGGAAATAATGATCAATTTTACCTAAATCACTTGTTTCTTACATGTGTTCTTAATTAAGGTAATGATGTTGATTGCAATGGATACAATTTACAATTGCAACTATAATTGTTTCACCTGAAAGTGCAGAACATTTAATGAACAAACTATTAGGGCTACAAATCATTTAGCAAAAATGTTAGTGTGCAAATATGATGCTCTTTTCCATCAGGAAACTTGAATTTCATGCATTCATTAGACATTGTCAAATTTTCTGAGAATGGAATAATAATGCATTATTTTACTCTGTATGGTACAGTGGCAGCAATATAAACCAAAATGCACATTTTTTCATCCAACTTTTGGCTTTTGTCACATTAATATGTTTGAATGTCATGATTATTCCACTTCAGGTAATCAAAATGGTATTCACTATTGACCCAGTACTGTGGTTTCACTGTCAATGTTTCCTGCAGAAATGTACTGCTTCTGAGCAGCTTCCTGTTTACAGGGTACTGCAAACGAGAGAAACCAGCAGAGAAACAGCCACAGGTCACACAGGCTTCTCAAACCATAAAATGTAATATAAACGGAAGGATTACTTAAATAATTTATGTTCAAAATGATGGGAGGAGATTTCACAAGATTTGGATTAGTTAAAATTCGCAACATTTATAATTGATCCTTAAAGCCCCTGTCCCACTTTCACGACCTAATTGGCGACCTCTGCCGAGTTTGCCCTTGACGCGTACTCGCAGCATGGTCGTCATGAGGTCATAGGAGGTCATCATAACTCTTCCTCATGGTCGTGAGTGGTCTCCGTGTTCTCGTAGCCTCAAGTAGGTCGCTGCGTTTTTTCCAGCCAGATAAAAAATATCCACGAGTAAAAAAAAGGTCGGCATGGAAAAAAGTGATACTTTTTACTCGTAGGTAGGTCGAAGTAGGTCGTGATGCTAGTCGTAGGTAGTCGTAGATAGTCGTGGGTAGTTGTAGGTCGGTAATTGGCCCGAGAAAAAAAATGCAAACATGACATCATTTTATCATGTGATCATTTTTCCACTCGAAGCTAGTCGTAGTTGGTCTTAGGTGTGGAAGACTGAGATCGAGGTGGGGGCTCGTAGGAGTCGTAGACATAGTTGTAGGAGGCCGTAGGAGATCTTTTACTTCGGCGAGTCAACCGAACCTTGACATTTTCAACTCGTTTAGGCTCTAAATTCATGCATTAGGTCGTCCAAGTGGGACAGGTCCTTAACTCATGTAGAATTATGTACTGCAGAGATTTTATGATACATTGATTAGCTCTAAGGCAATTACTGGCATTCTCTTTAGGCAATAAGTTGCTATTATGAGGACAATTCAGTGGCGCCCATTTCAATAACCCTTGTCATTAACTGAGGTAGATTTTCTCGGCAACTGGATTGTTTTCATCAGAAAGGATTGT
The DNA here is from genome assembly GCA_035221665.1 of Okamejei kenojei. NCBI lineage: Eukaryota > Metazoa > Chordata > Chondrichthyes > Rajiformes > Rajidae > Okamejei > Okamejei kenojei. The sequence goes on from CM069135.1 coordinate 70,992,341, forward strand.
GTTCATCAGAAATCTTTATGTTATTTCTCTCAAAACTCTTGCTTTGTCTAATATTGATGTCATGCATAGCACTTGCCTTTTAGATGACACATATTTGGTTTACTTTGCAACTTAGGCTCCTGCATGATAATCAGTAAAGGGCAACCCTTATCCCATCAAGCAGTAGCTTGCAGTTTGTTGTGACATCGGTAGAAAGGCAACGCTACTTCTACTATAATCGCACTGACTCCCATGACTATCTGGACTACACTTCATCCCACCTTGCTTCCCGTAAGGACTCCATCCCCTACTCCCAATTCCTCCGTCCACGCCCCATCTGCACCCAGGATGAGGTGTTCCACACCAGGGCATTGGAGATGTCCTCATTCTTCAGGGAACGATAGATGAGGCTCTCCCCAGGGTATTTTCTATACCCCGTACTCTGCTCTCACTCCCCATACCCCCACTCATAAGAAGGGCAGAGTCCCCCATGTCCTCACCTTCCACCCTACCAGCCGTCACATACAACAAATAATCCTCCGACATTTTCACCACCTCAACGGGATCCCACCACCGGCCACATCTTCCCATCTCATCCCTGTCTGCTTTCCGCAGACCACTCCCTCCGTAACTCCCTGGTCAATTTGTCCCTTCCCACCCAAACCACCCCCTCCCCGGCACTTTCCCTTGCAACTGCAGGAAATGTTACAATTGTCGCTTTACCTCCCCCCTTGACTCCATTCAAGGACCCAAGCAGTCTTTCCTGGTGCGGCAAAGGTTCACCTGCACCTCCTCCAACCTCATCTATTGCATCCGCTGCTCTAGGTGTCAGCTGCCCTACATCGGTGAGACCAAGCATAGGCTTATCGATCACTTCACCCAACACCTCCGCTCAGTTCGCAATAACAAACCTGATCTCCGGTGGCTCAGCACTTCAACTCCCCCTCCCATTCCGAATCCAATCTTTCAGTCCTGGGCCTCCTCCATGGCCAGAGTGAGGCCCACCGTAAATGATAGATACTTCTTAACCTCTCAACTGACTGAGCAAAGGATTCACTTGTAAAGTGCTGTTTGCAATGAAATGTGTGGGATTGTGAGGCCATTGATCCATCGCCCAGAATAACCACCTGCAGTTCATCATGCTCGTTCGCCTGGGCCTGAGGGAAACGGTTGGCCAATATCTATGCTGACCAATATCTGTGTCATCTAAGCTGTCAAGGATTTAAACTCTGACATTTAATATCTATTAAAACTGATTTTAAAAAAAAATAAGAGCACAGCACCAAGTTTTTAATTATCCATTGTTTTAATTAAACTACAAATAATTGCAAATACAAAATTGAAGTAAAATAACTTTTAAAAATATCAATTTCCTTGTTTTGCTTCCTCATAAACTGGCCAGAAAATTCCACTTTCATACTTGGGGTTTCCAGACCTAGGTCAGGTCTGACCTGTATAAGATTAGACTGGGTAACTAACAATATAACAAGTTTCAAGGTCAGTTTATTGTCACATGTACCAATTAGGGTACAGTGAAATTCAAATTACACTGGGGAATCCCACCAAAACTGTGCTTTACCAGTCGATTCCACAAGAAACTATCTGACATTCAGTCCACAACTCCTAGTGAGATGTCCCCCTGTGAGTATGAAACTAGCTGGACAAAAGAAGGTCCACGTAGGTGCAAGATTCAAATTGCACCCTAGATGTTTGAATTTGAAAAGCTTGTCTCTCAAAAAGTGTGTCTAAATTCAGAGGGTTATCCCACTGACAGATCAAACGACATAGTTGTACTCACAGAATCACACTGTGGAATGTTCAAGACACCTCTATCACAATGTTTGGGCAGCAGATAGTGGCACAGTGATATGCAGATGTGAGGGAGTGACTCTGAACTCCTTAAATTTCAAGGCTTCAAGTCAATCACAGAACAGATAAACCTCTGCTGTTTACCATCCACACCTTTTATCTGATAAATCAATAATTCTTCATGCTGAACACCAATTGGGAGGAGCACAGAATAGTAAGGCCACAGAATGTACTATGGGGAATTTTACCACTATTCACCACAAGCCGATTGGTAGCATCCCCAACAACATTGACTGGCAGCTGGCAGAGTAGGCCGACTAATAGATAGTGAATGGACCTAGGGAAGGAATATATCTAGCGGAAGCATAAAACAAATCGCTGGAAGAACTCGGCGAGTCAGGTAACACTTGTGTAGGGAAATGGGCAGACGATGTTTCAGGTCAAGATCTTTTCTCAGACTGCTGACTTCTGAATAAATTTAATTTGCTCATGGTCATCATTTAAGTCCCAGGATTTTACTACAGAGAGTTCATCAGAGCTGTATCCTTGGTTCCAACCATCTATAGATGCTTCATCAATTATCAGAGGCTAAATATCCTGTGGTGAATGACTCACATCAGTTTTTTTCAGATTTTTCAGTGTCTTACCTTGCCAGAGATGCGATTAATTTTCGGGTCGCATCTCTAGTCGCTCTGCGGCCTAACATCGATGGAGCTGGAGGCCTCCTCGGACTGACTTGAGCCCCACCGCGAGGTGTGGACTTAACATCGGAGCTGATCCTTTGCCTGGGATTGCTCCAACCGCAGCCTGCGGACTTATCATCAAGAGCTCGCAGTCTCGGGAGAGGCTAGTCAGGAAGCTCCAACGATGCAGAGGCTCGACGAGCCCTGACCCGGAGTCCGATCGCCGGTGTGGGGGAGCTGACCTCTCCCCGATGCAGGAGCTGATTGCCCCGATGCGGAGGGCCCAAACGCCACCGGTTACGGGAGTCAAGATTGTCCCGTCAACGGAAGGCCCAAGGCCCCCGACCGCAAGAGAGCATAGAAGGGATGAGATTTGAACTTTTTTTCGCCTTCCATCACAGTGAAGAATGTGGAGGAGTCACTGTGGTGGATGTTTATGTTAAAATGTATTTTGTGTGTTCCGTTGCTTTTTATTAGACAATAGACAATATGTGCAGGAGTAGGCCCTTCAAGCCAGCACTGCCATTCAATGCGATCACTTGGCAAATGAAATTCCTCGTATGTTGCAAAACATACTTGGCCAATAAAAATTGTGATCTGATGACGCAAAAGCCTTACCACGATGGCAAGTCAAGAGTGTGCAGTAATTTGTTGCATTTGTCTGGATGGGTGCGCCTCTGACAACATTTTTAAAAAGCTCAACTTCATCTGGGATAAAGGGGACTGAAGAGTATACTACATGTGTAATAGTTATTTGCTTTAGCTTATCTAACAGAACCTCCTAAATCCACCACCTCTGCCGCCAAGAAGAACAAAGATAGTAGGTTTTCATTCAGATTTGTTTATCATTATGACTTGGAAATGTATCAATGTCCTTAATAATTGCTGTTGTCTCTATTCTGGAACTCCCCAACCAACAACACTGTGAATGTATCTTAACCAGAACCACTGGCCACATCCCCTCAATGGATGCCACCAAACTATTTACAGCCGCTGAACCACTATTGAAGTCATGGTTGGAATATAAGAAAAACAGCAGGCAAGGCACAATGACCTAATAATCAATAGACAATAGACAATTGGTGCAGGAGCAGGCCATTCGGTCCCTTCCAGCCAGCACTGCCATTCAGTGTGAACATGGCTGATCATGCATAATCAGTACCTCGTTCCTGCCTTCTCCCCTGACTCCGTTATCTTTAAGAGCCCTATCTAGCTCTCTCTTGAAAGTATCCAGAGAACCAGCCGCCACAGCCCTCTGAGGCAGAGAATTCCACAAACTCACAACTCTCTGTGTGAAAAAGTGTTTCCTCATCTCCATTCCAAATGGCTTACCCCTTATTCTTAAACTGTGGCCCTTGGTTCTGAACTCCCCGAACATCGGGAACATGTTTCCTGCCTCTAGCATGTCCAAACCCTTAGTAATTTTATATGTTTCAATAAGATCCCCTCTAATCATTCTAAATTCTAGAGCACAGCCGCTCCATTCTCTCAGCAGAGGACAGTTCCTTCATCCTTCAACCTTATGAAGTTACGCTGCACTCCCTCCATAGCAAGAATGTCCTTCCTCAAATTTGGAGACCAAAACTGCACATAATACTCCAGATTTGGTCTCACTAGGGCCCTGTAGAACTGCAGAAGGACCTCTTTGCTCCTACACCCAACTCCAATGAAGGCTAACATGCCATTTGCTTTCCTCACTGCCTGCTGTACCTGCATGCTTACTTTCATTGACTGATGAACAAGGACCCCCAGATCCGGTCGTACTTCCCCTTTTCCCAACTTGACACCATTTTATCAATAATCTACCATCCTGTTTTTGCTACCAAAGTGGATAATCTCACATTTATCCACATTAAACTGCATCTGACATGCATCTGCCCACTGTCCAAGACACCCTGCATTCTCATAGCATCCTCCTCACAGTTCACACTGCCACCCAACTTTGTGTCATCAGCAAATATTCTAACGTTACTTGTAATCCCATTATGTAAATTATTAATATATATTGTAAATAGCTGTGTTCCCAGCACCGAGCCTTGTGGTACCCCACTAGTTACTGCCTGCCATTCTGAAAGGGACCCGTTAATCCCTACTCTTTGTTTCCTGTCTGCCCCCAATACCATGTGCCCTCATCTTGCCCACTAATCTTCTATAAACCAATCAATGTTTTAACAATGAGGGCTGGTTAATGACATCAAATCAGAAGAGCTTCCCTCCTTTGAATAATCTTCTGAAATGCTCCATGTCCAACTAGGAGAGCAGAAGATTAGGTTTATGCATCAGCCAAAAATGGAACCTCTGTCAATATAACACTCCCTCCACACTCAAATGTCAGCCTGTGCTATGTGGTCATGTTTCTGAAGCAGAATGTGAACCACAAGCTTCTGATTCAGAGATAGGAATATTACCATTAATCTGAAGTCATCTTCAGTGACCTTCTCCAGCTTGTCAGAAATACATAGGTGAAATAAATATTTGGCTTTAAAGGTCCTTTTTCCCCCCTAAAACTTGGTATACCTCTCTCATACTGCTCTGATTCCTAAGCTTACAAAGAAAAAAGCTTCACGTCAGATAAAAAGAGAAGGGATTTACAGTGCCCTCTGTATTTTCCTCTGAACTCCACAATTTGAGATTTCTAATAGAAAAAAAATCACATGTAGTTAAAGTGCACACTGTCAGATTTTAATAAAGGCCATGTTTATACATTTTGGTTTCACAATGTAGAAATCACAGCAGTGTTTATACATAGTCTCCCTATTTCAGGGCACCATAATGTTTGCGACACAGCAATGTCATGTAAATGAAAGTAGTCATATTTAGTATTTTGGTGCACATCCTTTGCATGCTCTGTGAAACGTCACCTATAGTCAGCGCTGTCCAAGCAGCTGCAGCTCGCCTGTAAGCATGCAGGTACAGCAGGCAGTGAAGAAAGCAAATGGCATGTTAGCCTTCATAACAAGAGGAGCTGAGTATCGGAGGAAAGAGGTCCTTCTGCAGTTGTACAAGGCCCTAATGAGACCACACCTGGAGTATTGTGTGCTGTTTTGGTCTCCCAATTTGAGGAAGGACATTCCTGCTATTGAGGGAGCGCAGCATAGGTTCACCAGGTTAATTCCCGGGATGGCGGGACTGTCATATGTTGATATAATGGAGCGGCTGGTGTAGGCCATTCGGCTGCACCGTCAATTGTCATATCTCCAACTCAGGAATTTCTGAGCCAAAGGGCCACATCCAACTCACTCTTAAATATAGCCAGATATAATGGGGGTCTTGTATCTCTGGAATTTAGAAGGATGAGACGAGATCTCATTGAAACATATAATGACCGACTCCTGCACCTGTTCTCTATTGTCTGTCTGTCTTTCTTCTTTATGTCTTGTTAGATGTACGTTTTAGTCTATTTTAAGTTACGCATATGTGGGGAGAGGGGGGGGGGGGACATTTTAAAATCACCTCCTTCAACGGGGATGGGGGATGCGACCTTTTCCTTATCGTATCTCCATTTTTGCGCTGAGACCTAACATTGTGGAGCTGGTGGCCTCCAACTGGAATGGACCACGAGGGCTCCAGTCGCAGAGCCTGTGGACTTACCATGGCGGAACTGGCTGACTTCGGAGGCTGTGGTGGCACTGTGGCTGCGACCCGACCTCGGTGCTTCAGAGGCTTCGGAGGCAGGCCCTGTGGACTGTAACATCATGAGCTCGCAGGTCCCTGGTTGGTGACCGATTTTCGGGAGCTCCCGCAACCGCAGCTTCGTCCACCCCGAATCTTGGGTTTGAATCGGCCCGTTCGCGGGGCATTTCATAGCCCGGTGCGGCTTAAAATCGGCCACAGGATCTACCATTGCCCGGTGGGGGCTTCAACATCGAGAGCCTCGATCACCTCCACACAGCATTTTCACTGCCTGACTGCGGGAGAAGCAGGGAAAAGATAGGACTTTTTGCCTTCCATCACAGTGAGGAGGTGCCTGGAGATTCACTGTGGTGGATATTTGTGTTAATTGTGTGTCTTGCTGCTTTTCACTGTCATGACTGCATGGTAAAATCGTTTCACTGTACCAATTGGTGCACGTGACAAATAAACTGGAACTTGAACTTGCAATGACTGCTTGAAGTCTGCGATTCATGGACATCACCAGTTTCTGGGTGTCTTCTCTGGTGATGCTCTGCCAGACCTGTATTGCAGCCATCTTTAGCTTATGCTTGTTTTGGGAGCTAGTCCCCTTCAGTTTTCTCTTCAGCATATAAAAGGCATGCTCAATTGGGTTAAGATCAGGTGATTGATTTGGCTACTCAAAAATTGACCATTTATTAGCTTTGAAAAACTCCTTTGTTGCTTTAGCAGTATATTTGGGATCATTGCCTTGCTGTAGAATGAACCATCGGTCAATGAGTTTTGAGGCATTAGAACTTGAGCAGGTAGGATGTGTCTATACACTTCAGAATTCATTATGCTACTAGCATCAGCAGTTGTATCATCAACAAAGATAAGTGAGCCAGTGCCTTCAGCAACCATACATGCCCAGGACATAACACCCCCACCACCGTGTTTCACAGATGAGGTGTTATGCTTTGGATCACGGGCAGCTCCTTCTCTCCTACAGATTTTGCTCTTGCCATCACTCTGATATAAGTTAATCTTCATCTCATCTGTCCACAAGACCTTTTTCCAGAACTATGGTTGTTCTTTTAAGTACTTCATGGCAAACCATAGCCTGGCCATCCAATTTTTGCGGGTAACCAGTGTAGCCTCTGTATTTCTGTTCATGAAGTTTTCTGCGGACAGTGGTCACACCTGAAGAGTGTTTCTGGTCTGTTGGACAGGTGTTTGGGGTTTTTTCTTTATAATAGAGATAATTCTTCTGTCATCAACTGTAGAGGTCTTCCTTGGCCTGCCAGTCCCTTTGTGATTAGTAAGCTCACCAGTGCTCTCTTCTTAATGATGTTCCAAACAGTTGATTTTGGTAAGCCTAATGTTTGGCTGATGTCGCTAACAGTTTTATTCTCGTTTCTCAGTCTCATAATTGCTTCTTTGACTTTCATTGGCACAACTTTGGTCCTCATGTTCATTATCAGCAATAAAAGTTTCCAAAGGTGATGGAAAGACTGGAGGAAAGAGTAGGTGCTGAGAGCTCTCTTATACCTGCATTAAGGAGGCAGTTTAACACACCTAAGCAATTGCAAACACGTGAAGCCATGTGTCCCAAACATTATGGTGCCCTGAAATTGGGACTATGTATAAACACAACTGTAATTTCTACATGGTGAAACCAAAATGTATAAAAATATCCTTTAATGAAATCTGACTATATGCACTTTAGCCACATGTGTTTTTTTAATTACAAATCTCAAATTGTGAAGTACAGAGGCAAACAAATTATCGGTCTTTGTCACAAACATTATGGAGGGCACTGTATCATGAAGTATGTTATCATGAAGTATGTGAAGCATTTTGAAGCTTTCATTTCAGCTGTTGAATCAGATAAATTGGAGTTGTTAAACATCATTTGATGAATAATAAAACTTTAGGAAATCACGTTTGTGCTGAATATAATGGTCATATTCTGGGACCAAGTTTACATCGATTAAACCAAGTATTTATGAAATATGGACATGATACACACAGCCTCACAGAGAGGGAAGTACATACTGATGCTGGATGTTTAATGAGGAATTTCTAAACTATCACATGGATGTTCGAATAAACTCTTGTCTGCACTGCAGCTGTTATTTTTATTAAAGAATTAGACTAGTTTGTGTTTAAGTGCAGGGATTGCAATAACCTAATCTGGATTTGAATAGTTTTAGATATTGGGAACAATTGTAATACCTGGTAGTTTCATGTGTTGTTAAAGGGCTTCAGACATGTATATTATCAAAATATGGTGCATGCAATTCTAGTCTTTATAAGCTGTTGTATAGTTTTGGTCACAAAATGATATGATGAAAAGTAAAACAGGAGAAAAATTGCTGAATATATTGGACATGCAAATTGCAGCATCTTAAATCTATTTTGACTGAGTTACAATGTCCACTATTATTCTCTATATTTAAGCATTGCACAGTATGCACTTACTGGATTTTAAAATACTCCCAATTACTAGGGATTATGCTTCTCCAATTTTAACACATTGTGAAATCATTTTATTTTTATGATTCACTGACACAAACTAGTTAAAATGGTCATAGCCATTGTTGCAAAAATGCAAGATTTAGCAGGTAGATAGAGCCTCACATTTAACATTTAACACTTAAGTAAGATATCTATAATAGTTCATAATGTAGTTGTTTATCATTTGCATCATAAGCATGTAGCAGATGTAAATATTAAGGTTTTCTCTTTGTAGAATTTATATTATTACCAATTTTGTCAGAACATATTGTTAACCAGACGAGTTCACAAAACTTAGGCTTGGAATTTAAATAATAAAGCAAAAGTCATTACAGTTAACATAAATTGTTCTTTTGCAGAGTTTCTTTGAAGGACAATCTGCATCTTGGGACGTTGCCAAAAAAGATCAGAACAGAACAAAAAATCGCTATGGAAATATTATAGCCTGTAAGTTGATCTGCATATGGCTCTGGTTCATTATTTAAACTATTGTTATTAACAATTTGTGTTTCGATTAGGAGCATTTAATTTTTTAACCTAAATTTTAGAGATTATTTTGTAGAAGGAAAAATTATCAAATCTACAAGGCTCCTTCAGAAGTTTTACTTTTATTCGTTGAAGCATTCTACATTAGCTTTTCTGCATTTCCTCTAATAATATATTTCAACAGTCTTTTATGTAGCAACAAATCAAACTCTTCTGGAAAATTCATCCATATCTACCATATTTACTTTAATTATTTCTATTGATTGTCTCATAAAACTGGTTGAACATGATTAGCCATTGCCAAATACATTCAAATATCCCTGATTATTTAAGGATGCAATAAATAAAGACAAATATCCCATAATTGGGGGAGCACCACTTGATATAACAACAGAGTCAGTGCTCCTTTCCTTCCAATGGGAAGTAGTGTTGAGGTTGGAAAATAAAAGTATTTTAATACCTTTTCTAATTCTATCTATATATAAGCGCCATGCGGTCCAGTCAACTCATACTATGTATGAGTAGATGTACATGTGTGCCGTTCTCTTGTGGAACAGCACACAGAGAATCACCATGTTCCAAATTTATCTTGCAACTTGCAACATTCCAAATTTATCTTGCAACAAAAGTCTCTGAAAAGTCTAATCTTGGCCTCAGGAGATATTCAATTTCTTATCTTCTCATTCTAACGCCTGATGTTCTGATGACACCAGATCAATTAAATAAGGGTTGACCTGGCCTCATGCGATGCCGTGGGCTTCTTCCACTGCTGCACCATGCAGCTGCCGCAGGCTGTGCTTGATCCACCTGGTCACCTGTTGGAACAAAGTCTGATTTCTTTCCCTTTGACTGCAGCTTGGTACCAAAGAATTTTCCTTTTTGAACAGAAATAATTAAAAACGCCACCTCTCAAAGTGCCAATGTTATTCCCTTCTAAACAAAATAATGTAGATTATTTTGAATGGATCTAAACTGACCTACGGAGAGAAAATGCAAAAAGATACACTGTTAATTCGGTGACAAATTATGGTTGATAGTAATATTCAATTGTGATCATTTCACATTATAGTAGATCATTTTTATGTATGATCAAGCTTAATTCAAATGTGTTTTTATCATGGGCAGAATATTCAATTGAATATTTCCAGTCTGTCACACATCTCTTTGCTTGTAATATGCTTTTAAGCTAAAAAATTGCCAACACATGTTTTAAGCCATTTGAGGAAGGGAAGAGAATTACCAACTAGCCACTAACTGCTGATTGATATTGGGCATTTAATGTTGTTTATTTTTCATTTTTTTATTTTATGATGTTGCTGAATAGTCTTGCACCAATCAGCATATTTTGAAATCTCTTTCAACAGATGATCATTCCAGAGTCATTTTACAGTCTATAGAGGATGATTCGACATCGGATTACATTAATGCAAATTATATTGATGTAAGTTATACTCAGCAATTTGACTTGCAGCTTTTCTTTCTCATTTTGTCTAAAAATTAGAACTCTTACAATTTACACCCTGTATATTACATTTTCTGGCACTCATTGACACTGTTGTGCTTTCTTTCACATCTGGCTTTGGTTTGGGCTGTAGATATGGCTGTACAGGGATGTGAGTATCACTGAAAAAGCTAGATTTTTGTTATTTTAATTCTAAATATATCGATATGTTACTAAAACAAGCAGAATGCAGCAGACAGCAGAGCGAACCCTTTTGATCCTCTTCATACAAAAGCAATTTTGATTATCAGTTGGCCTCACATTATCTCCTGACATAAAATTTCTCATGGTGTTGCATGGATAAAGGTCATAGCAAAAAATAAACACTGCTTTTGCTGAATTATATAAAATAGTTCAATATTCTGATTTATCTTATAATGAGGAAAATATTGTCTTTGAAGTACATTACATTGAAATAAACTCTGTAATGCTTTATTATTGGATACGCTGACATTTTAAGCATCAGTCGGTTTAGTAATTAAAGTGTTGACGGCTGATGTCGCAGAATGTTTGAACTTGGAATGATACTGTTAAAGAACCATGGCCAAAGGCATACATTATGGAGAGATCGAAGTGGTGAACTCATGCATGTAAATTAGTTATCTTTATCTATTTTCTGTGGCTATCTGCTCTGCTCTGCTTAGAATTCTGTTCCAATGCACGTGTTCCGGGTGAATAATAGTAGCTGTTTTCAGATATACAGTGATCTGCAAAAATCATTGGTTTATTAAATTGATGTTTATCCTGTAAATGGAAATGATTGTATGGCTTCATGGTCCCTGTGGATGCGAATCTAAGTTAAAATTTGCATATGTTGAGAAACTAGTTAATTTTAAGTTAGATTCTGAAAGTATATGTGCAAACACTTGTGTGGGTGTGTTTTTGTTTAACACTGCCTTGAAGTCAAATGAAAAACTGTTCAAGTAAGAGGCTTAATGGAAAAAAAAACTCCTTTCACCTTTTATCAAAAGAAATATCCACGCATATGCACTCAAGAAGACATGGGTCTGTGAAAAGCAATGTCTATACAAAATATTTCAGTGCATAACAATTTTGGTATTCAATTTAGTACTGGGAAAAAAATACCAATTGAAATTAAAGACAACACTGACATTGGACTATAACTTTAACAGAATCAGTGAAGATGAGAATTGTGAATAATTTGCAAATTGAAATGACAACCCAGCAGTTGATTTCTACTATCAACTGAGTTCAGTGAATCAAGTCCAATATTTAATAATTGTTTGAACTGAAGTTATGCATAAATCCTATTTGGTTTTCAATTTAAAATTGAGTTTATTTAATAATTTACTATATTTTGTAATTGTGATTACATCTTCATGATCATTTATATTTGTAATGAAATTCCATTTTAAATTGAAAAATATTAGAAATTAAGATTAGATTCTTCAGTGGATATAATTATTTCTGGATCTAGATTATCACCTGATTCTTTTTAGTATTATTTTTTTTTTAAACCACACCTGCTTATTATCTTCTTATGCAAACTGGATGCAGTCCAGAAATCCAAAATCGTGTTAGCTTTTAATTGATTTCAGAATGTTTTCTGATTTCAGAATGTTTCAATTCAGAGCATTGAACAAATGCACATGTGTTTCAAACCTATGCAAAGTATGTAAGTGCAACATTTTTTAAGGCAGAGCAAGGGTTAAACAGTTCATCAATGACAAGGTTGTAGTCTATAATTTTGCTGACCACCAAAAATCTGCACATATACATCATTATAAAAATTGTCAGCCAAAAGTTGTGTTGATATAATTGGCAGGTATCTACTCACCACCAGGGGCTCACATGCTATAACTGAAGTATACTAGTGGGCCAGAACCAGCCCAGCTTCCTTATTGTCTAAGACATCCTTCTGCTCGATGGTAAAGCCTTGTCCCAGCTGTTAAAGATTTCAATTTTATCCAAAAATATTTAAATATTTTTACAAATAAAATGAAAAATAAAATTAGGAAAACATATATGAATATTTGAGAAAAATGTGTCTATGTGAAATACTCTTATTCTTTGTCCCTTTTCATATCCTTATACACGCTTTCCATTTTTATTTTTCTCCTTTCTCCCCCTCTCCCCTCTCCACCCTCCCTACCCATTTAGATGGTTGAGAGGGGATCGTAGGTCAGTTGGCATCTGTGGAAAAAGAAACTTTAATGTTTAATGTTGGGGCCCTTTCATCAGACTCCAAAAGCTGTAATGTTCACTGCGCCTTTATTGATCAATTTTTAAGTATTTATGATATTTTCTAGTATCTAAACTATTGACACTGATGTGAATTTTAATAATAAGTTACTTAAAAAAAATTCTCAAGAGAGTTAATATCAATAAAAACAATGCACTATTTCTTCCAATGAAAATGGTTTTCTATGACTATTTAAAGTGAAATCAGTTATACTTAGAAAATGAAAAATCTATTCGAACATTTTAAAACGATTAAGATTAGCTCTCGCAAATGTCTCCCTGCCTGACTGCGAATTAACATTACAGATTTGTTACAAAGTCAAAACTACTTCATGGCAATGCTAAAGTTGCTGTAAAAATGCACCAATTAAGTTTATATATTTTTATTATTTGCAAGCATCTGGTGTTCTAATTTATTTGCATTAGTTACATTAGTTCTAGTTGTCATTTTCCTCACCAGAATTATTTTTATATTTTAGCAACTTTCTTTTGACATTCTCATTTTCAACTAAATCATTATATTCATGCAGATTCACGTGACTGCTATTAAACTGTCATTGTGTTTTAATATCATATGTGCCGTGCCGCCTGTGATACGTTTAAGTTTATGGTGACGTTGTTCCTAAGTGCCATTTTGCAAAGGTCCTTCAGTGCCTCAAATTTGAAGTATATTGGAGAATCTAAAATGAAATATTCCCACTCCTCATCATGCAGTAATGATTACAATCTATTCCTTTAAATTAACTTTATAAAAATAACTATCTTTCCATATCTGTTTTCCTTCAATCATTACAGATAATTCAAATTATGGTTCTTAATTGGATTTAAATTTTGTGTGATGAAAATGTTTCGTATTTGATTTAGTTGTATAGCCTTTATCTCAATGGTACTGGGTGGCATCAGTTTTTAAATTGTACATTTCTTCAAGTAGCACTGGTGGAAACTAGACCAATCCTTTTGTAAAATGAAGTGAATGACTGAATTTTTTCTCACTTTCAGGGCTACCACAGGCCAAGTCATTATATAGCTACACAAGGTAAGAATCTTTCATTAATAAAGTGTAACTTATGTGCAGCTGAGATTCTAAAAAATAGTGGCATCATGTATAATCTCACAACATAGTTAAAGCAGTTTCTGTGACCTAATAGCTTAGGTTATTTTTTGGAGTTGATTAAATATTTGTAGTGTAACAGTAGACTGCACCGATTCCGGTCTTCGGGGTCGAGCAGGAGACGAGCCTCAGAAGACTCTGGTTGAGTTCTTGGTTCCGCGGTGGGTGAGCTAGACCTGCCTCTGAGGTATGGCTATGGCACGCAGCGAGCTTCTGCTGCCCTGTGTGGTTGGCCGGTAGCTGTGCAAAGGGTCTGGTTGTTGCCGAGCCACGACCCATTTTGAGTGTTCGATTTGACTGCCCTTTTAATTTTTAATGCATCTAAAGAAAAGCTACCAGATATTAAGAAGACCTATTTTCATATTTAAGATTAAATGCTCAGGCACCAGAAGTCACGTCATGCAGTATTTAAATATGGAATTTATTTTATAGCTATAGACATTGTTAAATACATCACACATATCATGCAGTCTACTGTCGGGTGAAATTGTGACTCCGAGAATGTCTGTACCGATCAGTGATGCCCACACTCTACACCACCCTACACACACTAGGGACAATTTACATTTACACCAAGCCAATTAACCTGCAAACCTGTACGTCTTTGGAGTGTGGGAGGAACCGAAGATCTTGGAGAAAACCCACGCAGTCTTGGGGAGAACGTAAAAAATCCACGCAGACAGCAAGTTATAATTATTATTTGGTAAAAACTTAGATTTTTGGCTGGCACTACTGCAAATATTCTTAATTTCTTTATGGAATGATGACCATGTAGCCTGAATAGTCTATAATTGGCTTGATAAGATGGGACTATTCTTACTTTATAAAATTGTAAGCTATGCAGCTTTAGGTTATGAGAACTGTCAAGCAAATTTAATTGGATAACAAAATGAATTAATCATATTTGTGTTCAATATTCAATATACAGTGCCCTTCCATAATGTTTGGGACCAAGACCCATCATTTATTTATTTTCCTTTGTACTCCACAATTTGAGATTTGTAATAGAAAAATATCACATGTGGTTAAAGTGCACATTATCAGATTTTAATAAAGGCCATTTGTATACATTTTGGTTTCACCATGTAGAAATGACAGCGGTGTATATACATAGTCCCCCCATTTCAGGGCACCGACAGATCAGAAACATTCTTCAGAAGTCAGGTGTGGATTTGTCAATGACCACTGTCCGCAGAAGACTTCAAGAACAGAAATACAGAGGCGACACTGCAAGATGCAAAACACTGGTTAGCTGCAAAAATAGGATGGTCAGGTTACAGTTTTCCAAGAAGTACTTAAAAGAGCAACCACAGTTTATACATAGTCCTCCCATTTCAGGACACATAATGTTTGGGACACAGCAATGTAATGTAAATGAAAATAGTCATGTTTAATACTTTGTTACATATCCTTTGCATGCAATGACTGCTGGAAGTCTGTGATTCATGGACATCACCAGTTGCTGGGTGTTTTATCTGGTGATGCTCTGCCAGGCCTCTATTGCAGCCATTTTTATCTTATTCTTGTTTTGGGGGCTAGTCCCCTTCAGTTTTCTCTTCAGCATATAAAAGGCATGCTCAATTGGGTTCAGATCAGGTGATGACTTGGTCACTCAAGAATTGACCATTTTATATCTTTGAAAAACTCCTTTGTTGCTTTAATAGTATGTTTGGGATAATTGTCTTGCTGTAGAATGAACCGCTGGCCAATGAGATTTGAGGCATTCATAGAGAGATTCATAGAAATTAGGTGCAGGAGTAGGCCATTCAGCCCTTCGAGCCTGCACCGCCATTCAATATGATCATGGCTGATCATCCAACTCAGTATCCCGTACCTGCCTTCTCTCCATACACCCTGATCCCCCTAGCCACAAGGGCCACATCCAACTCACTCTTAAATATAGCCAATGAACTGGCCTCAACTACCCTCTGTGGCAGAGAGTTCCAGAGACTCACCACTCTCTGTGTGAAAAAAGTCTTTCTCATCTCGGTCTTAAAGGATTTCCCCCTTATCATTTGTTTGAACTTGAGCAGATAGGATGTGTATACACTTCAGAATTTATTATGCTATTACTATCAGCAGTTGTATCATCAATGAAGATAAGTGACCCAGCACCTTCAGCAGTCATACATGCCCAGGCCATAACACCCCACCACTGTGTTTCACAGATGAGGTGGTATGCTTTGGATCATGGGCAGTTCCTTCTCTCCGCCATACTTTGCTCGTCATCACTCTGATATGTTAATCTTCAACTCATCTGTCCACAAGACCTTTTTCCAGAACTGTGGTTGCTCTTTTAAGTACCTCTTAGCAAACTGTAACCCGGCCATCCTATTTTTGTGGCTAACCAGTGGTTTGCATCTTGCAGTGTAGTCTTTGTATTACTGTTCATGAAGTCTTCTGCGAACAGTGGTCATTGACAAATCCACACCTGACTCCTGAAGAGCGTTTCTGATCTGTCGGACAAGTGTTTGGGGATTTTTCTTTATTATAGAGAGAATTCTTCTGTCAACAGCTGTGGAGATCTTCCTTGGCCTGTCAGTCCCTTTGTGATTAGTAAGCTCACCAGTGCTCTCTTTCTTCTTAATGATGTTCCAAACAGTTGATTTTGGTAAGCCTATGGTTTGGCTGTTGTCTCTAACAATTTTATTGATTCTCATAATTTCTTCTTTGACTTTCATTGGCACAACTTTGGTCCTCATGTTGGTAAACAGCAATAAAAGTTTCCAAAGGTGATGAAAAGACTCGCGGAAAGACTAGGTGCTGAGAGCTCTCTCATATCTGCATTAAAGAGGCAATTAAACACACCTGAGCAATTACAAACAGCTGTGAAGCCATGTGTCCCAAACATTATGGTGCCCTGAAATGGGGGGGACTATGTATAAACACTGCTGTAATGTCTATATGGTGAAACCAAAATGTATAAAAATACCCTTTAATAAAATCTTACAATGTGCACTTTAACCACATGTGATTTTTTTTTCTATTACAAATCTCAAATTGTGGAGTACAGAGGCAAATAAATAAATGATGGGTCTTTATCCCGAATATTATGGAGGGCACTGAATATGATTTAACAATTTCAATATTTTTTAAACTAATTTACTAAAAGCAAGTTTTGGTGCTTTTAATTTTTGAGAATTCGAGGTGCAACAAAGTAGGCTGGATTTTGCTGGGAATCCTAAAGACCTGCAGCTTGCCACTTAGTTCAATGATCCTAAGTGAATGATGACCTCTTGTAGTACATTGTATTCTGGAATTCAGCCACTTAGTCTCAACATTGAACTCCTCATGGATTTCAGCAGAGGAGCACAAACTTACTTGGATTTGCATCCACTTAAACTGATGGTGGTACCAGCTCCATCTGTGGCACAATGTAGCAGTCGGTGCTGCTGCTTCACAAGTCCAGTGACCCAGGTTCAATCCTGATCTCTGGTGTTATCTGTCTGGAGTTTGCACTTTTCCTGTGGTTGGTCCCATTTCCTCCGTAGATATGACAATAGGATATTGGGCTACTATAAACCACACCCTGTATCGGTAAGTAGAAAAATAGTCAGTGTGGGTGCTGATGGTGGTGAAAATTGGTGATGCTGTGGATAGCAAGTACGGTGCGCTAAGGCTTTAGCAGGATTTCGATCAAATAGAAAGTTAGACAGAGCACTGGCATGTGGAATTTAATCCCAACATTGCACAGATCTTCAGGTAAGTTGAATTAGAAATTACCCTAGTAAAAGAGGGTGACAGGAAAATGAAAGAGGGAATTGATGGACTGCAAGAGGAAATAGGTTATTGGGAAATATGGGTTAGACAGATGGCCTTGGTCTGCTGCAGATTGATAGAGACTCAATGGGATGAATATCCTCCTGTGTTGTAAAGGCATGAAGCTAAAGGTTTAATTTTTTTATTTTCAATTTTGAAATATGCAATTCGTTTTAAGAGATTTTAAATACCTCTAAATATCAGAGGCATTCAGAAACTTTCAAGGTCATTGCGAGGTAGCCCATGGATTAAATTTGGAGGTTTTGTTTAGTTGACTGTCAGACTTTTTTTGAATTACATTACTTGGTAGGCAGGACTAACTAGGACACAGCTGCGGTGGACTAGTTAGTCCACCACAGTGAAGTATTTTATCACAAAAGGATGTGGTGCTGCATTGAACAGGCTATATTAGATTGAGGTTGTTTCAAGGGCACGTTGACATAGATAAATCCAGAAAAAAGTCAATTCAAACTTAGCATAAAATGAAACAGTACACAGAGGTGCCTTGCTGTTAATTTCATATTATGTCAGTACTATGTAATGAGTACAAAGGAGAGATGTATCAGTCAATTCCAAACAAGAACATAGACACAAAATGCTGGAGTATCTCAGCGGGATAGGCAGAATCTCTGGATAGAAGGAATGGGGGCCCTTGAAGAAGGGTCTTGACCTGAAGCATCACCCATTTTCCTATCCAGAGATGCTGCCTTTCCCGCTGATTTACTCCAACATTCTGTGTCAATCTTGGATGTAAACCAGCATTTGGAGTTCCTTCCACACGAGAACAGTTGAAAACATTTAATGCCTGTTATGTGATCATGGGTAAATTATTTCACGTGTAATTATAACATTAGTTTGAATCTAGTGTGTTCATTTTATCTGCACAATTCTGAATTCCGTCCAGGATTTTGTGATCAGGCAACTCCTGTGGTCCAGCATTTATGCTAATCTGTAACTAATTAATCTACCAGTGCAGCCTTTGCGATCTCAGCCAACAATGTCTCTGACTCAGAGAAACTTTGAGCTGCAAGCAGCTCTTGAAACCCTTGCTTGACCCAGGTGGTGTTCATACTTAGAATACATCAGCTCATAAATTCATAAGTTCTAGGAGCAGAATTAGGCCATTCAGCCCTTCAAGTCTACTCCGCCATTCAAATATGGCTGATCTATCTTTCCCTTCACCCCGTAACCCCTGACACCCTTACTAATCAAGAATCTCCGCCATAAAAATATCCATTGACGGCCTTCACAGCCATCTGCTCCTTGGAAGGAAATGGTTGGAGGCAACTCTGTGCTCCAGATTTTCTGTGGTCCCACCAGTTATGTCCCAAATGGAGAGTTTCATGCTTTATTATGGGTGTTACGTGGAAATACGATTTCATGGAGGATGAATAATTTAGTGGAAGTTGGTTGAAATACGTTTCAACGCTCAAAATGCTTCAACGATTTATGAATAAATGCAAGGTAATGTATATATTGTTATTGTACTATACAACTTGGTTTGTTCCTTAATGGAACACTTTGAATTGAATAACATGCATGTGAAGTGCTGATGGTTAAGGCAAAAGAGACAGTAATCTGGTATTATAATACATAAATAACTATTTGATTTTCTTATCCTGTCCGTTCAGGACCAGTACATGAAACTGTGTATGACTTCTGGAGAATGGTGTGGCAAGAACAATCAGTTTGCATCGTCATGGTCACAAATCTGGTGGAAGTTGGAAGAGTAAGTCTAGTTTTTGTAGTGAAATAGAATAATTCAATATTATGAAGGATGATAAATTGAAGAGGTGAAACCACCAAAAAAAAAGGATTCTGGAAATAGGATTAATGTTAATTCTATTTCCCTATCCAATGATGCAGTTGAAAGAGCTGAGTGTTTCCAGAATTTTCTCATTTTAAAAATCTTAGCGGTGCTATGCACAATACAACATTTACAATTTTTTGTAATTTGATTTTATTGCGCCTTGTAAATTAAGTAATATCCTCTGGCTAACAGATCAGGCAATTGGCATACCATGATCCCAGTCTTCAATCCCACTTTTAAGCTTACCTTTCCATACACATTAATTTGTTCTAATTTGCTGTTTTGAACGGAATTTCACTTTAAGAAAGACAACTTGGTCATAAGGAATAGTAGAACTAGGCCATTTGGTCCATCAAGTTTACTCTGCCATGCAATCATGGCTGATCTATCTTTCCCTCCTAACCCCATTCTCCTGCCTCTCCCCATAACCTCTGACACCTGTACTAATCAATAATCTATCTATCTCTTCCTTAAAAATATCCACTGACTTGGCCTCCACAGCCTTCTGTGGCAAAGTATTCCACAGATTCCCCACCCTCTGACTGAAGACATTTCTTCTCAAATCCTTCCTTCATTTCCTTTAATTCTGAGGCTATGACCTCTAGTCCTAGACTCTCCCACTAGTGGAAACATCCTCTCCACATCCACTCTATCCAAGTCAATTGATGAAAATAATTATTTTATACAAAGGGTCCATCAGTACTGAACTATATTTATAAACTAATCCGACACAGAATTGGGCTACATAAAATAATCTTCATTGCAGTGCCTATTATGAAATTTTTATCCCAGGTTTTTTTTCATGAATCTGACCTAACTTGTATATTTGGAAAGTCTTGTACCTTTCTTATCATTTAAAATTTAAATTACTTAGATGGGAAATAATTTTGAGTTGTTTTTCAAACACTAAATATATTCCTGCACAAGCATTTTAGTATTTCAGCAAAGGCCGTGTAAAGCAATTCTGTTGTTATTGTTTGACTGATAATAATTTGGAGCCAGGTCCTTTATAAATGTCTATTTACAGTTCTTCTTTTAAAAAAAAAATTATATCTTAGGTGAAGTGTTACAAATATTGGCCAGATGATAGCGAAGTTTACGCAGATTTCAAAGTTACATTCGTGGAAGATGAACCAC
This sequence comes from Okamejei kenojei, assembly GCA_035221665.1. Classification (NCBI taxonomy): domain Eukaryota; kingdom Metazoa; phylum Chordata; class Chondrichthyes; order Rajiformes; family Rajidae; genus Okamejei; species Okamejei kenojei. The sequence continues at coordinate 71,012,929 of CM069135.1, forward strand.
TTGCAGAATATGTTGTTCGAACATTTACATTAGAGAGGGTAAGTCGATTTATCAACCTTAATTTCCTCACTGTATAGTATTTCCCAAGACAAAATGATTTTTAGGAGAAATGGTATTCTGGGAGATAGATAGTTCAAATTATGTTTTGCCTTCATTTCTTAAACTGTGCAAACCGGAAATATCTGCAGTTAAGTTATCAGGCATTTATTTGTTGGACCGGAAAATGAATTTATGAACAAAGCAGTTGATGGTGGTAAATTCAATTTAATGCTAATGGATGTAACTATACAACATATTAAATTCTAATCCATGGTCTACGAATAGCCAACAGCAATTGTGTTTGCAAGTCAGCAGTGTGCTTTAGGCACCAAATGGGTGTTATATTTCTGTGACAACTTAAGTGGAGACTACTAAATATGTATTATATTTAAACATATACGGTTATTTAAATTCCAAAAATGGAATTAAGATATTTATAGCAAAAATAAATCATGGTTATGACATTGCTTGGTGTACATGTATAGTCATATTTTTAATTACTCAGAAACCATGTTTAAAAGCCAAAATGCTGCATAACCATGTTTGAGGAGATTGAAATAAATTAGCTAAATTAAAACAGAATTATTCAATTTAGGTTTTAAATACCATGAAGAATGCAGGAGGATCCTCCCTGCATGCCCACTGTGTACAGTCAAGACATTCTTTTTTAGGATGGAAAGGTTAGACCTTTTCTATACTATCTATCTAGATTGTATAATTAGAAAAGGTCTAACTTTTCCATCCTAAAAAGAATGTCTTGACTGTACACAGTGGGCATGCAGAGAGGATAAATTGCCTATAGGGGTACAGATTTGAAATTCTAGCATGAGGGAGGAAGATGCAATGAAGCACTGGTCATAATGTTATGAAAAAATATGCAAGTAACGCTTTGATGTTTTTTTAATGCTGGAGTCCAGAATTGCCAACGGTATTACGTCCGAGATAATAAACATTGTTTACAACTTATCCAAAAGATCATGAGAAGTACCTAAAATAGTTCTACAGAAATGGAGTTCCAACATCTTCGAAACCTATCTACAGATGTGAGGGATTGGTCTTTTGAAAGGAACAGCATTACATTTGACACAAAAAAATAATAACAGTGGCCAATGCAGCAGCAATATTGGGATTCACATTGGGTTCATCGTGGTTAGGAATCTGGAAACACACAGTACATTGTCTCAGTTGTGGAACTGTTGCCTCATAACTCCAGAAATCAGTGAAAGGCTTGGATAGAGTGGATGTGGAGAGGATGTTTCCACTAGTGGGAGAGTCTAGCCTTAGAAGTCATAGCCTCAGAATGTGTGGAATTCTTTGCTTCAGAAGATTATAGAGGACAAATCAATTGATATTTCTAAGATAGGGAGATTCTTGATTAGTACGGATGTCAGGGTTGTGGGAAGGCAGGAAAAATGGGGTTAGGAGGGAGAGATAGATCAGCTATGATTGAATGGTGGAGTAGTCTTGATGTGCCAAATAGCCTAATTCTGCTCCTATCACATGATTAAATCCCTATGATCAGGATTTAATCATGATCTTGGATCCTATCTGTATGAGGTGTGCATGGTCACCTTTGATGACATGGGTGCTTCAGCTTCCACCCACATCCAAAGACATGCTAGTTGGTAGGTTAATTGGCCACTGTAAATTACCTCCAGTGTGTAGCATGTATAAATAAATATAGGATTAATGTATTATTGTTAGTAGTGCTCTCTCTATATATATGTATAATAGGTTACATATTATAATATATATTAATATAGAATTATTGTTAATGGTCAACATGGGTTACATCAGCTTCAGGCCATGTTTCCGTGCAATATATCTTAATTACATCAAGAGAAAAAAGGCTAAAAGTTGGAACAAGCATAGGAGATCAAGGGCAGACACTAAAGGGTGGAGTAAATCAGCGGGTCCGGCAGCATCTCTGGAGAAATGGAATAAGTGTCAGGAATAGTTGAGACCCTTCTTCAGATTGAGAGTCAAGGAAAAGGGAAATGAGAAATATAGATGGTACTTAGGAGAAATGAATGGAAGATATGCAAAAAGCAATGATAATCAATGAAATGTGGGGCACACAATAGGCCATAGTTGGCTGTGGGGAAAGGTGATAATGAGTATACAGACAGAGTAACTCAACTGAACGACAGTAAAACTAGTACGATAACTAAGGTGGGGGAGGGACGGGGAGAGAGGGAAAGCAAGAGTTACTTGAAGTTAGAGAAATCAATATTCATACCATTATTGTAAGCTGCCCAAGCAAAATATGAGATGCTGTTCCTCCAGTTTACGTTTGTCCTCACTCTGACAATGGAGCAGGCCCAGGACAGAAAGGTCAGTGTGGGAATGGGAAGGGGTGTTTACCTGTTTGGCAACTTGGAGATTAAGTAGGACGAGGCTGATGGAGCGAAGGTGTTCAGTAAAACGATCACGGAGTCCGCGCTTGGTCTCGCCGATATATAAGAGCCCACTCATGGAACAGTGGATACAGTAGATGGGGTCGGAGGAGGTCATAGGTGTTGGCTTACCTTGGGAAAGATATCTTTAATTAAATGAGATTTTCATTGCCTTATTGCAAATAACATTCATGTGTCATACTGTGTGAGAATTGTTTGATATAAGCATTCAGGATTCATGATCTGAAGGAAATAGCAGAATGCAGAATAGGATAGGGAGTGGAAAGAATTATATCCATAAATCCATGTGGATGGAACATCCCCACTATTAACCATATTGTAAGACGTTGAGAAAGGGAAGAAGTTGAGGATGAGGGGGGACCTCGTTGAAACGTACAAAATAGTGAAAAGCCTGGATAGAGTGGATATGGAGAGAATATTTCCACTATTGGGAGAGTCTTGGACCAGAATAAAACTACATACCTTTTGAAAGGAGATGAAGAGTAATTTCTTTAGTCAGAGGTGGTGAACCTGTGGAATTTGTTGCCACTGACAGCTGTTGAGGCCAGGTAGTTGGGTATTTTACAGACGGAGATTGACAGATTCAAGAATAGTAAGGGTGTCAAGCAAGGGCCATGGGGAAAAGGCAAGATAATAGTGTTGAGAGGGAAAGATTGATCAGCCATGATTGAATGGCTGAGCCGTTCTGAGCCGAATGGCCTAATTCTGCTCCTATAACTTATGAACATGGAAGTATGAACATGGGACAGCATGATTGATGTATTAAGAGCATAGACTCAGTGGGCTGTGAACCTCTCCTGTGCATTGACAGGAAAGGTTTGAGGATTAATTGTCAACTACAACAGGGATTAATTATTTTCAAAGCAAAGATCTAGAGCCATGCACAAGGTGAGACAAACAGGAGCAGTAACCTCCCAAGTAATCTGGTGACCCTCAGTAACATGATGGGAATATAGTCGTCCTCAAAGACCACCATC